>CM046034.1:65180158-65517658 GCA_025215565.1 Flaveria ramosissima | reverse complement strand
GTTATAGAGATTGAATTTTCTGTGTTTTTAATCATTCATCCTGAGACTTATTCTCGGTTTTCATTGAGTTTGTTGTGGTGTGTCTAAATTTTTGCTTGAAAAAAATTGTTTTTGGTTTCAAAATGACTACTCCTTCCAATGATCCTCACAATACTGGTTCCTCAACCAAGCCTCCAATGCTGGTTAGGAATGAGTATAACATATGGCAACGTCGTATGCTCCATCACCTGTCTGTTAACAGTTCAGGTTGTTGGACATCAGTGGTACATGGTCCACACAAGCCTATGGTGAATAACCCGGAAACCAATCAAATGGTTCCGAAGAGGAAGGATCAATACTCAGATGAGGATAAGAAATTATTTGAGATAGATGCAAAAGCTCATGGAATTCTAGCCATGGCGCTACCAAATGAAATTTATTCTGGGTTAATGCACTATGAATCTGCCCATGACCTCTGGAATGCCTTGAAAGAACAATTTGGAGGAACAGATGAGGTCTTGGCAAATAATAGAGAGATCCTTGCCCAACAATATGAGACATTCTCTCATAGGAAGGGTGAGACACTGACTCAACAGTTTGAGCGGTTCTCTTGTTTGATCTCTGAATTGAAAATGGTCAAACATGAGTATACTAATGTTCAGATGAATAACAGATTTCTCAGATCACTGCCTGAGAGATGGGATACATATACCATTGTCCTACGCTCCAGTGCAAATTTGGACAAACTATCTCTCACCCAACTTCATGGGAAACTGCTCACATTTGAGAGAGAGATAGAACAAAAGAGAAAACTGTCTTCATCTGGTAAGCTCACTGAGGACTTTGTACCAGGCAATACTGCTCTGGTTAGTCATGAGTCAGAATATGCTTCATCTGAATGCCAGTATGATGAGCATATTGATTTCTCTTCAAATATTTCTGATTCAGCATTTGTGAGTGTTGATAGTCAATTTTCTGGGTGTAATAATGACAATCTATGCTTCATCATGGATGATCTCAAGGGGATTGCTGATGATGACTTAGAAGAGATGGATATTTTGAGCCAAATGGCCTTGATAAATATCAGATCTCAGAAGTTCTACAAAAGAACTGGAAGAAAGTTCCCAGGACTCTCTGGCAAAACCAAAGTTGGTTTTGACAAGAGTAAGTTGAGGTGTCACAGATGCCAAAGGCTTGGACACTTTGCTAGAGAATGTAGATCATCTGGATCTAATTCCTCTGCACCTTTTGTGACTTTTCCTAGCAATAGTCAACAAAACAAAGGGCAACATCCTGTCAATTCTAGTCATCAGTCTCAACTACAATCTCCTGCATACTTTGTTCCTCAGGGTCAAATGCCTTATCCTTACCCGTGTTATTACATGCCACAAACCAGTCAAGTTCAAGCTCCTATGGTACCACAACCTCATGCACTTCCAGAACCTCAACCATCTCATCAACCCCCTCAACCTCAACAACATAGCTTCTTCACCCCAGAAGTTGTTGATTGGAGCAGCTTGCCAGATGACATGTCTGGTCATGAACAACTGTTCACAAGTGCTGATCAACATGGTGGTGATAGTCCTTTTGGAAATCTGGCACTTATGGCTCTGGAATCAACTGAGGGTTCCTGCTCAACTGCATCATCTTCACAGGTAACTCAGGTATCTTCAGAGGCCAAAGCCAAGTTATGTTCTGAATCTTGCATTGCTGCCTTTGTCTCTATTAGAGAGGCAAATGTAGCATTAATAAATGAAAAACTTGAGTTTGAGAAAACTATTTCCAAAAGACAAGCTGAGTATGAGTCTGTTCTTAATAGTAAAAATGATGAGATTTATAAGCTTAAATGCCAATTAAATGATGAAAAGGCTAAGCTAGAGGTTATTCTGGAGGACCAGAAAAGTCTTAAAGAAACCCTTGCAGTCACCCAAGTAGAGTGTGATCGATGGGTGAAATCATGCAAAGGTTTTGAGATGCTTCTTAGTAAGCAATCAGCTTCCAATGTGAAGTTTGGCATTGGTTATAATCACACTGCTCCTCCTACAGATTTTGCTCCAAGAGTAGAGGTGAAATCTGATGGAGAAAGCAATAACCAATCCACCTCATCATGTGATTCACTTTCTGATAAAGCATCATCAAAAGTTGAAGTCAGCAATAAGCCCTCTCAGAACTTATCAGCTAATATTGATAGTTCAATTGCTGACACTCACATGATCAAAGAGTTGGTCAACTCAGGAGTTATGTCTGAAAGTCCTGAAAGGACTGGAGAGCAAGATTTAACTCCTGAAGTTCAAGCTCCAACTACTGACAGCACTGAAAAGAAGAAAACTGTCAGTAGAAAGAGTTTGAAGACTACTAAAGAGGAAGCCAAGAAAGCAAATAGTGCTTCCAAAGTACTGAAGAGCAAGTCTTCAGTAGTTTCATCCTCTTTAGTTGATGATCAACAAAAGATGAAAAAGAAACCATGTGAAGTATGTGGTTTGTTTAATCATCTCACTGATGATTGTTGGTACAAAAGAGGATCCAAACTCAAACATAAAGATGAAATTAAAGAGAAAATGGTAAAAATGAAAAATGAGTTTAAAGCCACATTTGTACCAGCAACATCAAATCCTGTAATCCTTAAGTCCAAAAAGAAATCCAAAAAGGAAGGGGTTAAACAGGTAACAGCTGAGGTTGCTCAAAAGAAGAAGGTGCAACATAAGAACTTATCAAACTCCAGTCCTAATGTGTCTGAAGAGCTGAAAGCTCTATCACAAAATCAGACACAGCTGGTTATGATGGTTCAACATCTATTGGGAAGAGTCAACCAATTAGATGCTCCTATGTTGAATCCACAGAAAAGGAGGTCCAAGCCAAAGGATTCCTCTTTTCCACCATCTTCTTCCTCTCAAGCTGTTATTTCTAGCAAACTTGTTAGTCCACCATCTGTTGATGTGAATAGGCCCAAAACCAAAAAGGTTTGGGTCTCAAAATCTAACTAATTTGCTTTGTTCTGCAGGGTTCTTCAACATGCCACAGAGGCATCTGGTATGTAGACAGTGGAGGATCCATGCATATGACAGGAAACAGATCACTTCTTAATGACTACTCTCAAGGAAAGAAGGGATTTGTATCTTTTGGCAATGATGCAAAGGGTTACATCATCGGCAAAGGCTTTGTTTCCAATGGGGAAATAAAGTTTGATGATGTTAACCATGTGGAAAATCTCAAGTACAACCTCTTGAGTGTCAGTCAAATGTGTGACAAAGGCCATGTTGCTCTTTTCACAAGTCAGAACTGCCGGATTCTGTCATCCAAAGTTCTGAGTTTGATTGACAAGGTGTTGGATAAACACACTCTCCTTAAGGCCAACAGGACAGGAAGAGTGTATGCCTTAGATCTTTCTAAGAAAATAGATCTCAAAGGCCATCCTTGCCTATTTTCCAAGGCTTCCCCTCAAGAATCTACACTATGGCATAGAAGGCTGGGTCATGTTAATCTCAAAAACATAAATCAGCTGATTAACCATGGTTTAGTAAGGGGATTGCCATGAAGGAGTTCAAATGTGAAGATGACTGCACTGCTTGTCTAAAAGGAAAACAGCACAAAGTTTCATTTCCTTCCATAGAAGAACCTAAGTCCACAGCCTGCTTACAACTTCTTCACATGGATCTCTTTGGTCCTGTGAGAGTGATGAGTATGGCTAAGAAGAAATACTGTCTAGTAATTGTGGATGATTACTCCAGATTTGTATGGACTTTCTTCTTGCATTCAAAGGATGAAGCACCTCAGAAGATTATCAACTTTGTGTTGTATGTTGAGAAGCAGTATTCCCTCTCAGTCAAGTGTATTAGAAGTGATAATGGAACGAATTTA
Organism: Flaveria ramosissima; assembly: GCA_025215565.1. Lineage (NCBI taxonomy): Eukaryota > Viridiplantae > Streptophyta > Magnoliopsida > Asterales > Asteraceae > Flaveria > Flaveria ramosissima. The sequence continues at coordinate 65,513,821 of CM046034.1, read as the reverse complement.
GAAACAACACACTTGATGAGTTCTTCCTCTCAAAGGGAATCAAGAGGCATTTTAGCATTCCAAGAACTCCTGAACAAAATGGAGTAGTGGAGAGAAAGAACAGGACCCTTATTGAAGCTGCAAGGTCCATGTTGGCTGACTCTGGATTGCCAATGACTTTTTGGGCTGAAGCTATCAATACTGCTTGTTATGTACAAAATAGAGCTCTAGTGAATAAGAGGTTGATGAAAACTCCATATGAAGTTCTTCATCATTTGGCCCCTCTAATTTCATTCTTTAGAGCTTTTGGATGTCCTTGTTTCATTCTCAACACAAGGGATCAACTCCAGAAATTTGATTCTAAGGTGGATGCAGGATATTTTGTTGGTTATTCATCAACTTGCAAAGCATACAGAGTCTTCAACTGTAGAACAAAGATGGTTGAAGAGACTCTACATGTTAAGTTTAATGAATCTCCAAAGGACAAGATTCCACAAAATCCTGTGGAGATATTTGATTTGGACATACTACAATATGCTCCTCATCAAACTCCTGCTGTTGCTCATGTCAACAGTTCTCCACCTGGTGGTACTGCTGGTGCTGATGATGATGATAGCAGTACTCACCTCTTCAGATTTACTGATCAACTGCCTGATTCAGCTAGACCTGATGTTCCTGCAGCTCCAGCAGCACAATCCACAACAAATGCTGATGAGATTTCTACAACTTCAACTTCCTTTGAACTACCATCAACTGATTGGTTTCAAGGAAATTCTTCACCATCACCATCTGTTGCTGCTGAGCCTGCTACAAACACTTGCACTGATCTCATTGTGTATCAAGATCTGAAGAATCACCCTATGTCTCAAATCATTGGTGATATCACTGCTGGTGTATCAACAAGAAGTCAATTGTCAAATTTCTGCTTCTATGCTCTCTTCATTAGTCAGCAAGAGCCAAAGAATTATCACATTGCATTAAAAGACAATGGATGGGTTGATGCCATGCAGCTTGAGCTTCTTCAGTTCAAGAAACAACAAGTGTGGGAACTTGTTCCTCTACCTCCAGGTAAGTGTGCAATAGGCACTAAATGGGTGTTTAGGAATAAGACTGATGAAAATGGGCTTATTGTTAAGAACAAGGCCAGACTGGTGGTTCAGGGGTTTGCACAAGAAGAAGGTATTGATTATGATGAAACCTTTGCTCCTGTAGCCAGACTGGAAGCAATTCGATTGTTTTTAGCTTATGCTGCTTATCAAAATCTTAAAGTTTTTCAAATGGATGTCAAAAGTGCTTTTCTGTATGGGAAAATTAAAGAAGAGGTTTATGTATGTCAACCACCAGGTTTTGAGGACAACAAACATCCTAATTGGGTGTATAAGCTTGATAAGGCTCTTTATGGGTTGAAACAAGCTCCTAGGGCCTGGTATGAGACATTATCAAACTTTCTTCTTAAAATAATTTTACTAGAGGCACCATAGATAAAACTTTGTTCATTAAGAAAGCAGGGCAGCATAATCTACTTGTTCAAATTTATGTAGATGATATTATTTTTGCATCCTCTGATCCACAGTTGTGTGATGACTTTACAAAGCTGATGCAACAAAAGTTTGAAATGAGTGCAATGGGGGAATTACAATTCTTTCTGGGTTTGCAAATCAAACAAAAGGCTGATGGAATTTTCATTCATCAGTCCAAATATACAAAAAATCTTTTGGAAAAATTTGATTTGCAAAATTGTAAACCCTGTTCTACTCCCATGTGCAACACCACACAACTGGATACAGATCAGAAAGGTAAAGTGGTTGATGAAACACTTTACAGATGTATGATTGGGTCCTTGATGTACCTAACAGCTTCTAGACCAGATATTATGTTTGCTACATGTGTTTGTGCTAGATTTCAGGCTGCACCTAAGGAGTCTCATTTGATTGCAGTCAAGAGGATCTTTAGATATTTGCAAGGCACTCCATCTCTAGGTTTATGGTATTCTACTAGACATTCTGGTAAATTAGTTGCTTTTTCTGACAGTGACTATGCAGGGTGTAAATTGACCAGGAAATCAACTTCTGGTGGATGCCAATTCCTAGGCAACTGTTTGATTTCTTGGCAGAGTAAGAAACAAACTTCAGTTGCTACATCAACTGCTGAAGCCGAGTACATTGCTGCTGCAAGTTGTACATCTCAGGTATTATGGCTTCAAAACCAATTATTGGATTATGGCATAACTGAGACTAAGACTCCATTGTTAATGGACAGTTCTTCAGCTCTTTGTATTGTCAAGAATCCTGTCCAGCACTCTAGGACTAAACATATTGAAATCAGACATCACTTTATTAGAGATTGTTTTGAAAAAGGTCTGATTGATCCAAAATTTGTTCCTAGTGCTGATGAGCTTGCAGACATTTTTACTAAGCCTTTGGATAGTTCAACTTTCCACAACCTGGTGTTAAGGCTTGGTATGCTGCAGCTAGAATAAGTGACAACTACCGATAATCTCAGTAATAAATACTGATGATCATTGGTAACCATGTCATATATAAGTACTTCATTTGTTAAAACAGCTGATGTAGTTATAACAGCTGATGAAATCACAACAGCTGATGTAACTACAACTGCTGATGTCAGAAATGCAGATAAGTACTGATGACCAATGAAACAAACTCGGATTTGTGGAGGTCAGACTGAAACAGCTGAAAAGCTAAGAATTGACGACAACAGCTGATGAGTAATTTCTCTTCAGTTGTTTTTACAACTGCTGTTTCTAAACAACTGAAGCCACAGCTATGTCTTCAGTAGTTTACAACTACTGAAGACTACCGCTAAGTCTTCAGCTGTTTACATCAACTGATGACAAAACCACTGTCTTCAGTAGTTACACAACTACTGATGACAAACACCATGTCCTCAGTTGTTTCACCACCTGAAGTCGGAATTGTCCTCAGTAGTTTTATAACTACTGAAGACTAAATCAAAGACTTCAGCTGTTTCAATGTCTGACGGTTAAAACCAAGTCTTCAGTTGTTTTATAACAACTGATGATCACACCAATACGGTCAGTCATTTCAACCTCAAAAAGTTAATGCCACGTCATCAGTTTCAGCAAATGATGACTCACCAAAAACCTTCAGTCGGTTCATAACCCTACCCTATAAATCCCTTATCTCACCAGAGTTTTTCTCACCTTCACTCTCAAACCTAACGTTCAAAAACTCTGTACCCTCTCTTCATCCATGGCGACCATGCAACTAAAACCTCGACACAACTGTGTCGCTCACCTTACTAAATCACCATTCTGGACCAAGTTTCACAACGCCATTGATTTAATGGTCCAGTCACCTTACCAAACAGCCTTTCTGATAAACCCCACCATATATGCCGAATCCCTTAGCCAATTCTGGACAAACGTCACTCTTGTCTCTGAGGAGAATGACACAGAGTCACTTCATTCGTTTGTCCATAGCCAAAAGGTGGTCATCAATCCAGAGATTCTTCGCCAAACCCTCAATCTGGATGATGCCACTTTCCCGACTAGCTATCCAAAGGGCACCACTGATCTATCATTTGCCCACCATGGATACGAAGGCAACCTGAGTGCCTCTACCATATTGAAGAAACATTTCCAGGATGCTGAACGGCTTATCTTTCATATGGTAAATGTCTGCCTGGCTCCAAAGACTTCATCATGGGATCAAATGTCCACAAGGTGGCAACAGGTATTGTACTCTATCCTTGAGCAACAACCTTTAAATTTTTCTGAAATATTATTCTTAGAGCTCAAGGATATGGCCCAAAAACAACTTTCTAACCGTTGGATACTATATCCTCGGTTTATAATGGCCATAATTGAAAACCAGCTTCAAGCTGAGGGACTTGTTGGCCTGGGAGTCCCTGCTATGGCTGTATTGCCTGAAGTATACTCCCGGCACAACTCTGACCAATCACTCAAAATGGCTGCCAAGCTGCGCAAACCCACGCAGCTGGAACCCACAGCCACCACCACAAAATCCAAAGTCCCCACCAAACCAAAAACAAAACGAACCAAAACAGCTATTCAGGAAGATGAGTCCCCTGAAGATGCTCCTGTACCACCAAGACAGGATATACTTACTGGTGTAAACCCCCCAGTAGTATCAGAGACTCACCCAGCCACAGCCGCTCAGGATTCCTCTCAAAAGGAACCTGAAGCAACCAATGAAGGGGTACCCACAAATCTGGAATCTTCCTCATTTGAGGAGATTGCCATTGAAACTCACCATTCTCCCCAGGTGCATAATACCCTATCTCCAAATGAAAATGCCCCCCAAAGTCCAACACTTATAATTGCAAATGTGCTGACTCAGCTGCATGCCTCTCCTCCTCCCAGACAACCACTTAAAGGGAAAACCACAGATATTGAGGAAGAGGATCAACATGCTTCTGACAACCCACAGCACAGGGGTTTAAATGTTCAGTCTCCTAGTGTAGATACGGAGACAAGAATATCTGGTGAGGCTGCCACCTCTTCTGCATCAGCACATGATCAGACTGAGGCTGGTAACATGGCTAAGACCTCATCAGAGGCAACAGCTGATGAAGGACATCGTCCTGAGGCTGGAAGTCCCCAGTTCCAAGAAAAAGGGGCACATGCTACATCTGGTCTACACCCAGAGCATGTACATCTTGCTACTAGCAAGAGGTCAGGTGATTCAGCATCTGCTGATGATGACCTGGGCTTCTTTTATGATGTTCTAGCCCAGAACACAATTCTTGAGGAAGAAGTCAGTAGACTACAAAGACTACTTGACCAATTCTCTCAAGAAGCAAGTCCATCTGATACCACAATACACCCACAGATGGCACCTTCACCTGAAGGTCTCCTAAACACTCAGCCACTACAAACATTCAATCCACCAGCCTCTACTTCTGGCACTGTTTCTCAGGGACAGAACCCCTCTGAGCAAACAGCTGCTATATTCCAAAAATCCCTACCTCTCATCACCCCAATGATCACCGATATTGTGATCAAAACCTTGGATGACAAACTTCCCTCAATCCTACAGCCACTAGTGGAGGAGATTATGAGCACAAGGCTTCTACTACTCAAACCCTTGCAACCAATGCAACCAAAAAGGGGGAGAGTCAGTCAGTGAAAGACAAAGGGAAGCGCATACTGATAGAGAGAGAACAGGAGGAAGAAGAGGTTGTTGAGAAAGAGACTGAGGAGGAAGAGTATGTGAAGGGAGCTGAAACTGATCAAGTGAGTGAAAGTCACAAAGACTTTCACATCACATATAAGAAGAGGAAGATGAAAGAAAAGAAAAAGAACTCCAACTTGATGAGATGGTCAAAATGGCGGATGCTACACATAGTAAATCTATGGACTCCATTATTGACCAACTATACAGACAAGGGTTCGACACTGTACAGCTTGACTCAGAGATTAGAAGACTTGAAGTTGAAGAAATTAACTCAAGATGGGCAAGCTATGATGTGCTAGAAAGAGAAAGACTGGAGATCATGATCAGATTTATTGCTAAGTATCTTGGAAGATCATTGATAGAGATTAAGTCATGGACCAGGGACAGTATCTTGGCTATAACCACCAAGATCTGTACGTCTGAAGCATATACAAAGGGATTAGTGATTGAAGCTTTAAATGAAGCAGGTGCTGGCCAAAGAAACGAACTAGCAAAATACTCCAAAGCCTCACTCATTACAAGAATGCTAGAACAACCTGCAAAACCCACCACTTCAAAATCACCACTACCACAACCCATTAAACCAACTCCTTTACCCTCAAAACCAACAGCCGATGATGCATCCAAGAAGAAGAAGAGAAGGATGTTGAGGCTAGAAGAAGAAGAAGAAGAGGATGATGAGGAAGAAGATAGGCTGCCTCTTTCTGCAGTCCTAACTTTGCCTAAAGCCAAATCTATGCCCATCACTCCCACCTCACAGATGGAAACTGTGAGAGTAAAGATTGAAGAAGAGCAACTGCAAAGGCTTCATGATGAGGAGATGCTAAAAAGTATAGATAAAACTTATGCTGCCTCTTCATCAATAATAAGTATGAAGAAAGAAGCTCTGAGACTGTACACCCTCGCCAACACATTTCAATATCAGAAAGAAAAGGTGAGGATGTGGCCTGATCCTAGGGTGGCTCACAGAATTGTGAAGAAGGACATTCCTGCACGATACAAGGGCCAGATAAAGAGGATCGTAGATGAAGAGATCACAGTGGTCCTTGTAGTATCACCCTGGGAGATTGTAGAAGACTTCAAGAAAGCTTATGAGACTAAACAGCCTCCCCAAAAGATGCTAGAAAACAGAGTGATCAAGAAGGGGTTAGTCTACAAGAAGCTTGAGAACTTCAAACAGAATGAGCTCAGTCTGTTACTTGAAGGTAATCATCCTGATGAGTTTGCCTACAGACAGATCACAACTGTTGAGCTCAAAAATGGCAAACAGGCCAAATACATCTCAGAGCTGTATGGGCGTGAAGGATTATTCGATGGTGAACCAGAGAATCTCACTATGGAAGAACAAATCATGTTTCTCAGAGCATACACCAGAGAATCCTACAGGCTTATACATGGGAAGTGAGTTTCATGGATGGGGGAACAGCTCAGTGTCCAATTCCCCAATACAGAGCTCCCATCTACACTTTGCCAACCAAATTATCAGAGACTTACTTCCAGGCCGGTGCTTATGTGGGTCATCTTCTCAACTGATCAAGAAGGAAAAAGACCATCCATTTTGCCAACAATAAGTGGGACCTCAATAAAGTTAAAGGTTTTGGCTGCATTGGTTCAGGGGGAGTTTGTTGGACCAAAAGAACCAATGAGCCGGATCAGAAAAACCTTTAAGTCCCACAGACGTCACAACAACTACTGAAGTCCACATCAGCTGAAGACAACAACTGATTACAAAGTCTGAAGACACAAGTGCTGAAGACAAAGTCTGAAGACAAGTGCTGAAGACAAAGTATCAGATGTTGTCATAACAGCTGAAGAGGACTTCTTCAGTAGTTGTGACGGTTTGCTTTCAGTAGTTTTATATTTTCTATTTTCAGTAGTTTGTAAAACGACTGAAGAGTTTGTTCTTCAGTCGTTGTAGTATCAGTTGTTTCTTTTTCAGTTGTTTCATGTTTCATACTTAGTACTCTGACATGTTCTCAGTAGTTGTGAACATTTCAGTAGTTTGTTAAGAAGTAGTTATTTTTGTACTAGATCTGCTAGTAATCACCATCCCGTGATTACAGCAGTGATTGCACTCTATATAAGGAGTGCCAACCTTATTGTAACTATGAATGATTGAGCAATAATATTGAGCATTATTGAAACATTCCAAATCACAGAAAAATATTCTATCGCATTTGTTACAAATAACATTCTCTTGCTATAAGTTGACTAATTCGTCTCTTCATTCCGCTGCATTACACTCTTATACTTTAAACTTGTGATCATTGATCCTATCACAATGTGAGGCTATCTCACTTGGTAGAGTCTTTGTCTTTTAAAGAAAAGGTTCTGGGTTCAAATTCAGGTATGATGTAACTTGATGTAATTTAGAAGTATGAGTAGAATAGATTTCTTGTTCAAAAAATATATATATTTATATAATTTTATTTTTGTTTTTGAACTTGATATATATAAATAATATTAATATTTTTATACATAACGTCATTCAGTTATTGAATCCGGTCCATTTATTCAATCCTTTCGAATAGAGACCCACCATAAAAACCGATTCGCCCTCTGATTTTGTTAGAAAAACATTGTTTTTATGTTCATAACATTCAAATAGATGTGACGGATTATTTTGAATTTTAAATTTCATAATTTAAATTTCAATGTTGTAAAATTTTAAAAAAATGTAATATAAAATAATATAAATTCAAAAGTTATCAAAATTTGCCCCCAGTTTATAGAAAATTTTGCAATTCACACCCTACAAATCCCTAGAGCATTCACTACATCAAACAAACAAATGTCATGTCGGGATTGCTTATTTTGGTTGAAAATAACTTTGAGTTCTGATAAAAATAACTTATTAACTTATGATTTTTTAAAATGAATTTTTATAAAAAGGTTTGGATTAACCTATAAACTAAAAGGTTATAAAATGAACAAAAATAATATACTTTTAAAAATAAAAGGATTTAATAGGAGATAATAAAATAATATAATAGAAATTAGACTTAAATTAGTTTTCAAAAATTAATAAATTAACCACTTTTTACTTTTCGAAACTTTTTTTTATTTGATAATGGTTTGAAAAGTTTTTTAATGTTTTTTTAACATATTACATTCTCAAAAATTAATAAGTTAAAAATAGGCGGAAGAATAAACTATCCAAACATGACTAAAACCTTTAGCCCCAAAAATGATTCAATCTTTCGAGCCCTATTCCTTCAATTTGCAATCTTTATACACTATCGCTTTCAATTTCGCCCACTGAAACGTGTAAAATCTTTTATTTTTGAGTGGGTTGTGAAGATAATTTTTGTGGGTTTCCACAATGGAAGTAGTGAAATCTTTCAGTTCTGAATTGGGGGTTTCCAAGTGGAAAATGTCTTCTTTTTATGAAGTCTTTTTGGCTGCTAATGTTTCTCTTGCTTACGTCGTCATGATGGTATGAAATAATCCGCATCCTTTGTTATTTTTGTTAAATTTGAGTTTTTGATGAAAATTGTGTTTAATTAGCTAAAATCGTTGGTTTAGTTGACTTTTACTTGTTACAAATGGTGTTTGGTTTCTTTTGCATAATTAGATGTTCTTGTATCTGGATGCCCACCAAGTGGTTGATACTTTGATCTTATGTAATTTGGACTATATCTGTTTCAGTTTCATGTTCTGTTTGTCACTATGAAGTTAGATTTTGCTTTTATCAAAGTTTTCACCCTTATTTTAGGAGTGTGTTTTTGACTTTTGGTAGTGGGAAATTAAAGTTTAAAATATATTAGGCTAATCAGTTGGTCCTTGTTTTGGGTGTTTTGTACTTTTGATGTTAGTTAGCTTTCTGTTGGAAACAAATAGTCATTCTTGTTAAATTTTCAAGAACACCTTAATTTGCAAAACAATGGGTTGTTTTTGATAAAGTATCAGAGTTGTGAATGCTAAAATAACCACTGTTTCATGATTGACTCTTAGAAACATTTCTGTTTCATTATGCTTCTGAGAAATGCCAAAAAAATCATTTATTCATGCATTATCCAAGATTGAAGGCTTGTTCTTAATGCAAAGTCAAGAATGTAACATGGTATTTGAAAATTGAAAGAATTAAAGTTTAAGGTTGAGTACGAAGAAAAGTTCATCTTTTGTATCCCAGGATATTATTTTGCTACTTGATTGTTTTCGATGGAGTCGACATCAAGCTCTTAGTCTTCTTGACGTTTGACTTTTATCATTCTTTTATGATTTTGACTACCTGTGATATTGCTGCAAGCTTGTGTAATAATATCTTACTTTAAGGTGTATAGATTCTGTTATTGTTTTACCATGCCAGCTAGAAGCTGTGGTTTAAGAGAATGGGTGCTTCTGTTAATGTTTTTCATAAACTTTTTGGCTAATTTATATAAAATCTGTTCTTGGTTATTTACAAGAATCTTTTCAAAATGAATCTCAGTGGGTTGGTTTTATTGATAATTTGGCATTTAATGTGTCAATAGTCATGAAATTCTATGGCTCTGCCTTCCATAATTCTATAATTTCTAGTTTTTGCTGTAATTTCTTTTTGTTATTCTCTTGCATATATGTTATTTTAATTTCTTTTTCTGTTTTGCAATTGCAGACGGGTTGTTTGCTTCAGCGCGCACAAACGTTGCAAAATCTGATTGGGAATGATCAACAGTAATGCTTGATTGTAAACTGTTGTTTAGTTATGCAAGTATGCAACAGTTTTAATCTAAAAATCTGATAAAGATGTATACATTTTTTGCATTTGAAAATTCTGCAGATTTCCAATTTCTGAGCTTCACAAGAAGCGCGAAACTGAACTTGAAGCCAAAGACGGTAGTGACACAGAGGATGATGATGATGATGACAATGAAGCAGAGGAGCCAGAAGATGATGCTGGGGATGAAGATTTCTCAGGAGACGAAAAGGAAGAAAACGACGACAACAATGAAGGAGAGGGCGATGATCCTGAGGCAAATGGCAATCAAGGTAGTGATGACGAGGAGGATGAAGATGGTGATGATGATGACGAGGATGGTGACGAGGATGAGGATGATGACGAGGATGAGGATGAGGATGAAGATGAAGACGAAGACGAAGAACCACCAGCAAAGAAGAGAAAATAAGTAAAGATAATTTGTTAAACCGAGAGATTGTATTTTCCTAAGATGTTTAATTATCAAGTATGTAGTAGGGAAGATTAACATTTTAGATTGGTTTTGTGCCTTTTCAATTGTAGGATATTGAACATCTAAACCCTTTATTATCAATGTCTTTTTTTTCGATTCTTGAATGTTCATCAAATGTTCTTTAGAGGGTCAAAAGGGTGGTATCTAAAAGTTTTGACTTTTGACTTTTGACACAGGATACTTTTTATTGAAATAGTTGGTTTTTAATGGTTTTGATATTGACCACAAAGAAATTATGTATTTGCAATCTACACCTTTGGCTTTAAAGAGAAGAAAAGGGAAAATCTTCCTGACATCACATCTCACATCCGGTGAATTTAAAAAGAAAGTGTTCTCTCTTTTAATTGATGTTCATTGATGGTTTCTTTGTTTTCTTTTCAGTTTGTTACTGATGTGTTGCTCGCCAAATAAGCTCCAAGAGCGGTGATGAGATACCTGAGTGGTGTTCGTCGCTTAGGCGTGGCTGTCGATTATGGTTGCCAGCCGTAACCGAGCACCGCATCTGAACCCAAGCCAAGAATTCCAAATTGTTTCGAGTCGGTAATCATGCGCGCAACACGCGCCGATGAAAAATCCTAGTTATATTTATTATTCAATAGTTTTCGTTTATGATGTTTTTATTTTTATTTTTAAAGCTATGTATCCAACAATCCCAACATCTTGCCGGTGTCTCTTATTAATAACATATCTTTATGGGCCGGTCAAAAAGTTAATTATAATAAGATAAATACATCTTCATCTCTAAAATCAAGTTTTACTTTGAATAGTAATAATACATTAAATACATCATACATAATGAATAGGTAGCATTTTCAGTATAAACTCGTTTTAACTAAAAACTATGAAAACCAGATAAATAAACAATCATACACAAGAAGTAGATAATCACATATAGTCGAAAAACAAAAGAAATAGTGTTAAAAGTTGTCTTTTATATCACATTTAAAACATGTATAAATGTTAAAGCGGATATTTGTAAAAAAAATCATATTAAGTTATATATAATTTACCATAAGTTTGTTCTTTTATTCCTTCCAAACATTAAAATGTGTATGTTATATGAAGAGTAAAATTCGTCTCACAAAGCAAGTTTACTAAATGTTGATATATACATGTGAAAGCAATCAAAGCATACTAAACATTTTTTAACCACCATTATTCTAAAAATGCTCAAGAATTTATTACACTTGCAATAAAGGAACGATCAAAATAAATTGTTGAAAAGCAAAAATGATAATTTGTGTTATTTAAATCTGTATTTTGTTTACAACAGAAAGTCAACTCATTAATTTTAAAAAATTAATGCTCAAAATCATGTATAAACTATAAATCAACCACACAACACTAAAACAATCAAAACTCACAATCAACATGGCTTTCAAATTTAGGGTTCTATTTCTTATAATTTGCTTGCTATCTTTAGTGTCACAAGGGCTAGCCCGATTGTCGCCATCTACGTCTCCTAGACCGTCGAAGGAGATCATGGAGTGTTGGTCAGCATCTTTCGATCTAGCAAAGTGCTCCGGTGAGCTTCTAAGGATGGCACGAGGTGGAATATTTGATTTAAGTATCTGGCCGGATTGTTGCAAAGCAGCCGAGAACATGAGTTCCGGATGTTGGCCAAAAATCTATCCTATGTATCCGTTGTTCTCTCAAATCCTTCGAACGTATTGTCCTCGTTTGTCACTTGCACCTCCTCCACCAACGATGCCAAATTCTCAAGGACCGTCTAGTGTATCTCCTCCTTATGATGCGCCAACACCAAGTGCCGATGGACCAATCGTGGATGCAGGCGGTGGTCAAGATTCGATTGCTCCATCGCCATTGAGGGACCGTTCGTGAACACACCAAGTTATGAGGGGGCAATTGAAGAACTAATTATTTCTGTCTTGTTTAGGAATTTAATTTATGAAAATGAACATTTTATTTGCAATTTTCTTGCTACAATTTCATTTTGATTCACCTCTTCTAGAAATGGTTAAGTAGGATTTTGGATCTTAATGTTGCATTTTCATTTGTTAAATGATATTCCAATGAAGCTATTTATATGTACGGAGAACAAGATTTTGGATCTTAAGAGGGTTATTATGAATTAATGATCATATTTTACCCATGACAACTGCGTTACAATTTTAATTTCCCGAATATAATCCAATGTGACATCTTTTTAAATTTATTTCCATTTTTTAAATATAATATTGCTTTTGTTTATATTTTTAACATATAATTTTCATATAAGTTGATATTAAGTAAAAAATGGAAACATTTCTAAAACGTTCTTAGATAAAAAAAATTCTTTAAGATGTCCCTTTATATTATCTTTTCTTCATTTTGTCCTCTAAATACGGACGTGGACAACCTTAAACATGATTGTCCAAACTTAATTTTTAAGATATAAAATACCACGTGCCACGATACGAGTGGCCTGCTCGCATCATAGGGTCGTCCAAACAAAAATGGAGTCATCCGAAGTTTGTTAAATATTTGTGTAAAATTTATAATTTTGATTATTATATTAATTTAATTTATTTTACTTGTAGTTTGTTTTTCCCTAATAAATTTCAAAATATAACGTTTTATAAAATTTTAAATATAACGTTTGACATGTTCATTCTTATCTATGTACCGACATAAATTTTGTTTAAAACCGAGTCGGTCCTATTTATATCGAAACGTTCGATATAAATTTGAACCGACTCGGTTTTTAAAGGGATAAAAGATATTTTAAAGGGACATTTGAGGAGGAAGTGATTTGGTCAAAGGGATATTTTTAAGAATTTTCTCTAATAAAAATGATGTATTTGATAGTATCATAGTAAGGCTTTCTTAATCTGATGAATAATATTACATGTTATATAAAAAAAGAAAGAGGTATTTATTACTGTCACAGACAAAGATGTATTTTTATAATATATGTATTTATTAAGTCTCATAACAGGATATTTATTTTGGTATACTACAAAATGAAACAATTTTACTACCTTGCAGCAGAAATAGGTGAGCAAGACATGTTGCCGATAATTTAAATCAAAATACGAGCATTGATTATCATATTCTGTTTAGTTTCCCCTCTACAATGTTGAACTGTTGTAATTATATGAAAAAAAAAAGAACCCTCTTTAATATACTATATGAAACACGTTAATAATTACAAATGTTTTAATTCATAAATTCAACATATGCAATGCATAATATTAGCACCCATAAATAATCTAACGATAACAAACAAATCATGAAGCGTACCCAAGGTTGGAAGAAGCCCAAGACTAAGACCATCAACGTTGTCGCCCTCCTTCACTGCCCGTGGTTTGATGGGGAAGAAAGATGGAGGGAAGCAGTGGCGGAGCCAGGATTTCTCGGGTTTGGGGGGGGGGGGGGGGAGCAAAAACAAAGGCTAAAACTTCGAATTGGAATTTAAAAAAATTGTGCCCCCAAGTTGTTACAAAATGCCAATTTTTTCAGTCAAAGTGGCTTAAAATGATCAAAGTTATGCTTAAAATGAACAAATTTATAAATTTTTATGCTAGTTTATTAAAATTTATATGTATATGGGGCCGAGCACGATCTTTAGATTTAGAACTCAAAATGAGCTAAACTCAAACTCCGTTAAGTATGACTTGAGTCACACTCAAGTTTAGGTGAGCCCGAACTCAAATTGGTTCGTTTATTCCCCTATTTCTCATCTTCAAATTTATGTGGGATTAAGCGTAGACATGGGCAGTTCGATTCGGGATAACGTGTCGAGAGGGACGACTTAACTATTTTGGTGGCCTAAAACGAAGTAGAAAAATTAGGATCCCTTTCAAACTTTTTTGGAATTTGATATTGCTAAAGAAACAATGAGTAATACAATGCTAAGTGATCCTATAAACAAGAAACAATAAATTAGAAGCAAGAAACAAGAAAGGATATAGCATGCATACTTACCTGGGTGGGACAACCACTTGTTGGATCCTAAGCTACAGAAACTAGAAGTATTAAAAAAAACAAAGGTCAAACCCTTACATATGAATCCACAAGAAAATTTACATAAATAATATTAAATATGTTGCAATGCATGAAGAGAACATTAAAATTGACTACAACGAAACAAAGCAAGCAACTTTGCATTAGATCAATATGACTAATAGAAATATGTTCATGAATCAAATTTCTATGGTTTATATGGTCAATGGAATGATCTTGATTACATAAGAATGAAAATGGGACAAGAGGGTTTAAAGAAAGATCTTGTCATGTTGGTTGTTGTTAAAATTATTACATATATTAAAAAGGGAAAATGTCACAAAATGGTAACCAAGTTTCAAAAGTGTTTTAATTTAGTCACTCATGCATATTTTTTTAAATTGGACAACCAAACGATCAAATCGAGTAATTATTAAAAAAAATTATTAAAAAACATGTTAAGTATAAAAAAAATAAAAAAAAGTACTTAAAATTTACGTCAACGTTCCATATCAGCATCAAAAGATAGAAAAAATATTTTCTAATTGAAACCAAAAGTATAACATGCTAAAAAACATGTTAAGACTTTTAATTTGTATAAAATATAAAAAATTAGTGATCTAATTGGAACACTTTTAAAACTTGAGTTACCTAATTGGAACACTTTTAAAACATGACACGTGAGATTTGAACCTAGGAGTCTATAACAACAATCTAGATTCTTACTAAATAACCCTTTTTAAGGTCAAATGTGCGGCTTTGCTTCGGAGGATACGTGTTATCTTAATTGGAACCACCTATTCGTTTCCCAGCCGTGACGCACCCCAAACCCTCTTAAGAGGAAACTAATTGCTGAGAAAAACCTCTGGCTCATATCTGAGTATTTTTTACTCAAAGTGAGACTTGAACCCATGACCTTCCTATATCTACATGTCATGTGTATTTCACTTTAACCAGTTGGGTGACCTTCATATATAAACATATACTTTTTTAAAATTAGGTCTCAAATTTTTAAAGGTCCTAAGCTCCAGCGAATTTTTTTATGTGTGAGTTAGTCATACGCCGTGTTGATCTCAGGTTACTCACAAGCTCTTAAACTCAATTACACTAATATAAATATTACAATATATAGTCTTATGAATCACATTACTATGTATGTTTAATTTTTCATTTTCAAAATAATGCTCTACGATTGATGTACAATCAGAGTACGTGTTAATTATATTATTTTATACTTATGTATTTAAAAACTGTTTTGAATTTAATAAATATTAAGAAAAAAAGATAACAACAAAAGGAGAGAAGTGTTCATCACGATACTAAATTATGCATTCCTTGAATAGGCAAATGAATACACATGCATTCAACCAACTTTTCATGTGATGTGTTTTTATTGCAAACAAAAATTAATATTATTTTTTTTTTTTAAACATTAAAAATTAATATTATATATGCATGGTAATAATTTCTGCGTTTCTTGCTTTGTTTATTCGTTCCTCCTTGCTTTGGCTTGGAGTTTGTGATAATAAAAAATTGCCTTTCAAAAAGAGATATATATGTGTGTGCATGGTAATAAATAGTAATAATCCGAATTATTAAAATAATTTTAAGAATGTTGCTTTTGGAAAATGGAAAGTCAAAAGGTTAAAATATAATTCTAGTGTAATCACAATCATTTATGTAAATTCACTGGAAATCTTTATGTAATTATTATTCCTGGCTAAATCAATGCATCAATAGACATGTTATAACTCAAAAATTAATATTGTATCGACGAGCGAATCTAATTATTAGAGCATCTTTAACGCTACCACATGTGGACATCCATGAGCTGATGTCAAAAATCCACAGGGCAGATTTGTGTTGAAGGATTGCGTCTATGACAAAGAGCATGGACGAACGAGGTGTGTGAAACAAAAAGAAGAGAGGGCTATGAATATGTCTGCATGAACGGACGAGGCGCGTGAGACAAAAAAGAAAGAGGTCTATGAATATGTCTGCATGCATCTGTAAGAAATAAGAGAGGGATGGATAAGATGGACAAACACCTACCACCGTGGAGAATAGATGGGGCGCCTGTAAGCCTCGTAGTGAAGATGGTCTTATACATTTATAAATACGGAAAAAGTAATCATACTTTTACATGTTTTTATATTGATATTGTAATAATATAAATGCTAGTTCTAATATGTTACATGATACAAGTTTATTATAAATGAGTTTGACACTCTATATGGGCTTCGCAATTTCTAGGAATTCAACGTATCTTTGGTCTCAATGTAACGCATAATTATGATTTCATTATTATATGTATGGTAGCACACCCTTTGTCCTTTCCTAGTTCTCTTGCTACCTTATGTTATTATATCATTTTCTTTTTCATTTATAGCTTCTATCATCATAACTTTTTTTTTCTTTTATTGTTTCTCTTTCATCCACAAAACTATTATAGCCTCTAACAGATCATCGATATCTGTGACCAACACCCTCATCTCTCCTCTTTTGTCATGGTTCTTTGCTTTTTCTTATGTCGTCATTGCTTCATGCTCTAGTCAAAGCGTCCAACATCCTTCCATTCTAACTACTAGCGATTATTAGATAAAGTTCGTTATATGATGATGCATTTTCTAAATAAGTATGAGTATTTCATAGAAATGATCAGTTCTAAGGTCTCTATTTTTTTTTTTTCATATCTCTTATCAATAGTATTTTCGATTGTTTATTTTAAACAGCAAGACAAAATTATTAAAAAATCCTAACAAAGTACAATTGTGATTATTAGTTTTCCATATATTAAGTATTTATCCTAAACTTGTAACGTTTGTGTTACATTATAGTTTGTTTATTTTATACTCTTAAAAGTCAAAGACAATATGAATGGTTCGACGGGTGTATCGAGTACAACTAACAAATCATCATTCGGATAAGATATCCATAAGAGTAAGAGATTAGGTTTATGGGAGTTGTTAAGTTATTGGTGGAATTTAACCTTCCCTTTTATTTTAAGATAACAAACAATATTATTTTTAAAGAAACGTTAGTTGATAGTTTACACCGATGTTGAAAAACAAGAAATCACCTAACAAGGGACCCAAAAGATTGGAATTTTAATAATTCTAAAAATATATAAACAACAAGAAACATACCTCTAATTTCTAATAATTTTTTTATCAAACAGTTGAACAAGTATGTGCATCAACATTTGAGAATATTAATACTTTAAAAATTAATTATTATTCTCTTTTTTCCATTTAGCTATTACCTCAAATAAATTTATACAATTTTGACATTAAAAAAACTAGAGGTGTGTTGAACAATAGAGGTGTATTTGACATTAGCCTTATCAAACTATATGTATAATTAAGAAAACCGTTATCATTTAACAGAAGAAAATATATAAAGTGATCATCATAATTTACGTTAAATGCTAAAAACTTGTACACCACACAATAAAGATTTTTTTAATTAAACTGCTAATGAAACTAACATGATTCATGTGATCGTGTGATGCTCTACTCGTGTGTGTACAGATTACTTCTACTTTCATAGATAGTTAGATTTTGCATATTAATGTGATATAACATGTTATGTGTATAGATACTTTTACGGTTATAAAACACATTAAAAGTTATGGATACATTTTTATAGAATAAACATAATATAAACACACTTTAAATTTTGAAGTAAAATAAATAAAAAGAAATGCTTTTATAGACAAGTAGGTAACAAACTTCTTCTGCAATGTCAATATTAACATGTTTTTTATGCTAAAGGTTGCAAACGTTCTTTGAGAACTTGCAATTGGCGATTCGGTTTCATACTTTCGCATAATGTTAGGTCTAACTCCTTCTCGTCTTACATCTTATGGGCTTTAATCGAATTCCGTTAGGTATAAGTAACTTTACACTTAGTTATCAAGTTTGGTTGTAAATCTAATAAGGGTAAGTTTTAATTGTTAGAGGAAGAATATGCTTTCAAGGTATTGATGTTAAGTATGTTATAAACATGTAGGTAACTTCTATTTTTGTTAAAACAACATATGCAACTTGTGTTTGTCATTTTACACAGAAATATACAAAGTGACTAATTAGTTTTTAAATAACACTTCGTCGGTGATATTTGCCTTTTTCATAGTATATTGTATTATTTTGTTATTTTATTCGATAAACTATTATGTAAACATCATGCAAGAAACAAAAGAAACACATATATGTCCAAATGGAAGACGGTCTTGATACGGTATTATGTTATTTCTCGTAAAACTTTCTAAAATATTTTCCGATTACATGCTCTTTCTTTGTTTTTTTGAACAACCAAAATAAAAATTCATTTAAATATAGCTAGAAGTTGGATGAAGATTACAAGATAAGCATGAAAACCAAATTACAATAAAAACTACATCAAGCATCCCAACTCAACTGACCAACCATTACTTTAGTTTTAATCTATAAGAAAGACGTTCGTTTTATTTCACGAGTAATTTCCAACGGGTCTTTTCAATTATTATTAAAGCTTCGACCACTACGTGTCTTTCAAATGCACGTAAGGGATGCCAAGAAGGTTGCATGGATTATATTCTT
Organism: Flaveria ramosissima; assembly: GCA_025215565.1. NCBI lineage: Eukaryota > Viridiplantae > Streptophyta > Magnoliopsida > Asterales > Asteraceae > Flaveria > Flaveria ramosissima. Next base: position 65,494,969 of record CM046034.1, on the reverse strand, counting down.
ATGAGAGTCGAGTAAATCTTGCATATATCAAACACGAACATGCTCTTCCTTTGTTAACTAAAAACTAAATAAAACACAACCCAAATCGATTAATGCGAATCAAAATAAAAAATATATACCATTTCTTTAGAAAAGGATTTTACTTTTGCTCAAATGTTCACTTTTTTGTTAGGTTACAAGTTGCAACAAAACCCTTACCAGTTCAGCAATCTTTTTACACTTTCCCAAAGCAAGCATACAAACAGCTCACACCCACCCCCACCCCCACCCCCCAATAAAATCTCAATAAATTTGCTTCAAAACCCAAGACCCAATCAACCAGACAACAAATCTTGTCTGAATTCCCATTTAAAATATTTAAAAAGCCCAAATCTTTTCCCTCTTTTCCTCTTCTTCTTTTATAACAAAGAAAGAACCAAATACTGCAACTTTTCACCTCTTTCTTTCAATCTTCCATGGCTATTTCCACTGACAGATAGATACAGAACATCATATATATAGTTCTTGAACTTCATATTTTCAAACAGCTCAGTTTTTTCAAGATGGGTTCTTTGATTCTTCAAATGGGTGTCTGTATTTGGGTTCTTTTAGTCACTTTTAGCTGCAATCTTGTGGATTCACAAAGTGTAAGTAGGAATGATGTTCTTCAAGGAAGGGTTTTCATTGATGGCAAAAGATCAATTGCAAAGATAGATAGTGACTTCATTTGTGCTACTATGGATTGGTGGCCACCTGAGAAGTGTGATTATGGTACTTGTAGCTGGGGCCATGCTTCCCTCCTCAATGTGGTATGTTTTCTTCTTTCTTTTTGAACTTGTGTGTGTTTTTGGAGGTGTATAGTGTGTGTAATTGATGATATTACAGCTGAATCCACAAGGGTTTTTCATGGATTTTGTATTGTTGCCATTGTTGGGCATCAATTATCATTACTACTTTTGACTCTGTAACTACAAATTTTTGCCATAATGAGCAATCTTGGAGATCTTGAATTTGTGTTCATATAATCTGTGCAAAATTGCTCATTTTGTAGGTTGATTTTCAAAGATAACGTAGTTATGAAGATTTGAAAGTTAAATACTTTTTAATGTTTCTATTTTTATATTTATATTTGCATATTAATTTGACAAAATGGTTGTTCTTCTTCGATAAATCCCTCATATTTTGTAGTTTTATTTGTTTGTGAGTGTAAATACTTTATGTAATGAAACAATTCTGTTAAACTTGTCTTCTGTGCAGGATCTTAACAACAAAATATTTCAAAATGCCATCAAAGGTATGTACAGAAATCAAATTGCTCATTATTATATTAAATAAATTATGTCATTTCCAAAACTATGATACATGCATCAATTAATACAATAATGCCGTTCAAGACAAAATTATTACACTACAAATTACAATAATTTCCTTAATTAAAAGAGATTTGATGCTGAAAATGTGTGAGACTACCAATAATTTCTACTTGAATACTGCAAGTTTGACTTTCTACCTTCTGACAAAGTGGTAAATGTGTGGTTTCCTCTATAGAGGTGGTTCGATCCAGCTTTTGCTGTACCTTTAAACCACTTAAATGACGTAAGCTGTGTTTTACCTGGTCTCGATAGAATATTGGTGGGGTCGGTGAGTTTTTAAAGACGGGTTATTACGGTTAAAAAACAAGTTTGACATTCCAAGTCATAAAGATTCCAATTTTGGTAGCTTGTTAACCTAGTTTATTTGACCAATTGATGCAGCTTTTTCAACATTAAAAATAAGATTAGGAGGGACTTTGCAAGACAAAGTTGTTTACCAAACAGAAGATAATCTCAAACCCTGCACTCCATTCACAAGAAACACATCAGAATTGTTTGGTTTTACTGAGGGTTGTCTGCCTCTATCAAGATGGGATCAATTAAGCACCTTTTTTGAAGAAACAGGGTAACAAAGATAACCCTTTGTTTCTTTTAATTTTTTCCTAAATAAAGTTGACATTTTTATAAAGAATGAACAATATTCTGATGGCTTATAATCAATGAATCATGGTGTGTATTCAGGGCTGAAATTATATTTGGTTTAAATGCACTTGCTGGCAAGACAATACTAGCTGATGGTTCAGCAGTTGGACCATGGGATTCTGCAAATGCTGAATCTTTGATGCGTTACACGGTTAAAAAGAATTACACCATGTATGCTTGGGAGCTTGGTAAGTTTACTCTCTCCTAACACCTATCACGGGCTGCAAATCAAGTAATCTTAAAAATTAGTGAAAATGATTATAATTGGAGGTTGGGGTGAGCCTTAAAGGAATGGTAAGGTTGCTGTGATGTGACTTGGAGATCATAGGTTTGAGTCGTGAAAACAACCTCTTGCAGAAATGCACATCAGGCTCAAGTTGGCCCCGACACAAACCCTGTGTATGCGAGAGCCTCGTGGACTGTGTTGCCTGATTATGGTTAGAGGTTGTAAAAGTGTCAGATGGTTAAATCTCCAATGATGAAAGTTACAAGTTTATTCCATTATTTATTGTGGATAATACACTTTGGATGACTTTTGACTCATATATTTTGTAATTTTACATGTTTAACCTGTTAGAAATAAAGCATAATCTGAATCGACCTGCCCATAATGAAATCGGTTAAAACTGCAGGGTCTAATTTTTCTCATTTTAACATCTGTAGGGAATGAGCTAAGTGGAAGTGGAGTTGGAACAAGAGTAACAGCATCTCAGTATGCTTTCGACACAATGACCTTTAGAAACATAGTACAAGAAATCTACAAGGGTGTCGAGCCTAAACCACGAATCATTGCACCCGGGGGTTTCTTTGATGCCAACTGGTTCAAGGAGTTTATAGACAGAACACCTGAAACACTAGACATAATCACTCACCACATATACAATCTTGGCCCGGGTATATTTTTTACTAATTATAGCAAAATTATTTGAATTCGAAGATACCCAATTCGTAAAGTTAAAATCTTTTCTAATTTTGTAACAGGGGTTGATCAACATCTTGTTGAAAAGATACTAGATCCATCTTATCTTGATGGGGAGGCTGATACATTTAAGCAACTTCAGAACATTCTCAAGACTTCTATAACTTCTGCTTCTGCTTGGGTTGGTGAAGCTGGTGGTGCTTATAACAGTGGGCATAATCTTGTCACCAATGCATTTGTGTTTAGCTTCTGGTAAGCAAGTGTGAAAAGACCAAAATACCCTTTATGAGAAGGATAACCGTCATGGGATGTTGGTTTGGTGTAGGTACCTGGATCAGCTCGGAATGTCATCTGTTTATGACACGAAAACATACTGCAGACAGACATTGATCGGAGGAAACTATGGTTTGCTCAATACCACAACTTTTGAGCCAAATCCAGATTACTACAGGTTCATAATTGATATCTGTATTATGCTTTGACTTTCGAGGTCAAAACTGTAGATTTGCATGTGGTAAAGGTTATAACTTGATGGAATTATGTTTTATTCTTATCAGCGCTCTTCTTTGGCATCGATTGATGGGTAGAAAAGTTCTTTCTGCAAGCTTTAATGGGACCAGGAAAATACGATCTTATGCACATTGTGCCAAAGAATCTGTAAGCTTCCTATATTATCTGAACAGTGTAGTGTTTATAATCTTATTATACAAATTGTTAGTTATAAAGTCAATGAAACTTGAAAGGGTAATCAAGTTGATTCAAGCTTCTAATATTTATTGCAGAAGGGAATAACACTACTACTGATCAATCTAGACAACAACACTACAGTTGATGTAAGCTTGTCGCTAAACAACACCAGGAGTTTGCATAAACTCAAATCACATGTTCATAATCATCATCATCATAAAGCAGACAAACAGAGAAATTCCAAGACTAGTGGAACAAAGACACGAGAAGAGTATCATTTAACAGCGAGAAACGGTGATTTACACAGTCAAGTGATGATGCTTAATGGTAAAGAATTGAGAGTAAATTCAGATGGGGAGATACCAGAATTGGTGCCTTTGTATGTGGATCCTTCAGAGCCCATAAGTGTTGCTCCTTTTTCTATTGTGTTTGCTCACATCCCACATCTTACTTTGTATGCTTGCAGCAATTAGATGGTATAACATATACATACACACATACATGAATGGAACTGAGAATCAGCTTCATTCTGTTTATTGATTAAATGATATTCATAGGGTTTGTTTTATTTTCTTTTTGTTCTTGAATCTTTTTAAGATAGAGATGCAATATGATTGTTAATTGGTTAGCTTTTGATTCCTATATGGAAACTTCGAAATCTTGTTGTATTGTTTTGTGGTTAAAGAAAATTACCATATTTGACCTTGACCCGTGTGTATTTTACCTGTTAGAGATTAAACATAACCGTGATTGATCACTCATAAGTAAGTGGAGCGAAAATGCCACCTCTGCAAGTGTTTGCCAACCCCCCTTTCAAAAATCTTGAAAGGTTGTCAAAATCATTCATCTTGCAATCAACAGTTTTGTTTTCTTCTGGCTTTACTACAACAAAATGGTCAATTTGCAAAAAATTAAAAGGTCAACCACAAAGTTTCAAGAAGTCAATCAGTCAAAGGAAACTTTAACTTGAGTCTCAATGCCAAAAGTATGTTTGTGTATGATGTATATATGTATGAGCACATAGAGGTGAGACCCAAAATGATGCGGGTCCAAGTGTGGATGAGCAAACTTTAGTTTTTTTGGAGGCCCAAGATCGCTTATCCAAAGGGGCTTCACTGAAACGGCTATAAGTTGGGCTAGAAGTCTCCGTTTTGGGCCTGCGACCAGTCAAAACGACCGTCGGACCGAGGAGCCCGTTTTCACAAACCGCCGTAGGCGGTTTGGGTCATCGCTTCGGCCAAAAAACGGTTTATTTTATGAGTTATTTATATTTTTGTCTTATTTTTATATTTTGTTGAACTTTACATTTGGCCCAGTTTTCGGCCCGTTTATGTTTTGTGGCCCATACGACTTTTGCTTTGTTTCTTTATATGTTTGTAAGAGATGGGGGAAAGAATTATTGAAGTTTATGAAAAATTTGTTTTTCTCTCTATCACTGTGTGTGTGAGTGTAAACCTTGATTATCGGTATTCTTTGTGAATCAACGATAGTTAGAATAATTGTTCCTGGTATTCTCGTTGAATCAACAGATCAATTATCTATCTCTGTGTTTCCGGCTGCATCACAAAATCACTGAAACAATATAAAAAATCAACTGCAAAAATCATTGCAAAAGACTTTAATTGTGTAACAACAATGACCCAAGTTAAATTTTCCATTAACTTGATTGGTAAATCATATAAGCTGTTTTAAATAGCTACATACAGAGGAACACGAACTAGAATGGCCAACTATTCAGATATTATCAAACATAATTTAAAAAGATAGCAAGCTTGCTGTTGTATATTTAGATTTTATAAAATATATATACATAACATGCAACCTAATTTGAAGTTTTCATTTTATTAAGGTAACATGTCACCTCATTGTAACCAAGTTTCTTTAATGTTCTACTAAAGTCACACATTTATTTTCTAACAAATAACGCTCAAGTGTTGATATTGTCTAGTGATTATTTTTCAAATCTAAAAGATCTTAAATTAAGTAACATATATGGAAAAGTTATAAAACTTGGTTATTGTTTAGTGATTATTTTTCAAATCTAACTTAAAATAGGAGGTGTTCATGAAAAAATAATAGTCAATAATTTATAAATAGGAGGGTAGTCGGGCATAATGCTAGTTGGGCTTCGGAGGTAAATCATGAACACCACCGCAACTAAGGCGGCTTTGAGCATCGGGCTAGTAATCTGGTTCACGAACTTGTGAATGAAGCCGGGCTACCAGCCTGGAGGGTGAGATGGATGGTTTCTTGGGTTGTTTAGGATAAAAAAGATGATACTCTAACCGTTCAGAGTAATTTTAGATTCAAATAAGATGACATTGTATCATTTAATGGTGATTAAGATAGTAGAGAGTTCAAAAGATTATGCAATAACCATCCTTCATATCTCTTACGTTTAGGTCACTGAATTTAAGTTTTTATCGTCTGAAAAAAGTGAGTGGCCACCAAAACAATAACAAGTGCGAACAATTAAATTAGATAGGATGGTGCTAGACGTTGGGTCATCTCTATCAAAAAGTTACCCATCTCATATAAGAATACGTCCAATAGAGGGATGCGTTTAATCACACCTATTAAAATATTAGAGCACACAGAGTGATAACAGTAGACCACCTCCCTGATGTCGGTAAAAAAATTTCATGATCCTTCAGAGGTTGAAATCTGCTTATTGCTTGCTAGCTCATCCCCAAATTTCTCACTGACCAGAGAGCATTAATTGTATTCTCTTGTTTTTAGCAAATCTAAAAAATTAAGAAAAATGGTTTGAGAAAATAAAAGTGTTCTCATAAAAATGAAAAAAATAAAGATTTATGACACTAGTATAAATCATGTGAAAAAATAAAAGAGTTGTATATACATAAGAGTTGATGTAAGAAAACATAAGGCTATATAAGAAAACATAGATTTTAATATTATGACACTCATTCTTATAGATTGACAGCCTCTTATAAGTCTTGTATAGAGCTATATAAGACGTATAAGGTCGACATCATTATAAACGAGGAAAATTTACGGAGCCTTTAGAGGGTTGTACGTCACATATATGGCACGTATAATAAAATTTGACACTGAAAACAAGAACAAATTCAAATAGCTTAAAAAAAAGTTATACACCCTGTATAAGACTAAAGAACTTCTAAACGGCACCATAAGACCCGTATAAAATTCCGAGGTGTATTGATTTATAATTGCCAATAATGCAATACATAAACCACACGGATCATCTCTTGGAATTTTCACCAAAACTGGTTGCAACCCATTTTCACAAATCAAGAATAACCCAAACTCAATTTTCATCTCTGATTCTCACTGTCATCTATGGCTACCGGAGATTCACTTCCGGCGAAAACTGCACAGCAGATGGCCATCGACGGCGATCAACCACCTCCCAAATACATCTTCAACAACAACTCCATTTACACCAAATTTGGCCCTTTACAAACCTCACCTCCTTTTGCTCCAGTGCCCATCATTGATATCAGCCGTTTCTTTTCATCCTCCCAACAACATGATCAAGAAACTGAACTAGATAAACTCAGATCAGCACTCACCACTTGGGGTTGTTTTCAGGTTCATTCTGAAACGATTTCTTTGTTATTTCTGCTGCTTTTCAGTAATCTTGATGATGATATATGAAGAATACTATAGTGGAAAAACTAAAAAGTTATTGGTTTTACTTTAAAAGTTGTAACTTTTGGGTCTTTAAGATTAATTGTTTATCTCACATTCCGATAAGACTGATTTGATTATGCGAATTTTCTTTGAAATACCATGAAGAGGTGGTAAGGTTATTAGGGTTTTTGAATGTAATGTGGTTTTGATGAAATTTTGTACGCTAAGTGTCTTTTTCTTATTTGAATTTTACTGAGATTAGTTGAGAATATGATCATATATGCCGATGGGCTTATACCCAAAACCTTAATTTATGCTAATTTCAGTAATGAAGAACATGTTCCAGGACAATTAGTGGGAAAACTGCTAGAGTTTTGCTAAAAGTTTATTACTTTAGATGAATTTTGGTATTGTGTTCTATGCCTTACTGAAGTTCTTGAAACTGCCATGAGAATAAGGAACTTTTTCTTGAATTTCAAGACTTCTTGATGAAAATTGGGAGTCAAATTCATTGACCTCTTATGTTCAAAGTCAGGCTGTAAATCATGGGCTTTCAGATTCATATTTAGATGAAGTTAGACGAGTGATCAAACAGTTCTTTGAGCTTCCGTTGGAGGAAAAGAGAAAATACTTCAGAGAAACTGGTTCTGTTGAAGGCTATGGCAATGACATGACATACTCTGAGAATCAAGTTCAAGATTGGTGCGATCGCCTATTTCTTCGACTTCTCCCCAAAGATCAAAGGAAACTTCGGTTCTGGCCCGAAGACCCATCGAATCTTAGGTCCCATTTCTAGCTTTGTTCATCCAGTTGCATCAATCACGTGTACCCTTCAACCTGTTAAAAGAACTAACAGGTTGTGTGTTATGCAGGGAAACCATTGATGATTACACCATGAAGATCAAATCTATATCTGTGGTCATATTTGAGGCAATGGCGAAATCTTTAGATTTGGAAGAAAATTGTTTTTCAAAACTGTTTACTGAAGAACAAGATGTTCTGCAAGGGCGGTTTATTCTGTACCCACCATGTCCAACACCTGATCAAGTTCTTGGTCTGAAAGCACATTCTGATAGATCCGGGATCACCCTTTTATTACAAGATCCTGGAGTTGAAGGGCTTCAGGTGTTGAATGATGGTAAATGGTACATGGTTCCTGTGATACGTGATGCCCTTTTCGTTAATCTTGGTGATCAAATGCAGGTGAACGACTTGGTTATACAATCGTTACATACTATGTCAGTTATACTAAGACGTGACACATATCGAGTAATGACATGCCATCTTAATCTTTAACTATAATAATCTAAAGTGTAGAATAAATCAAGTTAGTTGATTATACCATTCGACCCATGTGTATTGGGTAGCTTGAGAGTATATGTATAATACAGTTATACTAGTTTAAACAACTTGTATTGATGTTGCAGATTATGAGTAATGGGATTTTCAAGAGCCCGGTTCATAGGGTGGTCACAAACAAGGGGAAGGGGAGAATATCTGTGGCTATGTTCACAGAACCTGACCCGAACAAAGAGGTTGGCCCGGTGGATGATTTGGTCGATGAGAAGAGGCCTAGGGTGTATAAAACTGTGAAAAACTATGCGGTCTTTAATCATGAATGCTTTCAGAAAGGCATTATTGCTCTTGATGCTGTTAAGATCTAAATAACTTTCTTGTAATATGCGGAATTTAATGGACTGCTTGTAGAATTTATAATAATCAACTACTTACCTTTCATCATCATATCAAAATCCCAAATGGAAAATCCGCTAAGCGCGAACAAAAAGTCAAAAATAAGACATTCCCACAAGTCCAAAGCAGAACAAGACATGAATGAAGTGATGATACAAACTAAACAGATTAAATGATAATTGGTGTCACCTTCAGTATGGATCTAAAGGATCTTGAACAGAAGGCCGCCATGGGTGGCAAAGAAAGGCGCAAACACCAAAGATTCAACAGCCATGAGCTTGATCAGGATATTTAGTGATGGCCCGGATGTGTCCTTTAAAGGGTCTCCAACTGTGTCTCCGATCACAGCTGCTTTGTGTGGGTCTGACCCTTTTGGTCCAAGCGATTTTGCATGATCAGAAACACCAGCCTTAACATTACAAAAGATGAATCAGTAACTACTAATAATGGTAAAATGAACAAAGATAAATATCATTTTCATTGTACCTCAATGTATTTCTTAGCGTTGTCCCAAGCACCACCAGTGTTTGATGCAGAAATAGCAATCTGTATCACGTGAAGTAGTTAGAATTTTGCTTATGCAGAACTAGTAATTACTGAAGAATTGGTCCTAATGAGTCAAATGGGTAAGCACCAGTTACTTATAAGGAAAACAACCTTATTACCATAATCATCTCAGCGCTTAAACGATAAACTTTTAATGTTTAACAAGATAAACGTGATCTACAAAGATACGTATGAAATTTCACCTTCAAAATCAGTCTGTATATATGGGGCAAACAGGTCAAAAGTCGCTATAAGTGTATTTTATTAAGGGTTAAAAGCATATTTCTCCCTCTAAAACTTTTTAATTACATATATACCCAAGCGAAATTTTAAATGCATATATCCCCTTACAAAACCTCATAATAGGCAAATTTACTCATTTTTTATTAAAAGTGGTTTATATAAAGACTAATTTGACCTTATTTTTACTAAAACTTCATAATTGACAAATTTCCCCCTACCAACTTTATGAATGGCAAATAGATTAAAAGGAGATTTCCTCCTCTAAAACTCTTTATTGCCATATATATCCATGTGTGTGTTCTTATTAATTTTTTTGGAAGGGTAATATTGTCATAACAATAAATTGGGTATATATGCAATTAAAGTTTTTGCTTGGGTATATATGCATTTAAGGGATGTTTACAAATTACAAGGGTATATATGCAGCCTAGCTAATATTAAATAAAAAATAGACTTAGTAATAAAATATAAATTTAGCAATCATATTTAACACACAACTAATTATCTTTATAAAAATAACATTTTTATTAGGCCTTTCCAACAAAACCGACAAAAAACAGAAGAATTTAGTTGTACCTGGACACCAGAAACAAGAGATCCAGCAAGAACACCAGAAAGTGTCTCAACACCAAATAAAATTCCAACAATGAGGGGAGTCAGCATGACGAGAGCGCCAGGCGGGATCATCTCTTTAATTGAAGCATCAGTGGAGATTTTCACACAAGTAGCATAATCAGGCTTAGCAGTGCCCTCCATGAGGCCCGGAATGGTGTTGAATTGCCTACGGACCTCTTCAACCATTTTAAGTGCCGCTTTTCCCACACTTTTCATTGTCATCGCTGAGAACCAGTATGGAAGCATGGCACCCACAAGCAAACCAATGAAAACTTTGGGGGTTAATACATCTACGGTTGTAATCTCAGCCCGACTCACAAATGCACCGAATAGAGCCAAGGATACAAGAGCTGCTGAACCAATGGCAAAACCCTGAAGCAAAAAAGAAGTTATATCAAATCAGGTTGAAAAGTAAAACCAGATGTGGCTATTTCGTACCAGTTTATCTGTAAATGGGTCGATTCAGGTTATATTTTTAAGCTAAATTAACAAAAGCAATGGATTTCACGTTTTGCATGGCTAAGTCTTTAAACTTCAATTTTGCATGATCAAACAAGGTACTTTAAACAAGTTAAGATATTTAATTACGCGAAAAAGGACCTTTCCATCAAACTTTTAAAAGTTAAAAGGATTCAATAATGCAACGGTATGGGACCAACCATTTTCCCACCTTTAAGTAACACAAAACCAGAGAACAATATACCTTGCCGATAGCTGCAGTGGTATTTCCAGCAGCATCAAGAGCATCTGTCCTCTCACGGATTCTGTGGCTCATTCCAGCCATTTCAGCAATCCCACCTGCATTGTCACTAATGGGACCATATGCGTCGATAGCCAAACCAGTGGCTATGGTGCTCAGCATTCCAAGAGCCGCCACAGCAACACCATACATAGCAGCAAAACTAAAACTAACAAAAATACTGATTGCAATCGCAAAAATCGGGATAATAACTGATTTGTATCCCAAAGCAAGACCAAAAATAACATTTGTAGCAGCTCCGGTACGGCAGGAATCAGCAACATCTTGCACAGGGCTGAAAACAGTAAAGTAGGTCAGAATATAAGTATTTGACTTTTTAGACAATTACACTTGGTTTTTCTTGCCAAAAAACCACCCTTTTAAACTAGTACCTGTAAGCATTGCTAGTATAGTACTCGGTTACGAATCCGATAATAAGACCGGCCCACAAACCAACACCAACACACAAGAACAATTGCCTGCAACATAAATTACAGAAGTGTAAGCTTTTAACACCAATTTTCCATTTTCTATATTTAAATATACAACACATTGATAATCATACCAGTTTTTAACTGCTTTCTGGGCTCCAAAATTAAATATAGTGAAGTTAGAAGGAAGAGCAATCCAACTAACAATGGCTATACCAATAGTCATCAGCACAGTTGAAATAATGAGTTGATATTTCAAAGAAGGCTCGATTTGCTTCACGGTTTTGACTTCAAAGAAATCAGTAGCAAACAAAGTGGTGATCAAGCATACAAGGATTCCCACGGAGCTCACAATTAGTGGGTACATCATTGAAGTGAAATCATGGGTGTTCCCAAAAGAGGAAATTGAAGCAACAACAAGGGCTGCACAAGATGACTCAGCATATGACCCAAACAGATCAGATCCCATACCAGCAATATCCCCTACATTGTCACCGACATTGTCAGCAATAACCTGCAGCAAATTACCATTTCATTAATCAGAAACAGTTCACCCAAAAAACAAGTGAAAAGGTAGTTTCTTGATAGAAAAGCTTTATTTGGACCAATATACATATAAATTGGTCAACTTGTTTTATCTTAAACGGGCAAATAATAAAATTTACTAATAGGAGAACAGGATAAACAGCCTAAACAGCTTGAAAGTCCCCCAAATACTGAATTATAATGCATACAACCTCCAAAATCTTTATATTCAAAGATTTAAATTACTTTGCAATATACTGTTTTTGAAATCATAAGTAATGCGAAAAAAGTTACAGAGAATTAATGAACAATAGACAAAAAAAGAGTTTTACAAGTCAATCCAACCGACCTGGCTTAGCTTTGACAATTGACAGTTACCCAACCCAACCATATTACCACCTCTAACATGTTTATAAGGGGCATGAGCATGGATGCATTTGCATGTGCAAGTCTCCATACCCTATAAAAACAAAATTTTGGGAGAAAAACTTACCGCTGGATTTCTGGGGTCATCTTCAGGGATGTTTCTCTCGACCTTGCCAACAAGATCAGCTCCAACATCAGCAGCTTTTGTATAAATACCGCCACCAACTCTACCAAAAAGGGCCATGGAAGAACCACCAAGACCATAACCAGTTATGGACTCAAAAAGGCCTTCCCAATCATCACCATAATAAAGCTTGAAAAGATTAATGGTAATATACAACACAAGAAGCCCATTTGCAGCAAGAAGGAAACCCATAACTGCTCCAGATCTGAATGCAACAATAAAAGCCTTACTGACACCCTTTCTAGCCTCAAGGGTAGTTCTGGCATTTGCATATGTGGCAATTTTCATGCCAAGAAATCCGGAGATAACTGAGGTGATGGCACCCAGCAAAAACGACACAGTGCTGAAGACGGCTGTCATTAGAGCTGGCTTGCACATTTTGGTGGTGTCATATGTGCATATTTTGCTACTGGTGCTAAATCCCTCGACAGACCCAAGGAATACAAAGATAAGTACAGCAAAAATGACCATAAAAACACCAACATATTGGTATTCAGTGAATAGGAAGGAGGTTGCTCCTGCAATTTCATGAGAAAAATTAATAAAGTACTTGAATTTCCAACCAAGAAGATAACTTTCAGTTCAAAGATGACTCTTCCAAAGAAGAGGAAAAAAAGTCAATGTTTGACTTCAAAGTTCAAACCTCATCTTAAACCATAGGAATACTCCCTCCACAGAGGTATACTCAAATGGAAACTAGTACAAGTGACTAATTAATATAATTAGTTAATAACTTCACTGATATGAGCTTATAATAATAACCTCTTTAAGCATATTATATGTTACCGTATGTCTTAAATATAAAATGGTAAGAGTATATGACTGAATACCACATTAGTATTAGAATATGTGATTATCGAAATATAGTCATTAACTATATTAAAAAAAGAAAAAAAATTACCAATTTAATAAAAAAATGTAAATCATTGTCCAAAAGAGGAAAAGCAACATAATTATAAAAAGTTTGCACTTTGCCCTGTAAATCTATAAATTCATCCTGAGCCAATCATATTAACAGGAAGAAATGAAATATCACTGGTCCCCTGCACATACCGACAGACAACGCTCTTGATTTCTTTTCCAATTTAGCAAATTTTGGCAAAATCTTGATTTCTTATCCAAGCACAATCAGGAATAGATAGTTGTCATATTTTTGATAAGCCATTTTCTTTTTTTCTTTTGCAACAACTACACTACTCTTAAACTACACCATAAACTACTTCCTACCAAGTTTGAACCCGCGTTTACTCCAAAGAGGCTTTGCCTCTTACCACTAGGCTAATAAGGTTATACGAATCTAAATTGATTTGAGTTACAATATATATAATACAAGCCTCTAAAAAATCTCTAACTAACTAACACAATATGTATGGGATAATAACAACAATATGAGCTACAATTTAGTATGATAAGTATTGACTATATCTTTGGTTTGTTGATATCGATAGCATCAGTATTAATATAGGCATAGCCGATATGCAATTTTGTATACCAGCAAATCAACTAGATCTATAAAGCTCAGTAGATCCAATTACACTTAAATCATAAAGATGTCATATTTACCAACATCCCGTTACCATAAAGCAACCAATAATCATTCAAAGACTAAAACTTTATCCCACCGACAACCAGCAAGATCCCATCAACTGTATAAAATCACACGACTCTCAAGATTTAAACAATGTAGAAGCTTGCAGAAGATCAATGCCACCACAATAACGTCAAATCACAACCAGATTCTAAATTTATGATTAAAAATTCAAGTATGAAAACTTGAATCAAACTCTACCTACACGTGTACATAAAAAAATCATACACTCTCCATCGACTCAACAACACTGAGATTCAAACATATTATATATATATATCCTACTCAAGTAATCGGAAGGTAGATCTGAAATCGAACCAAAAGTCCCCACCAAACCGCATACTTAGAAGAAAATTCAACCATGTTTACGATTATCATAATAATAATATTAAATATTAAAAACACGAATTGAAGTTTAATTAGTGTTTTTAACCGAATTAACAATTAAGAAGGATAATATGAAGAGATAGAGGAATACGAATAGAATATTCCAATTACCCAATAATTCCCAGATTTCAATTTCACACCTTTCACCCGAAAATCCTCAAACAATCAACTGTAGAACAAACTTAATTAATAATGAGTTAATTACCTTCGGAAATAGCGTTCTGAATCTCAGCGCATTTCTGAACAACCGTGTGGTCATTGACTCCTTCTTCCTCTTCAATCAACGCTTCAGTGAAGCCATTCTTAGCGTCGTCGGTGGGTTTCTCGAACGACAATTTGACTTGCGACACAAGGTACCACTGGAAGAGGGAGAAGACGATTCCGACGACGGCACAGATTGGGATGAGGGTTTCGGTGCCGAGATCTGAGAGAATTGTGGGTGACGTCATGGGGTCGGTGGCGGAGGCCGGCGGAGGTTGGCCGGAGAAGGAGATCGGAGATCGGAGAGAATGATGTGGTGGCGAATGAGGGTGTGGGGTTGAAGAGATGGATAGATAGATATATAGGGGATTTTGATTTGAATGATGAGAGGTTAATGGGCGGGGGTGGAGTTAAATGTAGAGTATTGTTTGCTTCATGTGTTGTACTTTGTGCATTGGAAGTTGTATGTTTGATGTTTAATAGTTTTAGGTGTGGTTTGTTAGCTTGGCATGCTATCTTGTAGTTGTTTAAAATCTTTTAATTCTTAAAAGATAATTTTAGTTTTGAATACTTAAAAAGTAATATTTTAATGGTTATCTTTTAACCATTTAGATTTAAGATTATTACTTACTAATCATTAAAAAACCATAAACATTAAAAAGAAACCTATTAAGAGCATTCATAGCTTATCTTTTAAAAATATATAAGTGGAGTTCTTATATTATATGAAATTGTTTTGTGTGGTTATAAATGAAAAAATAAAGGAAATGTTACTATTTATCTATAAATTTAAAGATTTAAGTGTAAACCTAAAAAGTAATATGTTTCCTGCATCATTAGTTAAGTAACTGGGACACTGATAAGATTGTAAAAATTTTATCTTGATCGTTATTAATAAGATAGTATGGAAAAAATGCTATAAGTTTGTTAGAGTTAGTTAATTTATATGTTACACTTGGCATTCTCTGATTTTTTTTTAATTTTAGTTTATTAATATATCTTATCTGTTTATTATATATAAATTGATACTTATAGGATTCTTTAAGTTGTTAATTCTACACTAATAAATAAAAATAAATCCGGACAATTGAGACCATTCAAGGTTATCTGATAATTTGTTTTTCCGCTTCTCTCTACTTTTAATTATGAGTGCTATAATAGATATTCATTAATTAATAACTATCCATAGTTAAAATTTCAAATATGTTAACTTCAAATTTTCAAATGAGTAACACGTGAGTTTATTCAATCCGTATAATACACAATATTTAAAACATAACTTTTTATATTATTAACCACGTAACAGTAAAATTACTTAGCCTGTGTATTACATAGGATTGTAACCTAGTAATACATTATAAGCTTATCGTTAACAACTACAAGCTTGTTGATATTAATTAGTTTGTATACTCACACTTTTTTCAACAATAAAAACACTAAAGCTTTGTATTGTTAAGTTGTTGTGAGATATTTATATAAATGATAGATTCTTTTTAATTTTAAAGAACCTAAATGAAATGGTTATTGTTTTAAGTTTAGTCTAAAATAGGATGTAACTATGAAAAAAATCACTAAATAATAATCAAGTTTTATAACAATTTTTCTAAGTAAACTTTAAAAAAGATCCATATATAATAATAAAGGTTTATACATATTTCGTTAAGTCAAATTAATTTATATAAAAATTATAAAATTATAATAAAAATATAACAATGAACCATAAATGAACAGGAGTGATTATTATACTTAAAAGAATAACATTGACTTAGTCATAAAAATATTAAAAATATGTTATTATTTCAGAATTTTATTGTTGAGAGATATTAAAAAAGTTTATGAAAAAACATCAGTACTTTAGATCTATTAAATTAATGTTGCATGATAATCCAAACATACTTCATATGAATAGAGTAAAGGGTGTATAATAATGAGGATAACAGAATTCTTTTAGTTTCATCCAATCTACTAAAAGAAGATCGTATGATGATTATTATCTACATGAAAAATTATGCAATCAATAAAGTATCTTTATTTGACAATAACTTAATTCTCCGTGCATTACACGTCAATTATTAGTGCATATAACAAAAGAGGGGCAACAAAATTAAAGTATCTAGACCCTTATTATTCAATTAGCATGTTCATATGTACTTATATAAATTAAAGTTTTTATTTTTCCTCCTTTCAATATATAAAATTTAAGAAAACTTGACATTTATATATGATTATCTTTAGTATATTCTAGGAATTAATCATTTTCTTTTAATTATCTTAAGATATGATATATAACAGATGGATATTTATAAGTATTTAAAAGAACATCCCAATTAAATTTATAACTTTATAAACTATAAAGTATTATATATATATAAACACACACACATAAAGGGTGGCTTAAAAAAATAATTTCAAAAATAAAGTTTTATAAACACATGTGTATTTTCTTTTAAGTGTGATATACAATACAGTTAGTAGATGACGGACCTTGTAGAACATACTAAGGTTGTTGATTTGTAAATTTAAGATTATAAGTGCAACCCGTTAAAAAAAACTGCTACATAAAATATAAGATAATGTTACATATATCATATACCATGTGCAAAAGTGAGATATTATGTCTTTTCTTTCTGTTACATATTTATACTTTTCTTGAAAAATGAGATATTTGATGACTTATGATTAAATGATTATTTGAATTAAAAAATAAAAGTTTTCTATGGTGTTCCTTGTTAACAAATATTTTTGATATATGTAACACAGTCAAAGGAATATATTTAACTACAAAAAATAAATACAGTATTTGACTTGATCAATTACAAGAACGAATCAAAGCATTCGTGTTGACAGAATTGTTATTTATTATTAGAGGTATGAGTGTATGAACTTCTAAGGTATGAAAATAAGATAACCAACTTTATATTCGATAAAACATCATATCATAAAAATGTAAGAGAAAATAAATCAAAACAATGTGTAGGTGACACTTGCATTGCCATGATATGATTGGTTAGAAAAATGAGAATAAAACAAAATACGAAAGCTCTAGGGGCAAAAGTGTAAGATGAATACTAATGATACATAGATTAACTGGTTAAGAGCATTCGCATCATGTTTTTTTATTTTTATTAATATAATAATACTAAAATTAATATTTATATTTTTCTTTTTCTCAATTAAATAATATCTTTTAATATTTTTATCATTATCTTTTTTTTGTCATCCACTCATAACCACTTTCAAAAATATCAAAATAAATTATAAGGATTGAACGGTGATTTCCGAAATATTGATGAATAGTAGTTTTTTCCTATCCTCTACTCACAACCATTTTCTAAAATATAATAAACACACTCACATAAATATAGAAAACCTATCGTGAATGCTCTAAATTGATGTATCCATTACATGTAAATATTGGAAGGTTATTTGTTCAAATCTTATTCTGAATAAAATGTTTAGAGTTGAGCCAGATGATTTTCTCAGGTATGGGTTTCCTTCTGAGAGAGTTGAGGAATGCGGTTACGGCTAGAATACGAATATGTGGACCCAATTAAAATAACATATATTATTCGAATCAGAGTCGCATATTTGCCACTAAAAAAAGTTTAAGTTGAATTATAAATCGTATTCCATACTTAAATGATCATAGTTGAATTGAATTATTGTAAAATGTGCAAAAGCATTATCTTTGATGGGAAAGCAAAAGAGTATTATTCTCTCAAAACAACATCGACATTGCAAATTGTTATATAGTATAATTATAAATATGACCTTGACTTATTTTGCTAATACTCCTATAAACATTGAATTAGTAATTATTTAATTCAACGTGACACGCAAGCAATCCTATGGATATACTTAGGGGGTGTTTGATTGGTCTGACCCAAGTTCTGACCACTGACTGGCTGACCCGGTCAGCCAGTCAGTGTGTTTGATGCGTCTGACTGGCTGGTCTGACCCGGTAGGAAGGGCTGACTGAGTCCTTGTTTTGAGCATGTCTGACCCGGTCCTCCCCTTTCTCCTCCTTGTTCGACCTCCTCCTTCCCCCCCCCCCCCCCGGCCGGCCGCCGCCCTCCGCCTCCGATCGGGCTTCCGCTGCCACCCCCGCCGTCGACCGCCTCCATCCTACCCCCCCCCCCCCCGCTCGCCCGCAGCCCTTTCGCCCCCTACCGCCTTCGCGACCCCCTTCGCCTCCTCCTCCCCCCCCCCCCCCCCCCGCTCGCCCGCAGCCCCTTCGCGACCGCCTTCACTTGCACCAATTGCGAGCTGTGGTGGAAGAAGATGATGATTCGATTATGGGTTTTCGTTTTCTGATGTTGAGAGTCGTTTTTCCGGCGTCGGTGGTGGTGGATCTCAGCCGTGTACGGCGGTCGGCGATGGGTATGTATATGTGTATATATCATTCAGCAGAGTCAGTCAGATACTAAATCAAACAGCCAAGTTTCAGTCAGACGCAGACTCAGTCAGAACCTCTTACTGGGTCAGCTTCTTACTCAGTCAGATCTTACTCAGTTAGCGCAATCAAACAGCCCCTTAGCTTCTTCTTTTTAACAGATATACTTGGCTAAAGGTTAAATGTAGTTTATCTCTAATATATAAAATAAGTTGCTATTGACGATAAACATATATAGTCAATATAACAGATGATATACATAACAAACACAACTTAAACTCAATACATATATGTCCACTTGATAGTTGATAGTTATTTTTTAAGGCTTGACGATATATAATATTTTTTAAGCATTTTTTGATATACTCATCTACCTATCACTTGCAAAAATTTTATAATTAACCCCTAGTTTAGAAACAAAACACTTTACCACTTTGAATCCCTTAACAAAGCACTATGGAAGAGCTTGAATATATATTGAAAAAATCTTTATAGATGATCAAATTATTTCAATTCTGCACACAACTTATATCATGTATATTGACTATAACTTATAACAGTTTAGATAAGTTCAAATGTTCAATAATAATAAATCAACTATTCAACCATTCTGCAAGTACATGCAAATACACAAGCACATATACGTGTGTAATACATATACATATTACACAAGGCTTAAGGGTTAACTAAGAGTGTAATCTCAACTCTTATAACACGACTACTACATATATATGAGCGAAATCAACTCATTACGCATTTGGGCTTAAATTTTATGATTGAGTTCGAACTTGATAAACTTGTTTGAATCAATCTCAAGCACTAATAGTTTAATAAGAATCTAATGAAATTAAGGTTGTAAGTTTCCAATTCATACTATAACTAATGAAATAATATATATGGCACGTGCTATGAGTTTGTTTTACACCAATAAGAACATATCTCAAATTAAATGCAATTGTTACCATTTTCCCCCATGAAAACAACATGCATGTTCTAGGGAATCAAATAATCAATGCTAAGGTATAACACAAAGAATCTACATTCTTGACCATAATAATATAATTTCACTAGTCACATTTTATTAATAAAAAAAATTAACCATCTCCCCACCTTTTATTTAAGGATATGGGATATATATCCAATGACAGGATATATGCCATATGTTATTGTGTTTATTTAAAGGTGTACAACATTTCTAAACGGATAACCCTATATATTTTCCTTTACATTAGAATTTAATAAATATAACAAAGAATGTATTTTTTTCATTGGGATTTAATACAAGAGCGTGATAAGATTTTTGGAATGAACTATAGCAATTTGATATTTCAAACACACTTTCAAAATATATGAAATAATAACATGTTTGTATCAAATTAACAATATGACAACTTTGATAATTAAACACCAAGATAAAACATGTTCGGATAATATAATAACGAAACCTAAAAAATCGTTAAAATGCATTTATTACTTGTAAATTTTAATTTAATTCAGGCTCGTTATCTTTTTAATATAATGCAGTATGACAACAACGGTCACAAATATGTAGTAAACCTTAAATGCATCTAAGTAACGTGCGCATGTCAATCAAACACGGAATCCAAAAGTAACGTCAGTATAAATGCCTAATCCAAACATAAGGTCTGGATATGACCTGATGGATGACCAACCTCCGAACGTGAAAGCCCTAAACAATAATGTTAGGATAATAGTGTCGGAAAAAAGGTTTACCCAACGGACTAGTCTAGCTATCATTACTAAGGGAGTATGTCAAAAACAAGATACAACTTGCTCTACTAATGTAACAATATACTATCGTAACCATACCACCATGCATATAGCTTGCAAGCCTTATAGCAACATGATATCAATGATTTGTTAAAATTATTAGTTATTACATGATATTTTTATATCATATTAGGTGATATATCAAAATATCATAAGTCATAACACCAAAAAAAACGGTTTTGGAGTCTTAATCGTCATGATGATGACCGGTGGTCCGATGGTGAGTCCGGTCGAACTTGTGTTTTCGTAGCTTTTATAGCCTTATAGGTGAACCCACTCCACCCGTTGCTTTCAATATTTGGACCCATAAAAATATTATTAAACAAACTTAATTAATTCATTAATCGTGGATCTACCCCTATACAACTAAATCCATAAATCTAGACTATTCATGTAACTTTTAGACAGTTGTTTATTTATTATTATTCTTTTATTACGGAGATATATGTTATAATTATTTACTAAATTACATATTTATCCCACTAATTTTGTGATTTGAAGGCAAATCTAATTGGAAATGTTAAATGTTGGATCATAAAAAACGCCATGCTGTAAATAATATCAACGTGTTTCGGGATGTGATGGTTGTGGATAGAAAAAGAACTCCACTGTTGAACGTTTCAGGTGAGACGAATGTAAGATTGACTTTATTATACGGCTAGATGCTATCCTATCAATCTTACTCGACCTAATCTACACTACAACCAACTTACACTAACCCGTCATAGAGGCCGCAATAATTTCAAGTGATTTGCCATTGAATCCAAAACCCCCACCCAACGTCATAAGAAGTTTACACTCGATCAAGTAAAAACAAGTCTAGGAGCTTCTCATGGACAAAAAGTACAACAACCGTTGCCATATGTTACAATTTTAGTAAAAGAAATATAATTTTAATGTGCAAGTCTAACACTCCAACTTTATTGTTTGATTGTTTAAGCCTTTATAGTTTTAGTTTAAAATGGATATAATTGTATAACTTCAATTCCTTAAATTGTTTATGTAATAAACATTCATTATACATAAAATGCTGAAATGTAGTATGTTGTACATGTTATCAGATCATGAAGAATGATATGTAAGTGTTTTCTTAATCTATACATTCATATAATTTTTTTTTTAAAAAAAAAACCAGTTATTATGATACGGCACTTATCATTCTACCCATGTTGAAGCATCCTAGTCCTCAATGATGGCATTTGGGGCAGGCCCGGGTGACACGCCACATTAGCCATCACTCGTTTCCTGCATTGTGTTCTTCGACTGGTGACTTGTTGTTCGCCAAATCTTCTATCATGAGGAGTTGTGGCATTGTTGGCTTAAGCTCAAGAGCAAGTAAAGTTATAGCTATGAGTCCTCAATATTTAGGCCTCAAAATTTTCTCAAAATAAATTTATATATCTAAATTGGGGTTGCATTTATGCTTAAATCTAAAAAGATTTATAATAAAAAGGTAATCACACTAAAAGCTTAGAGAAATCTTTTATAATCAATTGAATTTATTAGTTCTCAATGGGACATCCTAATGTAATATTTATCCTCTCTATTCAAGAAGTCGATGATTTAAATCCCGTTAAGTACAAACATATGTGACTGATAAGAGTATAATAAAAGTTGTTCATATAATCATTTGTAAGCAGCTTTATGACATTTGAACGGTAACTCCTCGTCTTGTTGATGATCAAGCATACAAACCCCAAATTATGAAAGATTTATTAGATGACTTGCATACACGTTATTGAAAAGAATAGTATTCTTTTAAAGATCTTTCTAAAGAAGCTTCGAAAGATGCTTGAAGTTAACTACAACAAATTACTGTAAACATGTGAAATCGATATGATTAGCAAAGAAGCAATTGTACTTTCACAAGTGGCATTTCCACAAAAAAGTCAAAAAAAAAAAGTAAATTACACATGACCCACCATTTGTTCCCTTTAATTTTCTTCTCTCCTTCAAATCAACTTTGGGCATGTCGGAGTTTGGAACATAGTACTTTTCTTGTTGGTAACAATAATATCAAGATTTTATTTTTTTAACGACGTTTCAAACTACCCTAATACTCAAATACTCAAGTGAACCCTTCTGAGACGGGACGTTAACCATCTTTACTAATTTTAAGACACTAGTAATGACTCATTTAGAAAACCATCAATGAGCAAATCCACAACTATGAGAAAACACCTTTGACTCGGTTTTGAACTTGATACCTAAAAGATCCCAAGCACAAACCATTAGTCACATACCATTGGGCGAGAAGGCCTTTGGTATCAAGATTTTATTTAAGCTTACAAGTGTAGATTCATGTTAGTTGAATTCAGTGAAATAAGCAAACCTAGAAACAATGTTATATTTCCTTTAATTTAAATTATACTAATTATCAAAGTTTTTTAGCATTATGTTGTACCTTATGCTCAGCGTGTTTTTCAAAAAAAAATTTGTAATACCAAACATATGCCTATATTGAAGTCCATTAAATGTATTTAAATCCTAAGATGAAATTATCTATATATTAATTTTTGAACTAAATGAATAACAGATTTTAGGGTCTTTATATTTGAACACAAAAGTTTTCTTTTTTTTAGTTTTTGACCCATTTTGATGTCAGGGTTTAACAAAAAAGCTTCTTTAACCGGTTGAATTAAATATTGCTTTCAAAATGCGTCAGGACAATTTTAGTATATACTTTATCAGATAACATATGACACCACCGCACGTGTTTATTTTTATGTACGTTTTGAGTTTTTCTACGTTTCAACGTAAATTATGTTTGGAGTCATGTGATATTTATAATACTTTTTCGATTGTCGGTATAAGTTTAATTATTCTACATATCGATATAAATTTAGTTCGAATAAGTTAAGACGGTTGTATTCTATGCTTTATCTCGTTACGTACGTCGTGAGCGCACGCGCGACTGCTAAAATGACTAGTTATATTTTAAACATAAACCTGTATTGATAAATCACTCATTTTGATCCGAACACATCATTCAAATGGATTAATTTCTCACATCTAAACCTGTTTAAATTAAACATATTTAACAAAAAGATTACCCAATCCAAGTTCCAAATTCCAAGATTTCAGCAGGATTACCAACAACAGTTTGTATTTTCGCCATCTTTTTCCTACAGTTGACAAGGGCTAAGTTCAAAGGATATATATTAATCTAACTAAATATTTTCAAATAAGATGATGCACATGACACATATTAACAAAGAGATTAAAGCACCTATGATTAATCTTAGATTCTTAGTCTCACAATTGTTAGTCATTATCATACCTGGGGGTCCAAACTTTCAATTTTGCTCAACAAATCCGGGTCAACCAAAGTCAACAAGCTTGTTGCACTTGGTACAAATTGCAAGACTTCTTGTTATGCCCAGGCTGCTTGCATTTTGTGCATGTTACTGTTCTCTTTGTCTCCACCTCTGCTTCATCCCAATTCATATTCTCCTTCATTACATCAACTGATTTTGCCATCTCCACCTCGGCCACCTGGCGGCCCGAGTAAGGTCGCAGAACTGCTCAGTCGTGAGTTCATGAGTTTGTGCAGAACAATGAAAAGATGATCCTTCAATCGAAGATATACTCCGGTAACTCTCTTCTTGGCCATTCTCTAATGGGTACAAAAAAAATTTACACCGTTTTCAAGGAGAAACACAATAATAGAACTTTATTTGGATAAAACTCGCATTGCATCTACTATAAATAGGGTCATTTGAATAATATTATTCTCACAACAACATGGTGAACGCTGTCACAAGCACAGATTGAGTAAAAAATCAACAGAAACTTGAATGAAACGGTATTTGAAATAATGGAAACAATCTATGTACTAAGTAAACCTCATGAACAAAGCGACTTGAAATGCTACTAAGGTATATCTTGCTGTGGATTCTTGGATCCACTATGATGATTGTGTCCATTATTTTTAAGCTTCTAATCATCGCAAAAAAAGCAACTTCAGTTATCCAAGATTGTGTATGAGTTTGTGTTCCCTCTTTACATTCCATTAAAACAATAACCACATTCCCACAAGTGAAAAGGGGTTAGCTGCAACGGTCATCTGCACAAAACCAAGATATAGTAAAAATTCAGCTTAAATCAGATTGAATCTGTGATTATCACAAATACAGCAGAATAGCAGATGAAATCAGAAAATATGTTCCACGGGATATGGGAATGTTTAGCGTAGAACAAACACTTATTACTTGTCAAACCATTGGATAATCTTATCAAACACTAAAAAGCAAGATTACATTTTCTAAGCAAGATTAACAAACAGGCCACTGATCCAGCTGGGTAACCAATTCTGAAATTTGAATACTTGAGTTTGTCATTTTTGACAAATAGCTGATGTGAACCCAAGTAAACACATAAATAATAATAATAATAAACAGTATTTATGATCAACACAAGAGCGATAAATATTAGAAGAAATTAGAGGGTAACAGAGATAACTAACCCAATTAAGAAGAAGCTTCTTATACCTGAAACATCAAACTGGGTGAAGTTGATTCAAATATGAAAATGAATACAAAAGAAACTTGAATCAAAACTACAAATGGAGTACATACTACATACCTTTGAATGATTAAACGGCAGTTAAAGGCTAAAAGAAAAGGCAAGAATTAAGAGCCACTTTGAGTTCTTTATATCTTGATTAACTAAAACATTTATCGGGTAGAACGCAAGTAGTCTTATGGTGAGAAGCTTAATGTATGGTGTATCATTTTCAACTCCCTCATTTTTACTGCTGTCAAAATTCAACTTTATGAAGTTGTCAACCTTTATTATTCTTCAAAACTTTCAAAAAAGATACAAATAACAAAATAGAAAGGTACAAGGTTATAACTAAACCAACTGTTACAGTACAGAAGCCAGAAAAAGATAATCCTTCTGTTTCACACGTTATAAAAAAATCTATCTAAAATCTTTTTATGCCCATGTCACAAGTTTTAAGCTGGCATCAAGGACATTGCATCCAAACGAAGACTTGGTATATAGCCTATCTTAAACAAATGACCCATAGCAATCAAACCAACATCTAATCTATCCCTTTGAGATAGAACACCAATCAAATTTTCAAAAGTTTCTTGACGGGGTATGAGCCGATTCTTCACCATATATGCCAACCAGTATATTCCTGCAGCAACATATCCTTTGTTGCTTAATCCGATTATAACATTATCATCAATACACACAGAAGCTGGTTCCACGTCCTTTTCCTGCATCTCATTCCAAAGATTTTGAACTTCATCTATCTTATTCATTTCATAAAGCTTTTCTATAAGGGGTCCATATGACGCAGATGATGGCTGCAGCCCATGGTCCATAAGATCATACAAAAGGTTCAAACCCTCGTCCAGCTTACCTTCTTTACAGAAACCCCTAATCATAGAATTGTAAGTTACCACATCTTTAGAAACATTTTTTCGTGACATTCGATTGAATAGTCGAAAAGCTAAAGTTGTTCTTCCAAGTGAACACAAACCACTAATCATAGTGTTGTACGCAATTAGAGTTTCTCTATAACCTTTATCTTGCATTTCCTTGTAGAGATTTACAGCGTTTTTAATGTCACCGATTTTAAAATACCCATATAAAAGTGTGTTATATGTGTATTCATTGGGTTTGATTCCCTTTTGAATCATCTCAAACCATAGCTTTCTTGCTTCCCCAAACCATTTGATTTTACAAAGACCATGAATCATTGTGGTGTACATGATCCTATCTGGTGCATATCCTCTATCTTTAAGGTCATTAAATATACGTAATGCTTCACGTTGCATTCTTCTGAGGCACAATGAGTGGATAATTTGTTGATAAGTATGAAGATCAGGATTAATACCTTTCGCAATCATAATGTGAAGCAGGGCAGATACTCGAGAATACTTTCTATCCAATATAAACTCATATATCAGCTTGTCAAAAGAAACCTTGTGAGGAACATACCCGTCATCCAACATTTGTCGAAGAAGTGCATACCCTTTTGAAACATTTTTGTCCAAACAAAATGCTTGGATTAAGTAATCAACCGTATGAACATCGACACCAACACCATTTTCCATCATTTCACCATATAACTCCCACACAATGTTGGTATACCCCTCTCTAATCAAAGCTTGTAAAACACAATTCCATGTTTCTAACGAAGGGCAAAAACCTGTTCTTTTCAATTCATTGAACACTTGGAGTGCATCTTCAATCATTCTACTTTCACACAAACACCTCACATACGACTCAAGACCAGCTGTATCCGGGATGAACTTAGTGAAATCAAGAAAATTCTTTGCAGCATTAGCAGCCTTATCTTCTACAAGTGAGTTAAATATCAAAGAACAAGTCGATTGATCAGGTGAATACCCAAATGTAGAACTGAGCCAATACAAAAGCCGAATCGACAAAAAAGCATTCTTTTGATGCAGTAATACTTGAGTTAACAAGCTAGAATCCAAGAAGCTAACATTAGGGAAATCCGATAAGAGTGTATTTTCCCATCTAGGTTTTGACCTAATAGTTACACAAATCTCCTTCACGACGTCACTTAGGGGTTTATCGTCGCTATCATTGCAATAGCCATCATGTCCGATGCTCCTAATTGGCTGTTTAGGGTTTTGAATAATTTTGGGGGATGGTCGACGGAGTAATTGAGTGAAGGATGATGGTGTTCTTGCCATCAATACTAACGAAATTGGAACGTAATCAACAGATGCAGATTGATATATGTGTAACAGTGAATCATTAGATAAAGCTTACCAATGAGATCAATCTCTGGATACAAGTATGAAGCAAGAGGACCAGCGAAGAAACCCTAATCCATCGATAACAGAAACCCTAAATCCGAATAACTGCAAACAGCTTACACCACAGCCCTAATTACCTCAGTTTCAGTATCAATTGGGTCTGTATTTGTGTCGTGAGTTCTTGAAAGAAAGAAATCGGTAAGGGGTGTTTGTTTTTTGAAAAAACTTCTTCCCCACCTTTTCATCTGCGCGCTCGCAGACGCGTAAAGAGATTTTTACTTTACAAAATGTTTGTTTTCTGGAAGACGTTTCATTAAAAAACGTCTTCCTCACCTCTGCACGGAGAAGAGGTGGAACAATGTCTTCACAACTATTCTAACCTCTTCTCTTCTAAAATGGTTGAGCTCTAACCTAACATCTGATCCCATCTTCATTCCCCACCCATCTTCTACCAACCTCCCCCACTCTTCACAACCATCTTCATCTTCGGCCGCCCCCACCGTCGCCACCACGCCACCGCCCCGCCGTCGCCACCGCGCCTGCTCACCACCCGCACCCTCAATCCCCCAAATTTTCAAAGCGAAATTGAGCTTCAATCCCCCAAATTTTCAAACAGGGTAGATAGTAGGAAGAATAAAGTTCAAATGAAGCCGGAGGATTTAGTTCCGGCGAACTGGAAGGATGTTCAGGCGGAAATTAATATCACGAAGAAAGAAAGGAGAAAAATGGCTCAGTAAATGGAATTTGGGAGTAGATTGCAGAGGAAGAAACAGGGGCTAAAGCCTATTCTGATGGGGTATGCGAGTGCTAAAGAGTATAAAGCTGCAAAGTTAAGGGAATTGAAGCCGCTTGTGCTGGATAATCCTAAGTTTTTGGAGGAAAATAATGAAGATGAAGGGAAGGAAGATGAATGTGATGAAATGGATGAGGGGGAGGGAGTTAGGGATCCAGATGGCGGTGTATTGGCGTAGTTTGGATGATATTTCGCGGTTCTTGAACTCTGGCATGTATGATCCTGATTCTGCTAAGGATCCAGATGGTGAGTTTTGTATTCTTAGCATTGAAATTGGCGTGATTGGATGTAATTTTGTATGCATAGGGACAAATCCATTAGTATTTGCTCATTTTTTAAGTATTGATGTGCATGCTTCTATGAAATGTCTATCTATGTATTGTTGGTGCTTGATGGTTTTATGGCAGGATTCTTTTGGTGGATGATAGCACATTAGAATCAAATCTTTCATGGCAGAACTGAGATGGTTGTTAGAATCGATGTTGTGTGTTTTTCTATGATCATAGGTTAAACAAAACAAACAGTCTTTTTCTTGCAGACTGCAGACATTTGGTCCACCTCTTCTGCTGCAGATGTGGTCCGCAGACTGCAGACGTTTTCCTGTAGAAAAAACAAACAGCACCTAAGTGTTCATATGGGCGTCAAAAAGTGTTATCTAGCTATAGAGGTAGATATTGAGTTCGAGCCTCGTGTATGACTTATTAACTTAACTAGTGTGAGTCTGATCTCGAGCCCGTTTGAGGCGTCAAAACGAGCGTTATATACTACGGTCATTTAAGCTTGCGAGTCTAAGTAAAACCTTTTGGAGTCGAGGTTGAGGGTTATTGGGCTAGGCTTGAGTCGATCACAACTTATTTTTTTGTACATATTGGAGTTGCTCCATGGTTATTTTAAGGTAATAACCAAGCATGGATTTGTTTGGTTACGAGCAAAAACGAACCTTGATGTTTTCATTTTAAAATACTCATGAACGAACGATTTTAGTTAGATACATTTTGTTAATTCGGTTATATATGAGAAGGTTTGATTAGTTCAGTTAAGTTGGTTAACCATCATTTTCAATTGTGAATCGATTTAAACTCATTTTAACTAATACATGATTGAGTTCGATGATAAAGTTATATGAAGTCAGAGTGATGAATCTCCTTTTGTACCACAAAAGCAGACTATTATGATAACAATAACCGAGCCACGTTTTCTCAATCGGTTCAATGTTTCGGGATATTGGTTAAACCGTTTCTCACCCTTATAACTAATTATGTTGTTTATGATTAATTACCTAAATTAAATGTTTGATAAACGCCCTATAATGTAAGATCTACATTCCCTTTTGTACCATGATTTATAGACTATATTTATAGACTACAATATGGTCATATTTATTTAACGCTTCCCACTCTTGTTAGTTGTATATTTTAATGTATTAAAGTGTTTATGGTCATGCAACATGTGAAGCCAAAGTTTGATAACATCTCATTTCTTAGAAAGTTAGAATTACCATATATTTTATTAGTGTTGGTTTTTCTTAGGTGGTGTGGTGAGTGTCAAAACTCGTTTAGTATCACGCAATTCATGAGGCTTTCTATGATCAGTATCAAGTAAACAACTGTTATATGCTCATAACCCATTTCGTCACTATATAACCCGTATGATAATCTTTACCTTGTATATCTAGAATAGCACACGACAAAAAAGTCTTATATTTCAAAAAGTAGTTTAAAATTAAAATAAGTTTGAGACATATTTTTATGTAGAATAAAAAAATAAAAAACATCTATTTAACTAAATATTTCTAAAAAAAAAAATGAAAAACACCACCCACTTATACATTAAACACGCCTAATGATTACACTAATTTAATATTGTCACATAAAGACCAAAATCAATGATCAAGATTTCAACCTTATTAGACACAATCTTTCTTTCTAAAATAATAAGGTTTATGACATTATCGACCATACTTCATCGTCCAAAGCAAACAAAACAATACAAAACAAAACATAACGTATGTTATAGATACACCTAATGATCGTTAAAACACACTATTTTCTCTTTCTCTATACATATACAAATATATATACAGAGAAAGCAAAGGATGTCTATATAACCAATGCCTAAAACAATCAATAGCTTCTAGGTTCACCCAAATGAACAAAATCCAATGTTTTTATTACTTTATTTACACATATGTTATCGAATTTCAAAGAATATGCCAATATGGTATACATTGTATGTATATGAAATTAAAAAAAAACAAAATAAAACAAACCTTATGCACAAGACTACTCGAAGAACGTAAGGTATCTAGAGCCCGACATACGCATCATTAGTTCATTACCACGTATTTTCGCAACAGACTCCAGGTCACATGGTAACAACCTAACGTTCACCGCGATAGAACCAATGAAACTAGACTCAAGGTGAAGCACCCCATAGAACCTCTGCAATAATGGTTGCAGCTTCAGCTTCACAAACATGAGCTTCACGTACTCTCATCAACACCTCTTGCTTCAATGCTCTCTTCTCCCTTTGCCTCAGCCCTTCTCCGACCTCGAGCTGCACCGCGAATCGCGCCACGCAGCTCGAAAACGAGTGCCTCTGCAACTCCACAAGCTTCTTCACCAAATCCTCCTTCAACATCGCGTCAATCGCCTCCTTTCGACCGAAGTAACCGATCTCCAACACGCAGTCCATCGCCATTGCTCGAATCGACAACTCTTCGTGGCTCAATAGGTTGATGATTTTGGGGATTTCGCCGTTGGATTCGATTTCGTCAACTATAGGGCTTTTGATCGATCGGATTAGGATGCATAACGCTTGTATCGATCGGATTGAGGATAACGAGATCAAAGCACGAACGGTTTCGCCGATTAGCACTTGACCTACGAACACATCCTTGTTGAATCTGATCAGTTCAGTGATCACGAAACCGGAGGTTTCTCGAACGTTCTTCGAGAATTTTGAACCGCATAGAATCGATTCAAGCTCGTTGAACACCTTCGATCGGAGGATCGAATCCTGCAACTCACGGTCGAATCCTCTCGCGATTCGCTCCTCAAACCGCTCCATCAAATCGATCAAAACCTCATCCTTCGTTTCAGAAGCTTCACGAAGCGTGTTCGTGACGATCTCCACAAACTCTCGATCGATCCACCGTTCGATCTCGGACTCGATCGACCCGGCGAGTCGCGAGATCTCGAGCGAGTTGACTCGGCGAGTCAGGAACGATTTGATCGGCCCGTTGTGGCGTTGACGGGAGTCAACCGAGCTATCGATTAGGGTTTTGAGGGATGTGAGGTGAGTTGATAGTGCGTTGAGGTGAGGGTCGTCGGAGAGGATGGAGTGTGAGTCGTGTTGGAGCTCGAGGAGAGCTTTAATGGCGGATGGGGTGGAGAAGGTTGTGCTGTTATCAGTTTTGTTGGAATTAGGGTTTTTTTGAAGGTGTTGTGAAGCTTGTTTGAGGGCTTTGAGGATGTTGAGGAGTTGTTGGGGGTTGTTTTTGGGGTTGAAGATGAAAGCTTGAGGTTGGACTTCCATGGCGGTTTGCAGGGGAGAAATGAAGGTAGTGGAAGAGTTTGTAATAAAAATACAAAAAGGAAATCTCAAGTACGGACTGCCCATAGCCCCATATTGACCCGGAGGTAACCCGACGGAAATTCAGCAACATTTTTAACGTTTCTAATTTTTTATTTTTGTTTAATAAATAATTGGATTACTGACGGGTACCTGTATACTGGTCTAATTGATCATCTTCATCATTCGGGGGTGTTTGGGATTGTTTATTTTTTTTAAAGTTACTTTTAAAAAGTCATTTTTGAAAAGTAACTTCATTTAGGGCATGTTAGGATTAACTTAGGGGCTGTTTGGCAGTCTTTTAATTAGCCTCTTAATAGTTCAGATGTCTGAATGGTTCAACACTTAATGGTTCAGAATGTTTGTTTCGCGAGCAAATGTCTGAATGATTCAGACATTTGTCTCTGAATGGTTAAGCATTATACTAGTGCTGAATGGTTAAGAGGTCTAATACTAAATGGTTAAGACCTCTAGTCTGAATTGGTTAGATATTTGCATTTGAATTGTTAAACGATATAATAGCTCTTAATGGTTCAGACCTCTTAATGGTTCAGCACTTAATGGTTCAGCACTTAATGGTTCAGACCTCTTAATAGTTCAGCACTTAATCATTCAGAAGTTGTCAAACAGCCCCTTATTAAAACTATTTTTGTCTTTTTACCCCTGTAAAAAGACAAAAATAGTTTTAATAAATTAATCCAAACATACACTTAACTTTTCAAAATCAACTTTTTGACCTTTTAACACTAACTTTTCACCCCTTTATCCAATTATTAACTTTTTAAAAGTTAATAAGTCAAAAATTGGTTAAGAAATTGATTTATCAAACATACACTCGAGCATGAAACCTTAAGGTATTAGATTAACATGTTTTAAAATGAAAGCTCATACGTCAGTTTGTCCTATCAACTCAAAACTTGAGACAATCCTCAAAGAAAAAACACACATTAAATGAGAAAACCACATTACCTAACCTGAAAACCTTGTTTTTTTTGATATATGTGAATTTGAACAGAAACCTCTAACTATTTAAATGAAGTTTTAAGATAATCATATCAACCACATAAACTAAACATGGTAGACAACTTAAAAAAATAATCTCTAATATAAATGAAAGATATGTTAGAAATCTTTGAGATGTCACTAGCTATCCTCTCTAACTATTTTTATTTATTTTCTTTACGAGTTGTTATGAAAGAAGTAAAAAAATATTAAAAAATAAATAATAAGTATTATATAATTAAAATATTAAAATCTAAATCTATATGAGAAATGGAAGGTGGGATATTTTAAAAAATGGAAAATTAGTTTAAATAATAATATTTTTTTATTTCACTAAAAATAATGGTTTTTAGTTTAAAATTGTAAATGAGAGTGTAGTCACTAACAATGTATTAACTTTATTTTCAATCAACATTAAATGAATACGGGTTCTATTAAATGTAACACTTGCTAAATGAGTCATATTATCTCTTTAATTTTATTCTTTTTATGATGAATCATGCTCCTAATAAATTCGTCACATATTCTTTTATACTTTATTCACTAAAAAGGTATGTTAAGAACATTTGCGGTTATATACAGTGGCAGAGCTTGAACATCCAGTAAGAGGGGGCGAACTCGATATTTATATAAAACTTTACATTATCAGACCAAAAATTTACACTAATGAACTAAAATTTAACTCTACCGACGAAAAAAAGATAAAGGACAACCCCCCCCCCCCCCCCCGGTCCTCACTATCCTCCGCCTTTGGTTACGTACTTACGTTTAGATGCCAGAAGATGCTCTTTGATACGTGTTTGCTATAACTCGTTATGTGAGGTGACAACCTCCCATTTTACTAGAGCTACATGTGTTGAATTAAATTTTGCATTAGGTGGCATCATCAAATGATTGGACCAAAATAGGTTTATTGATGTTCATCACGTTTACAATGCCAAGTGTGCCTCCTTGACCAATAAAACGTCAGAAACAGGTAACATGTTTAATATTATATTATTAGGTTTTAAAATAATTAAATTAGTTAAAAAGGTTTAAAATTGTTTTATATATTTTAAGCCAATTGTAGAATTGCGGTAGATACAAGGTATCGGTTTACCATATTTTAGACGTCTCTTTTTTTATATATAAATAATGTAGTAAGTTGCAACTTGCAACTATAGCATCCCCTTCATCCATGAGTATATATGAATTACGCACACCATATTTACTTTTGTATTCTATTTTGATTTTTATTATTGTTGGATATTTTGATGGTAAATGATATACTTTTCAATTAAAAGGTTATAAGTACTAGTCACGCTAAGCACAAGATGTAGTGAAATAACAAATATGTATCTCGAAATGACTTTAAATCGTGTAGTTGAAAAATAAATAGAATAAAATAAAAGGTATTTTATTTGTGAAACTTTTTTTGGACCTAACGATCGTTAATCGAATCAAACATAATTGAAAATAAGAGAATGCGAACAAAATTCAACCGTTTTAACCAACTTATTATTTTACTCGGTTCGGTTATCTGATCAAACCATTATTCGAATAATCGAATTGAACCAAACAAGCATTATCTTGTGTAATGTTAACCGAATTCACGATTCGGATACGGTAGAAACCGAACCGAAAACCAAGTTCACAATTCGCTCGGTTTTTTGGTTACGGGTATGATTCGATTTCAAGTTATTTTTTGTTTTAAGATCCGGATTTATGGTTCTCTTTCGGAACCGGATTCTAGCTTTAAGATTTTGATACAAGAGCATGAATCCACATCGTTTGTGTTCCCCTATTTCTTCATATGGAAACATTAATAATCGTATTTTTAACTAGATAATCATCAAATTTCTCTACTTTTTGACAAGTCACCGTCAATTTATATAATAATAATTATCAACTTGGTTATACATCATGGATTGTACCATATGCATAGTAGGTTGTATCCATATCTTTTTTTAATCTTTAGTATTTTTACATTAACCCAATACTTTTACATCTTTTACAATTTAGCCCAAAATTTTTTTACTTTCAACTTTGATCCCCTACATTTCATATTTTAAACATTTTTCGTTTTTCGGTCAAAATTTTGCGAGTTAACACGCTAAAACGTGCATGTGTTGTTCAACGTTTTTACGATTATTTTTTCCCTATTTAATTGTCCTGTCGCTCGTGGTGGTCCTAGATCAACTTATCTATTGTTCAAGATCCTTTATGTTTCGCTTGTGTGGTTAAACGTTTTAACGTCTACTTTTTGTTTGGTTTTATTTTTTTAATGCGAGTTTTGTCAGTATTGATAGTCACTAATTATGGTATGTCATTCATGCTGTTTGACATGATTTTACGCCCCTTGCTGTAACGCTGGTGGCTCAACACTAGTTTGTTTGATTTGTTACATACATAATTTCTACCACCAACACTTTGGTTTTAAATTCTTTTCTTGTATACGTGTTAGGTATACCATAATACCAACAACATCACCATCACCTTTGATTCGTTAGTTCATTTGGACTTTTGATTTTGTACCAACCATACACGGATGTTATATTTTTGGATTTATTTATTTTATTGACAAGTGCATGTTGAGGATTGATGAATATAAAATCTTAAGTTTCTAAAAAACCTTCAAAAGCAATAAAAAGTTAATAACCTTAAATTGATATAAATATACAAGCAATAGATATAAAAATTATACCTAAAAGAAGCAATAGATATAAAAGTTAAGTAATTATCTAATAATTACAGGGATTGTAGATCATTTAATGTGTATATGTTAAGACTAATCCGTTGGTATTATGTTGTCGATGATACAATGTGAGAAGTTGTTTAAATGACCATACTATTGCTCTCTCTATTATATATTTTGTATAAGTGATTACCATTTTAATAATGTAATTATGACACATGTTTAAATTAAATAAAAAAGGATAAAGTATTAACACACGTTATGTCATGTTCATCCACCTATACAATATTTGTTCAATTAAAGGTTACAAAGGGTGTTCAACCCAAAATACCAATATGTATTGTATGATACACTTTTTCAAAATGCATTGATCCTAATGGATGTTGGTTCTCGTGAAGAAGAAAGAGAGATTTGGGAAATTTTAGGAATTTTAATTGTATGCAGGTTGTCTTTTAGTTTTTCCATACCTTTTAATATAAGGGTAAAAATGATAACTTGACATAAATTTAAAACAATTTTGTAACTAACATTTATTGCAAAAACATAAAGCATGACTAGTAAGTGAACACTGAACAGGGATGTGTTTCGGAGTTTGATAAATGAAAGAAAATAAAAGAAAAAATTAAGGGAAAAAAAAGAGATGGAACAAATGATATAATATAATTTCAATGTTTTGGAGTTAGAAAGATTTGATTGTTCACAAGTTAAAATATAACAAAAATAAAGTTATAACTTACATCTATACCCATTTAAACGGGTAACATTATAATATAGTAATCAACATCAACTTTTAAAAATGTTTTAATTAGATAACTCAAGTTTTAAAAGTGTTTCAATTAGGTCATTCATTTTTTATACTTTATATAAATTAGAAGTCTTAACATGTTATTTAGCATGTTATATTTTTTGTTTCAATTAGAAAATATTTTTTTTCTATATTTTGATGTTGATAAAGAACATTGACGTATATTTTAGATATTTTTTTTATTTTTTTCATAATTAACATGTCTTTTTTTATTTTTTAATATAATTTTATATATTGAAAGTTCTGACCCCCAACTCTTCTCCACCGTTGCTTCCTTGACATAAGAAAATTCGATGATAACTCGATTTGATCGTTTAGTGATCTAATTTGAGAAAAGTATGCATGAGTGATTAAATTAAAACACTTTTAAAACTTGGTTACTATTCTGTGACATTTATGAAAGTGTAATGTCGATAAATGTCAAAACATTAAGCGGAAGTGTAAGGTCGATAAATGTCAAAACATTATATTTTGTATGTGATTATTTTCTTTTTCAACTCGTTAAGTTTAAAGGAGAGTTAAAAATGAAAATTATCAAAATTATTCTTTTTTTCCTTTTCATTTCATTCCACTAAACAACTTAAAAATATAAATATTTTTCAGTTTTTCTACACTTCTTTTTCACTTTCCAAGGAATGGATAACACATATTTAAGAAAAAAAATATCAATGATTCTTAGCCCAACTGGTTAAGGTGAGGTACCCATGACATGTAAATAAATAGAAGGTCATGGGTTCAAGTCTCACTCTGGACAAAAATGCTTAAAGTTGAGCCGGGGGGTTTTCTCAGCAATGAGTTTCCTCCTGAGGGGGTTGGGGGTGCGGTCTCGGCTAGGCGTACATTTGCCGTTCAAAAGAAAAAAAGGAACGAAAGATGATTTTTGCATCGAGGAGACAAGATGCGTGTAATATGCTATGATGCTTATTTATTATACTTTATACAATAAAATGACGTATGTGCTTACTAATATTACATGTGGTTAGGTTACTTTGTAAATTTTAAGATTATTAGTTTATTATTATTATTTGTTTTGACAACATCTAAACCTCTCCACTTAGATTTTCACGTAGCATAAATCAATAATTACTACGTTTGACTTAATAAAAAAAGAGAAAAATAAAAATTAAAGAGTCACACTTGATATCCCAAATTAATGGAGTGGTCAGGTTCGCGTACCTTTCGTTGGCTGAATATTCGAATTTATTTCCAGCATCTTTTTAAAAGCTCATAAAAAATTATTTTATATTACAAATATATTATTGGTGTTGGTGAAGGACAAGTGTTTGGTCCATTTTTTAAACAAATAAAAGAATTACGTTTTAAAAATTAAAAAGTGTAGTTATATAACCGACGTTTAGATAACCTTATTATTTTAAACAGGCCGTCTTATGGTCCACGGATCGGAATTTCGGATTCATTGAAACGTTTTAGAAAACTAAATCTTACTGTTCTAATAAAAGGGTAAATGGTGGTGCCACGTGTCAGCACCACAATCATTCTCACCAAAATTTTCCCGCCTCTCTCTCCTACTAAATAATTGCCTTAATTACTAATAATATTATTTTAATACTTTTAACATTTAATAAATTAAGAAAGAAATCTATTTATTAAGGTTATTTCTAAATAAATTGATACTTTTAAAAGTTAATTTTTTAAAAACAAAAAAAAATCAAATTTGGGAGTTGTAATAAGAAAATTTTTAAAAATGACATTTTTATACGGTTTCTTTTAGAAAAAAATATTTGTTTTAAAAAAAAATTAAAAACAAAATTTTAAAAAGTTAATATCACTTTTTATTATTTATAGTCATTTCTCATACGTATTTTCAGTCATATGATATCTTAAAATATCATTTTATAATTAATAAAATTATTATATTAATATTTTATTTATTCAACCCGTGTAATACACGGGTTTACTAAAGCTAGTAAAGTTATAAATAATCTAGACTTACATATTTGTAATGTTAATCAGGGAGCATAATTCGGGTTGAACCGAGAAACCAGACCAAAAGACTGGAGATCGGACTTGCCCGACCCATCCTATATACAAGTGGTCCGGTTCTTGGTCCTAAGTTTGGAGCTATTTTAGACGTTGGTCTTGGTCGGGTTTAATCCGATGAAAGCCTGCATTACCCGAAATGCCCGACTAATGATATTAGAAAAAAAAAAGTCTAAGTAGTTAATACATATGTACATGGGATCATGGGGTGGAATCAGGGTTGTCCCCGAGAATGCTTGAAAACTTGCCAGCCTAAGCAAGTAGGGGAAAAAAGGTCAAAAAAGGTCCTTATGTACCATAGCCGGGGTTTTTCATTTATTTACTTATTTGGATATTAAAGTAGGTCTAGATTGGATAATTGGTGGTGGTTAAACTAATTAAAATGTTAATGGGGTCTAGGTTTTAATAGCTTAAAATAATTAAATTGTTATTGTGTTTGTTAATGGATTTGTTGATGGCTAACATGTTTTTACCTTAAAAATATATACATACATAAAATATTATAATCATGAATAAAGATTTCGATTTTATGGTATGTATTTTTTTTAAGAAATAGTGAATTGTATAAAAAATATTACACTAAAATTTATTTGTGTTCACGAGTGATGATCCATAATTCCATACCAAAGTGTAATCTCTACTGCACCTAGAGAAAATTTTAATGGACCGTGTCAATATTCGAGAGAATTTTCAGAGGTGATGTCTCAAACAGTCAAACTTCGATTAAAAACTACATATATAGGCTAAATAATTACTTGATTGGCCTTGTGACGTAATATACGTTTAAATGGGCCTCAAACTTGCTATACAGGCTTTGAAACTATTTAACTATTTTTAGGTTGGGCTTTAGGCCCATATTTATTAGCTAAACCATCTCTTTCTTTTTCCTTTTATTTTATCAGCTTTTTAAAATTATTGACAGGCCAATGGTCATCCTATCATTTAGGATACTTGAGTATTGAATATTGAGGGTTCTAGGCTGATATGTTTTTGAAAAAAAACTCATATTTAACAAAAAGCTTATTTTAGGTGAGAAAACTCTTTGAGAAAACTTTTTAAAGAAAAAGCTCATGTTTTTTAGGGTTCTAGGCTAGACTTGCATAAAAAAACCGGGTACGGACCCGACCCGGTGTACCCGACCCGGACCCGGGTCCGGGTACAACCCGGTACCGGGTGTACCCGGTTCGTACCCGGAATAAACCGGCGGTTTCAACCCGGTTTGGGATTTTTTGAATTTCTAAAACCCGACCCTACCCGGACCCGACCCGACCCGGTCTAAACCCGAAGTGAACCCGGTATTGGACATAAAAAAAAGAAAAAAAAATTAGAAAAAATAAAGTCAACCCGGTATTGGACCCGGTTCCGGACCCGACCCGACCCTACCCGGGTATGACGGGTAGGGTTTTCCCGTAAGTGAACCCGACCCGGGTTCGTACCCGGGTTCACCAATACCCGGGTACAAAAAAACCCGACTGGACCGAACCCGGTTTGAACCCGGTTCCGGGTCCGGGCCAAACCCGATTTGTGCATGACTATTCTAGGCTGACATGTAGGACTTGAACCCAAGATTTTGTTAGTTTAATAAAATCTTGGGCATCTCACCTCAACCATTTGGATTGAGGATCACTGGCGGTTCATTATCTATCTAATACAAAAACAACTTGTATGAAGAGTGGTCTATTTTCTTTCTATGCTAACCAACCCGTGCTTGAAAGGTGATAGCTCCTCATATTTTCTTTTCATTTTGAAAGTTACAACTGTCATTTCCGTATATAGACATGTGGAACTAATAAAATTAACAAAAACATCCGCAACTCAACTCGTCTGATGCGCACTTCACAACCCAAGAGACACGAGTACAAGTCCTGGTGCTTGGCCTGATGTAGCTGACTCAATTAACGTTCTTAGTCAATTTGTTGTAGATCCTCGACAAGCCCATTTGAAAGCCACATACTAGGTTTTGCGTTGTCTCCAAAGTACACTGGGACACGAGACTACTTCCAAAAGAAGAAGGAACGAACCGTGTTACCTATTTGTGATAGGGATAGTTTAGGATGCTCTTTCTCAAGGAGGTCACAAACGGATATTTGTTCTTTTTTAGAGGGGCGTTGGTTTCTTGGACGTCAAAGAAACAATTTGCGGTGTCTTGTTCATTTGCTAAAGTAAAATATTAGTCTACATCCACAATAAGTGAAATAATGTGAATTACATGGTTGTCAGCAATCACACACATTCTCGTCAAGTTGGGTGTTAAAAGATCTACACACTCCAACATGATGAAAAGTATTGGATCACATATTAGTTTGAGGTATCTTCTTATTCGAGTGAGATATTGTTTCAAAATTGTTTAGCTAAAAATGCTTTGTAATCCCTTTAGATATTTATATCAATACATATAATTTATCTTTATCAAAATTATTACATTGAGGGTCATCGTTGTTATACATGAGAAGAAGATAAAATATGATTGGTTTATTATCCTCCTTAACATTTTTACTATTTAAAGGATTTCTCTAAGGTTAATTAACCAATATTTCACATATCAATATTTGTAACCAATGAGAAAAAGTCAAAAAACTTAACAAATTTATTTTTTACAAGTCAAAAAACTTAGAATTAGATTTTTACACATCGTTGTTGTTTTGTTTACATCAATATCAAATAATTGAACCAAAGGCTTTGTTCTTTGTGGTGTTAAAACTTAAAAAGTGGTGCCTATAAGCACCACCAATTACACCAACTTCAACCACAATCTTCATAACGACTTCATTTTGCATCTCGATCATCCAATGAGTTAAAAGATCTGTTCATCTCTTCATTGAATCGAGGTCAGTCATTCAATTAAACTCTATGAATTTACATATGCTACTATAAGTGTTTGTTGGATTTGATTTCTGTAATGGAATATGAATCTGGTTAAAATGCAAAATTCTTACGATCTTACTTAACGATAATGTTGATCTGTAAGTGTTTCACCTTGCGAATTTGATGGAATGATTATTGTATTTCATATGTATGCGTTTGATGCGAATCGAAGATTTTGACTAGACGACCTTATTGTTTGAGTATCACAGGTCAAACGAATGAACAATCAATATGTGCATGAATTAGGTTGTAATAATTGTAATTTATCTAGGTTAAACTCTTAATTTGTTTTGGATAGATACGTGTTTGATGCAAATTGAGAAGTTTGCTAGATACAGCGGTTTATTGTTGTAGCTTGTTCTTAGAGTATCAATCAACATGGTTTATTTGGGATAAATCTCTTCATTATTAGCTAAACTTGTTGTTTCTGTTATTGTTCTATAACAGTTGGACTGTAGTGTGATTATACAAGTAGGATTAGGATTTTCAAGATATATGATGAAACTGAGATGAGATTACTTGCACGGCACAAATTGCTATTTTGATCATTTACACATAAAGTTGGTGTCACTCTATGTTTGGTCTGTGAAAAATGGAATGTAAAGTGGGGTCAGGAATGTAGTATATTTGCTTAAAACAAAAACAGTTTCTGTTATTTGGGTTACCTGTAGGTTGTTTTCCTATTGATATGGATCCACTCAAAATAGATATTAGACATTCTTTTATTGGGCTGTTTACAAAGTTTAACTTCTAGTGAAGTAAACCATGAACTTTTTTGGCTACTGTGCTTATTTTTATAGTTTGATACAAGCTTTGAGATCTCTGAGGTAGAGTATGAATGATCAAGTCATCAAGAACATTATACTGAATAATTAAATTTTTGTTTACAAGAAAACTTTCGAAGTTAAGCAAGTATGTGTTCTTTTATGTGATTTTTAACTTGTGGGCATTCTTTGTTTGTGGTTTATACTGTTTGGGAAATGTAGCTGATTGAGTAATGATCATTTTGAAGGATAAGAAAATGGGATCCATGGTACCTCAGTTTCTGCTTATTGGCTTTGTTTTGTTCAACTTTCTGGGAAATATACATGCTGGTGTCACAAGCAGTTTCATCCGTTCACAGTGGCCATCAATTGACATTCCTATTGATAGTGAAGTTTTTGCAGTTCCCAGTGGTTACAATGCTCCAGAGCAGGTAGACTTCTGAGGTTGTTCAACTTGTATAAATTCTTTATATTTTTACATTCTTAAAAAAATACACATCAAAATAATTATATGTGAAGTATGTGATCCCCAGATTTTATAATGCATTAGCAAAATTATTGCTTTTAACTTCAACCACTCTTCATGTTGTTTTAGTTTAGTTTTTTATTTCATTTTCTCATTCTGTAGGTACACATCACTCAAGGAGATTATGATGGAAAAGCTGTAATTATAATATGGGTGACACCTGTTGAACCAGGGTCAAACCAAGTAAAATACGGAAAGGCAGAGAAAAAGTATGATTTTACTGCAGAAGGGACGGTGAAAAATTATACCTTTTACAACTATACATCTGGCTATATTCATGAGTGCCTTATCAACGACCTTGAGGTATTTGTTGGTTAACTCCAGTACTCCATGGCATTTTATCTGCATCATAATTCTTCAAATTGGCCTGAAAGATCTGTTTCATGACTAACAAGTGTCTTATTATTAGTATGACACCAAATACTTTTATGAGATCGGAGAAGGTGAATCTGCTCGATCATTTTGGTTTCAAACTCCTCCAAAGATCGATCCAAATGCTTCTTACAAATTTGGAATTATAGGTGAGTTACTTATCTTTGTTTTGATGAAATTAGTATGACTCTTTTTATGGATTAATTATTGATTATGTGTTTTAGGTGACTTGGGTCAAACATACAATTCTCTGTCAACTCTTGAGCATTACATACAGAGTGGAGCGCAAACCTTGTTACTTGTTGGAGATCTATCTTATGCTGATAGGTATATGTATGATGATATGGGTGTACGCTGGGATTCATATGGTCGTTTTACTGAGAAAATTCAAGCATATCAACCATGGATATGGGCGGCAGGAAATCATGAGATAGAGTATATGCCATATATGGTAATTTGTCATACTAACATTACTACCATTACTAAAATTTTCTTCCTATCATGGATATAGCTTCTTGCAATCTTGCATAAGTTTTGTCTGTATTTCTATCAATCATTGTTTATTCATTTTGCTCACTAAATGATATTTTGTAAAGTTTATGTTTCCATAACACATGCAATTTATCGTTCTAAAACAAAACACATGCTATTTTATTATCATTAGATGACATCACCCTAACCTTTGATTCTTGAATTTCTTTATTGCCCAGAATGAAGTTGTTCCTTTCAAACAATATCTTTATAGATACCCCACTCCTTATGCTGCCAGTGAAAGCAGTAGTCCTCTTTGGTATGCCGTCAGACGTGCTTCCGCACATATAATTGTGCTATCCAGTTATTCTCCATTTGGTAGTGTACCTTTTTACCTTTGTTTTTCTTTCCTCAAATTGCATAAAAAGGTAATTTAATTTTCTGCTGGTTTCTGTTTTGGGTGTTATGCTTTGTTTGCACCCACAAAAAGGCTCAAACTTTCCAAAGGGTTGTCATTTAGGGTAATCTACCAAGCTAACCAGCTAACCGCCTAACTGGTTTGGCGATTTCCATGTGCTAGTCAACATGGTGAAAGTTACTTAGATGCCACCTGCCACATCATCATTTTGATGGCGACCCAGGCCAAATTACGTTTTCAAAATTTGTGCCTGATGTGGCTGCAAACAAAATGTAAAAACTGAAATAGTAATCAGCTGAAATTTAGTTTAACTTTTTATGCAATTAGTCCTTTTTCTTTATGCATTAGGAGATGACTTTTATAGATTACTTGTGTCTGATACCTTTTACATATTTACCAGTAAAATATACACCTCAATATCGGTGGCTGGAAGCAGAATTTAAAAAAGTCGACAGGAAGAAAACACCTTGGCTTATTGTTCTAATGCACACCCCTCTATACAACAGTAATAGTGCTCACTACATGGAGGGTGAAAGCATGCGAGTTGCATTTGAGAGTTGGTTTGTTCGGTACAAAGTTGATGTGATCTTTGCTGGACATGTTCATGCCTATGAAAGATCGGTTTGTCACACTACTTTTTATCTTTTTTCTTTCTGATAATAAGACTATAAATAAAGCAATTCCATATAAGAAACAGCTGAGCCACATGTGTGTAGGATATTTTATGACATGATATGCTATTAACAAATTATAAGACACTTTAAGAGGTGGCAAGATGGGTGGGTTGGGTAACAAGTTGAAATGGATTCAGATCGACCTGTACATAAAGTTACACCCATGATACGACCTGCCCATTGTTCAACCTCTGTAATATGCTAAGCAATGGTGTACAATCATAAATTAAGTTAATGGGCAGTTGA
Source organism: Flaveria ramosissima (assembly GCA_025215565.1). NCBI lineage: Eukaryota > Viridiplantae > Streptophyta > Magnoliopsida > Asterales > Asteraceae > Flaveria > Flaveria ramosissima. The sequence goes on along the minus strand of CM046034.1, from coordinate 65,450,123 downwards.
ATCATACAAGTAAAAATAGGTTTTAAACAACAATCTATTACTGCATCTTATGACAATATGATTAATGGTATTTCTAATGTTCTTTGGCTTTTAATACTAGTAAATTATGCAATTTCAGTACCGGATCTCAAACATTCATTACAATGTAACTGGTGGTGCGAGTTATCCTGTGCCAGACAAATCAGCTCCTGTTTACATAACCGTTGGGGATGGTGGAAACCAAGAAGGTCTTGCATCCAGGTGATCTTTCATTAAAAGTTTACTTTTCTTTAGAAAATTATAAAATAGTTAAACATGAGTTCATGACTCCGTGGTTCGCTCTATGTTAAATCTGTGATGGGTTTTGTAGGTTTAATGACCCTCAGCCCGATTATTCTGCATTTCGGGAAGCCAGTTATGGACATTCTACACTTGAGATAATGAACAAAACACACGCATTCTATCACTGGAATCGGAATGACGATGGAAAGAAAGTTGCAACTGATTCCTTTGTGTTGCTAAACCAGTACTGGTGAGTACCACATTAGCCCCTGCTGCTGATGTTAAACTTGCATTCTTGTCTATTTTTCATTAGTTCCTGTTTGGATAACACAGATTCTGCTTCTATTTTTGGGTCAAATACTATCTTCGGATATTCGGTTCATACCTGGGGGTATTCATCGGTTCGGGCTTCGGGTTCTTCAGTTTGGTTTCTTCGGTTTGACCTTTTTTTGAGGTCAAACTGGAAACCGAATCCAAAATGGTCAAACTGAACCAAAAACAAAATTTGACTGAATATTGAACACATGCCAGCAGTATCAAAATTTGTTATCTGGAGTAAAATAAAGTTGCCCATTTAACAAAACTCACTTTTTTTAACAATAAATCCTTTAGTAATTCCTTAAGTAGTTAGATTTTCCAAAGACAACATTTAATCTTATTATTCCACTAAAATCTTTATACTAATCTACACCATGTACATTTCACAGGAACAAAAGTCTTAGGAGAAGAAAACTGAAGAAGAATTACCTGCACACCACTGTCTCTACTCATCAACTCAACAACTTTTGAAGATACATATACGCGTCGTGAACATTGGGGATTCCTATCTGTGACATCCATGAAATGAAGGTGTCGGGCGTGTGTAATTGTCATTATGCAGTAATCTGTTATTGCTACATTTGAATCTTTCGGTTATTAGCTTCTGTGCCGGTATAAGAGGCTTGAAGCTAGGAAAATAATGACTTTGACGGACTTCATATTGTATATGTTGGTACTCGTGACTGCTTTTATTAGGGTTTCATATACGATAATTCTAGAATGCTTTTAGAAAGTTGTTAGCATTAGAATATACTTTGTCAGTTTCAATCAACCTCAACAACCTGACGCGTTTGACGCCCTTTGTTTTAGCAAAGGTTGTTAAACTTAAGGTTTACAAGTTAACATGATGAAGATAAAACACAATTCAAATCGACAGCTTACGAAAACTTTGAATACATAGATTATCTTTTACTGTAGACAATTTGTAACAATCAACAATACAAAAGATGGATCTTCCCTTTTGAAGACCAAAAAAACATCAGACTCCTAGCATCAAGTTCAGAACATGCATCAAGCTCTTGTAACATGCAAAAACACATGCATAGTACACTTGTACTCTACAATTATTGGGATCATGAAACTCACTGCATAATACAACCCATCAAAACAAGCATTTCTAAACTGAAAAACAAGTTCACAAATCTACCATATAAGTAAGAAACTGGAAGTTTTTTATAATCACTCTCTTCTCCCAAGTTGTTTGTATTTCATTCGAATCGCCCATAACTGCTCTCCCACCGACTTCATGTCGGGCCGATCAGCTCGTGTGGGGGCTGCACATTCAAACGACAAATTCAGCATCTTCTTGAAGATTTTCTCGTCTACGGTGTCCTTCATTTGTGGGTCAACCAAATCCATAGCTTCACCATTGTTGAATTTCCCAAAGGCCTGTGAAAAGATGTGTGTACAGCTTTTAATGCCACAACTACAGCATATGTCAATGCTTGATACTACACCTAGTACCCCCATTGGCCCGTTTCCATAGTTAGAAGCCGAAAAATCACCTAAACTTTCGTCTTTCGTATTGTTTTATTGTTGTGAAATTTTTTATAACAGTTTAAATGACTCTAAGAAAAAAACATGTTTGTGTAAAGGGAAAGAAGCTTACCCATCTAATAGTGACTTTCTCATCCTGTGTCCGTCTTGATTCGAGGGGCCGACGACCAGTAAGAATTTCTATGAGCAGAACCCCGAAAGAATACACATCACTTTTCGGGGTGAGTTGAAAGGTTCTCATATACTCCGGGTCAAGGTACCCGGCGGTCCCTTTGACTTTGGTCAAAACATGTGTTTTACCCGATTCGTTATCGCCAACCCTTGCGAACCCAAAATCTGCCACTTTGGCTTTCATTCTATCTGTTAGAAGAATGTTTGATGATTTCACGTCTCTGTGGATTATTTGTTTTTCTGTTGAAAGATCAAAATAATATTAGTGAATATATAGAAACTATCTCGAGACTGCATTTGAGTAATCAACAAGCGTGGATCGGTTTTCGGTTTGGGCTCGCCAAGTTGCCTCGTCTTTATCTACACCTCTAGTTAGGGGGTGACTTTCTTGCACAGACAAAAAATTCACGGGTTTGAGTTTAGTCTAAGCAGGTACATGTAAGTTACAGGATGAAGCCTCAAACATGTTTAGCTAAACGGGTCGGCTACATGTCAACCTAATGGATTCTGTAAGATGGTAAAAGACTGAATTGATATTATTGAATCGTTAGGTTACAATTTATAGAGATAATAAGAAACCCTAGAAACCTAACTGGCCCGTGGGCTCATATAATAAACCTAATATCTAATAGATTCGCTGGTTGACAAAGTTTACCTGTTGTTATTGATTTTTTTTAATGAAATGTTTGTTGTGTCATAACTCAAACATGCGCCAAAATTTAAACGTTAAAAGATAAATGAGCATGACGTTTTATAGTTTAAACGCAACTGTTCCATATGCAGTTGTATTTTTGCTTGTAAATTTGCAATTTTAGAGTATTATTATGCCAAAAAAATAAATCAAAGCAATTTGAGGTTAAATGAGCCGTGTTCTTGTTACCCATGCATGCTCGTGTCTGTTTCGTGTTAATGTGTTTGACATGATTTTCGGTTAGTGTCGGGTTCGACCCACCAACCCGCAAGTACGACCTATTTAGCAACCCTACTACTAACTCACTATTCATGCTATAAGCTAATTAGGGCAGTTTGGATGTGTGTTATAAAATTTGTGTTTGGATAAAAGAAATGTCCATTTTCAACACTCTATTTATCAAAAACATAAATGTCAAAACTAATATTTAAATACTTTAATAACATATAAGAATGTCCATTTCGACGTTTTATCAGTTAGTTCCTTAAATAATCAGAATTTACCAAATACTATAAAAACAAGTGATATTGCAACTTTAAACACCAAAAGAACATCCAAACACTATCTCATGCAATACATAACTATTTACTACATAATCAGTTTTAAAACACACATCCACACACCTCGTTAGAAAACCGAACATAAACAGGCATTACCTGCATACGTGTGAAGGTACGTCAAGCCGTGAGCAATGTCAATGCAGATTTCAAGCCGTTGACTAAAATCTAAGCAACTTCCATGACTACCTGAGGAAAGAAACAACAAATTATAATCTTTATAACAAACACGAATGGTGGTTCCATTTAATCTTATATATTTGATGATCTTACCATCTAAATGTTCCCTAAGTGTACCATTGGGCACGTACTCGGTAATAATAAGGCGTTCATTTCCTTTATCAACATAACCAAGCAATTTTACTAAGCTTCGATGCTCTATCTTTGCAAGTAACTCAATCTCTGTTCTAAATTCACTTCTTAGAGCATCAGAGTTTTCCTGCATAAACATTTTAATCAATATATCGTTTGTTAGACAACTCGTGAAAATATGACAGTTCGACCAAAAACAAAGTCACAATATATCCTTTTGCAAAAATAACAAAGATCTATGATCAAAGTACATGCACAAAGATCATTTCATTTAAAGTGAATGTGGGTCCCATTTACACGAGTCATGCTCAAGCTAACCTGCAGATCATAAGTTCGAATGAATTACAATATGTGTGCAAATGTTACCTTGCTTGCTCGTTTAATGGCGACTATTCGACCGTCTTGTAGTTGAGCTTTATAAACGGTCCCAAATCCTCCCTCACCTAGTTTCATTGATTGTGAAAAATTTTGAGTAGCTCTTGCAACTTGTCTCAAAGTCAAATGAACCGACCCAATCCTATCAAGTTTTGGCGACATCGAGAATCTACCAGGACTCGGTGGGACCCGGAGTGGACTTGCAGCAATCTTTCCAGATCTGGAACTCATTTCTGCAGACGAAGCTGATTCCACTACAAAATCATATACAGACTTCACTTGACTAGATACTGCAGTGGTTGACTTTACAGATGGCTTATCAAAATTGTTGACTGTTTCTCAAAAATCTGAACATTTTCACAAATTTGTGGCAGTCTACATAAAGTTTTCTCGATGATTCAAAATATCAGGGAAAGTAAATCATTGTGATTTTCATGTGCAATTAAGTAAATCTAAAATGAGAACTTCTAACAAATAGAAAATGTTGTGATTTTCATGAACATTCTTAATGGGAAACCATTGTGATACTGAATTTCAGGGGAAAACAGGTATATTTCAACACAAAAAGTTACAGAAAATAGAAAAGAGGAAACTGTTGTGATTGTCATGGTGCAAGCAGAGTATATTATAGTGAACTAAACTAGTAATTTAGAATATCACAGTTCTACTCACATGAATTTGGCTCCTTAACAAGAACTGCGTCTTCTTCTTTCCTTTTAGATCGAAAACAAGGGCAAATAAAACTGCAACAAAGAAATAACAGTCCAGGCGCATCCATGGCTGTTATCTTGTTCTAAAAACAGATTTTCACGTTTCGTGTATGACTTATTCACGCAAAAATCTCCTACCACCCTTTAGATATAAACAATCTGCATAGAAAACAAAACTAAGCCATATAAATCTCATTTTGATTTCGTAAAACGAAAAAGCTAACGCAATTTGACACAAACTACAAAAAGATCATCTGCTATGTGTGACAACCGTAAATATGATAGGCAATTGCATCAACAATAGAAAACTCAATTTCAAAACTTGCATTCTCGTTTCATGACTATATGAATCACATTTTCTTGTGACTTTCTTTCCATTGGGGGATGTAAATTGATAAAGATTGTTTCTTGATTCTTTGAACCAAGGAAAATGAGAGAATATAAATGGGAAAGTGGCAATTTTTTAGTATCTCTAATATTTTGGATCAAGAATCATGAAGTTGTCTTGTTCACACCATGAAATTATTCCGCAATCACCGATGAAGTCAACCAGAAGTCTATAGCAACCTAATTACAAAATAGAAAATAGTAAATCACCCATGTGAATGTGAGTTGCAGATGCAAAATAATCTTTGTGGAAATGACTAGGAAGCTCATACGAACTTGAAAACAAAACAAGAACTGAATTTCTTGACTTCAAATTGCTTATTTCAAGAAACCTAAAATTTAAAAAATGTAGCTTAAAGATCTAGAATGTTGATACCCTTATCATCAAGTAAGAAAAGTTTCAAGATTTGCAAAAAAAACAACCTAATTTCCCCTCAGATCAAAAAACTCATTGAATTAAATGGATCACATCTACATATGAAACAAACCCATGTGATGAAACAAGAAACAAAGCAACACCCACTTTAAAACCACTTGAATTGCCATTACACATAGAAAGTGTAACATTCCATAGAATTTGATACCCAAATGACCTAAATTGATTCTTTGATACCCCACAACAACAAATATAGAAAAGTTTCAAGATTTTGCAAAAGAACAACCTACTTTAAATGGATTACATCCAAATTTGAAACAAACCCATGTTATGAAACAAGAAACAAAGCAAAACCCTACTTTAAAAACCACTTAAACTGCCACTAGGTATACAAACTGTAACAATCCACAAAATTTGAATCCAAATGACCTAAATTGATTCTTTGATACCCACAAACAAAATCCCAAAAAAGCAGCAAACAATTCCAAATTGACCCACCCCTTTCAAGATTTGCAAACCAAAGACCCCAATTTCCTCATCAAAACATTGAATTCCATCAAACCCAAACAGCAATTTCAATAATCAACTCAAAGCAATATGATAAAACAGCAACATACCATGATCAGTAAAGATTTGTGAAGCAACTCATCCATAAACTAGTTCAAAATAGATCAATAATTCAATATAACTGTAATCACAAAGGTCAAACCTTTGAAAAGATGATTGAATGATTACAACAGTGAGTGTTGTTATCAAATTTTCATCAGTATGAAGATTCGTTTGCAGTGGGTGGAAGCACCTGCGAAGGCAGACAGAAAATAAAAAGAAGGGGTGCAGGCATGATACTACCAAACTAAAGAAGACTGCAATAGATAACGTCACTGTTGATGTAAACAGAAAATAGTGTCTTGAATTTGGTATGATTTATATTTTTTTCTTTGGAAAATCATGAATGTTTGATCAAGTTTTTATATGAAAATAGTCATTTTCACAACTTTTGGAAAACGTGTTATTGGATGAAAGATTAAAATATCACAACCAAAGCAAGAAAACATTTTTTGGTTAAGAAAGATAATTGCGTTTTGTTTTCTAAGCTTAAAACTTCATCATTTTTTGTTTATGATTAACTTGTCATCAATGGATTCATCATTAGGCCCATTGTTTCAGGTTTTAATGCCAAAACCGTGTAAATGTTTATTTTTAAGGCAAATTTGAACCGCTTGTAATATATAAGCCTACATGACATTCTTTTGACGTTTTTTTATTGAAGTATAATTTTGTGTAATCATTTGTAAATTTCAAATAATATAACTTTAAGAAGTAAACTAAATAGTTTTTAACTAAACGTACTCAAATTACCTATGAAAATGATTGTATTCTTGATTTCTCTATTGCTTGAGTGACGTTTTCTGAATAAGTTATACTTTCGTCGAAATAATTGTAACGGTGAAATGAATACTCTTAAAAAATAAATAAAATGGTTATTTAGCTAAAATATACTCAAATTTGTTTATTTTAATAGTTTCTCTATTTTCGATTTTTCTCCGCAATTCAGGTCATCATTCAAAGAGTTGTAACAATTTTGGTCAGTTTTTTGGGTTGTTTATTTATTCTATTTAAAAATCTTGGATGCACATTACGTGTTCGATAAGGTAAAATGATGTTAGGATTAAGAAATTCTACTTGTTGGATAGGGAATATCATAAATATTATTTTTGTAGTATTATAACATTGCTTAATTATATGTTAAAATATGATGGTTGATGTACAAAACATTGACCATTATCTTATCTGTGTATTTTTATATCTAATTGATTTAGAAACATCATGTTTAGTTGAATTGGATTAGATGTTTGGTTTTATTGACTATGATGTATTATTATATATATTAAAGAAAAAAAATGAAAGAATTGACCAAATTTCAGTAGCAACTATCATTGTGTATGTTACAAGACATAATAATAAAAATAATAAAAAAAGTAACCATGTTCAATAAAATAAATTTATTACATACACGTAAACAAATACATATATACATTTATTGATATACATACGTATGCACGTACATATGTATATATACACTTATTTATGAAAGGTTAGGTGACGTTTTGGGTGAGTATTAGTATGGATGGTTAACCATCAATTTATGTTAAGTATCAGTCTGTAAGGAAACAGTTTAATAGTAAATGACATGTTTTTATATGCTTTTTCAACTTACTTTTTATCCGTTTTACCCTATTAAAGCATCCGCGACTCATAAAGGCCACAGGCCTTCGAGTCAGCAAGTGTTTTTCTGTCTCCAAAGATTGCATGGACTCATCCTCACTACTAGAAATCAAAAAATATCCCTTCAATGACAAACGAATCATATGGCACACTAATTTTATAACGTGCAAAAGTCTGTGTCGTAAAAAAAAATGTTATCTTTTCTATTTATTTTTATGGCGCGCATTACGTGTTATTAAAGATATATTTTCTAGCAGTGTCTCTCTCCTCCATCACTCACAAAATTTTCATTCTCCCGTCCGTAGACTTCCTTACACACGAACATTCGCTCTTGAAACTCGAGCCATCAATACCAGCTCACCTTCCATTGAAGAAGCTCTTGTATCCCAAATTATATAGGTTTTGAACATGAATGAACATGTTTGAAAAAGAGGACTAAGATATACTTAAACTTAATTAACCCTTATAAAGCTTATTAGTTACTACCATCATATATTATCCAACTTTGTCTTTAATGATATTATGATAAGCAATATCTAAGCATATGGTAATCATATATATTAGTTAGCATCGAGTCTTAATCAAGTGCTATAAATTAGGTACGCTTAATACTAGTTGGGCAAAGTGCCAAACAGAATGATTAATTTCCTCTGGTAGTTTGTATTTATAGAAATTACTAATGATGGAACAATATCTATTAAGCATAATATCATAAGTACATTTATGGTTGATGTGGATAGACACTAAGTATTGATTATGGGTTCATCAAAAGGTCTCAAACAAATCAAAACCACAACCAAAGATGGTCCAATGTTTAGGGAAGAAGGTCAACCTTTGAGCCCTATGGCTCGGTTGTTCCACGAACCGGGTTCCAACGTCTATATCATAACCATGATGGGGTGCAAAACCAAGATTAACCCTGAAGTCGTCAAACGAAATATGGTTCATTCTCTCCTTCCGCATCCTCGATTCTCGAGTTTACAGGTAAACTTCATTACTTATGACCGCAAAACAGGCTTTTATAGATGGAAAAATCACTAATATTAACAACAGATCCCATAAATACGAAAAGGAAAAAAATGATTTTTTTAAATCGTCAGTAACCCATAAAATCATCAGTGATCACCATTAGATTATTAATATTTAATAAATCACTTACAGATTCCACAACAAAAGTGTATGTTATTATGGTTTTTAGTCATTTGCCCTCTAAAAAGTCTTGCATGAATGTCAATATTTAAGGTTATTGACAAAGAAACAAGGTGCATCAGATGGGTTCCAACAAACGTAAACATCGACAACCATGTTATAGTCCCGAAACTAGATCAAAACATCATGTTTCCCGACAAATTCGTCGATGATTACATCTCAAACCTCAGCAAAACTCCCATCGAGAACTCGAAACCGTTATGGGAGCTCCACCTTCTCGACATCAAGACAACTGATGACGAAGGGACGGGTGTTTTTCGTGTCCATCATTCTTTAGGCGACGGTTTGTCTTTAATGACACTTTTTCTAGCGGGCACACGCCAATCGTCGGATACCGATGCTTTGCCTACGCTTCCAGTGAGCAAAAACTCTAGTTACATCAAGTTTACTAGCTTTTGGTCACTTGTAGAAGTGTTTTGGAACTCTATTGTTGCGGTTATGATGTTTGTGTTCACTTTGTTGTTTCTTAAAGACACTGACACGCCGTTGAAAGGCGCCCTAGGCGTCGAGAATAGACCTAGACGTTTTGTGCGCAAGAGCGTTAGCTTAGGCGACGTTAAGGTTGTCAAGGATGCTATGAATGTGGTAAGTTAATTCGTTTACGCTTATGTTTCTTTCAGTATGTTTTCGGTTTAGTTGAAGGTGATTGTAAGATTCTCTTTTCTATCGACTACAACAAAGGGTCTAAGTCAGCTTTTTTAAATAGACCCTCTGAACTCCATCCCTAATCAATTGATAACATTGATGATACAGACTTTGAACGACGTTGCGCTTGGAGTCACTCAGGCAGGTTTATCCTCCTACTTAAATCGCAGATACAGTGAACTCGAGGAAGACGATAGGGTACAACATCATGTTAAAAACGACTTCATCCCCAAAAACATTCGCCTTCGTGCGACATTCTTTTTCAACCTAAGAGCAACCACTAGGATCGACGTAAGTTCTTTTCCTCATGTCCATTTTTAGCATCAATATAAATACCAGTGGATCTTTTTAACTTTTCGTTCATATTTGATGTATCACTAGACTCTCATTGAAACAATGAAAACTGGAACCGTGGGTCAATGGGGCAACCAAATAGGTTACGTGCTACTTCCCTTCACGATCGGGCTTAAAAGCAACCCGTTAGACTACGTAAAAGAAGCCAAGGCGGTTATTGATCGAAAAAAATCCTCATTGGAACCTTTATACACTTATTTCGTTGTTTACCTGGTCCTCAAGTTGTTCGGGATTAAGGTACGTGTGTCACTTAACAGGTCGGGTTTCACCATGTTAGTCATGTAATGAAACCCGACATATATATACTAATACGATCATCTTATGAAACCGAATAATTACTAATCTTATATTATACACGTGCGGTTGTGCAGGCTGTAGGAAAACTAAACCACAAGGTGTTTTCTAATACAACCTTGTGGTTCACCAATGTGCCTGGACCAGAACAAGAAGTCACATTTTATGGTCATGATGTCACTTACATTGCTCCTAGTTGCTATGGACAACCTAATGTAAGCATACATGCATATAATTATGCATATAACATATGTGCACATGTACACATTATGTAAGATAGTTAATTTTGTATGTATCGTTCTTGATTTAAATGGTCTTTATATTTTAATTAAGATAAGTAACAACATTTAATATTGTTGCAGGCATTGATGATTCATGTATTGAGTTATATGGACAAATTGACGTTTGTGATATCAGCAGACGAAGAAACCATACCGGATGCTCAAAGGTTGTGTGACGATCTTGAGGAATCTCTTAACCTAATCAAGACATCTGCTTTATTAAAAGAAAGTGTCAAAAACAAGTAGTTAACTCAAAGAAGAGATAATGGTTACATTCTGGTATTGCACGTTACATGTATATATCTTGGGTGTTCATTTAAAGCGTAAATTATAATTTAGACATTTGCTTCTTTGATTTGTGTTAAATACATAATGATGGTATATATCTCGATTGTCTCTAGCATTGTGCCTAGATAATATATTTTTTCAAGAGACATCTAAGTACATGAGCAATCTTCTTAAATAACTTATTAAGAGGTTGTTTGATTACTGCTGACTTAGTAATATCTGACTGAAACTTGACTGTTTGATTCAGTATCTTGCTGACTCTGTTGAATGATAAAAATAACCAAATTTTTAGAAAGAACATAATTTACCGGATCTTTTTAATTACCGAATATGTTTTGTTTAGCAACCCCCAACAATTTTCTTCACAAGATCACATCAAATCCCTTTACAACCCCCAACATCTCCACCTAATAACAAACCCAAACACACATCTCCCCACCAACTCCCCACTAACAAACCCAAACACACCACACCCCCACCGAACCACCTCAGAACCGCACCACCCTCCTGACCACGAGAGCTCAGGCAACAGCAGCAAGCGTGGTCAGCGGTGGAGGCGGGGGTGGTCGCGGGGGGCCGACGGGAGGAGGCGGGTGTGCAGGGGTGAAGGCGGATTGCAGGAGGCGGTGTGCAGGGGTGAAGGCGTGGGTTAGCTGGTCAGAATGCTGAAAATCTAGGTTGGGGTCAGACTAAAAGGACCCAGTCAGATCTGATTTCAAGCACATCAAACAGGCTGACCGGCTGACCGAGTCGGTTAGTCAGCCGGGTCAGACCCAAACAAACAGCCCCTAAGACCATTTTCAACACAACATAGCACATGTATGTGGAATGTCAAAAGACACTAGGTGGACCCGTCATGGACACCCGCGTTGCATAGCCCCTTCTGTGACTTGACGTGTTTATAGGCGTTGTATATTTTTAAAGGGAGAAACACCATAAAAAATTGATGAATCTAAAACCGTAACCAACATAGTAAAAGTTTTACTTTAGACCTATTAAAAAGATTTTATCTCTAAGGGTTTGTCATCACTAGTGTTTGGAAACCCAAAGGAGTTTGGTGACAGTAGTGAATGTTGAAATACATTATTTAATTTGCAGTTCAGTCGTAAGCATAGTATAATTTACGGTATTGTTCTAGTTTGCTATGTTTGTTTTGTTGAGGGCGTTTTATTAGAGCTTTCAAGAATTAAATGGGCATTTGTAGCTTTTGTAGAATGTTGCATAGATTTTTTTCGTAATCTAGTTAGTGTGAATGAACTTTATGCCGATGGAAGAACAAATCAGGCCTTCTCAATATAACCGCATGTTCATGTTCATCTCTCTCATCACGACAAATATGAAATTAAGGAGGCCAATTTTCTCTTCTATGTTAGTCCATTTAACGAGTCATTTTTCCGAGTCTCTCTTTGTCTGTATTGTTGTCTCAGTTTGAATCATCTTCTTCGTTTGGGTTTTGTGTCTAAGATTGAATGTTTGGATCACTAATTTTTTTTAGTATTGTTTTCATTTGGTTTTGTGTGTATTTAATTTTATTTTATTTCAAGTGGTTTAAGTTTGTTTACATGATCTTTCATCAAATAATCAATCAACTCGCAAAAGTTGCTCCCCTAAGGGCAAAATAAAGAAAAAAGTCATTTACAAAACCAATAGAGGAACATATAAGTTAATTGATAGACTCATTAGTCATTACGGATAAGTTAGACATGGAAAACACAACCCGAAAGTATAACCTTAAAAGCTATTGATGTTGAAACTTTTCTTTTAACTTTAGAGTTTTGACTTTGGTAAAAATTTTACATAATAAAAAATAACCCTAAACTGACTTTTTTTACTTGCAAGTTCATATTCAAAATTTATCATGCTTTCTTAGGTTAAAGTTAAATATAACCACTGATAATGACTTAGTAATAAAAGTTAACACTCTTCACCAAGTAGTATTAGGTTCTAAGGCTATGATTAATGGTTTATTTAGTTAAAATAACATATAGACGATGATATATTTATTAAAATCATTTTAAATCAAGTGTAGTGGGTTTAAAGTCATTTTTGGTTAAAAGTGAGTTTGAAGCACCTCTTTAACTAGAACGTAGTGCTTTAACGTCTCAATTGTGTCAACATCAGCAACTTTGGAGCCTCCTAAAAACACTTCTACGTATAGTCTAACCTCAATTGAAACGTTAGACTAAATTTGTGTTCCCGTAAATAAGACTAAAATCATCCGTTCAAAAAACTATAAAATATCGGCAATAATAATAAAGTTCGACCTTATATTATCCCAAAGATACAACATTATCTTAACCGTCAACAATTCAATGACAATCAATGTGGTAATTTTGTTCTGACTAGCAGAGCAAGTGTTCGATATTATGACACGATCTTAACATATTCAAGCATTTGTGGTGACAATTTGTCTGTTAACTTCCTACGGTCTACTGCACATCACCACTTCCATTGATCATCAATCATCATGTTGAATTACGCTGCAACTTCTTCACTCAATTACCACAATAATCGATTCACAGCACCACCTCCGTCTTGCTGTCTCCACCCCTCATCTTTATCAGCATCATCATCATCGATTTCTTCTCAAAATCATCAGAATTTCCCTTCAATTAATGTTTATAAGCATACCCATTTCAGTATCTCATCAAGAACCAAGGTGAAGTCTTTGATTTCGTTATGTTTATGTTTCTGTTGAAGAATTGCGTCTTTTCGTTGTTGGGTGTGTGAATCTTGAATGGGATTGTAATCTAGTGATGAGTTTTTGCTTGTGGAAGTCAAATTGATCAGATTGTTGTTGTTATTATCTTATTGATTTCTTGTACTTTGTAAATTTGAGTGCAACATTGGTGACTACGAGTATGCATATCATGTGTTTGTGAAAATGCCTGTGAATGTGGGCATATTAGTGTCACTGATTAATTGATTATGTAATGAAGTTGTTGTAAATTTGTAACGGAAAGTTTGCTTTGAAATTTCGTTAGAAACAAGAGAATGAAATCACCTTATGATAGGAGATACTCTTTGACTTGTAAGGTCAAACAAACATATTTTTACTTGAAGTATATGACTGAAATCCAATGAATATATCAGAATATTTATTTAGCTAATGTTGATCTTATAATGCATGCATTTGAACAACATATGATGATGGTGTAAAATGTAATTGCTAACAATAGGGACTGAAGGTAAGGTGCTCTCAAAATGAGCCCTTAAAAGTTATGATATCAGGGGCACCTGCATCAGGCAAAGGGACACAATGTGAGATGATAGTTCAAAAGGTTAGTTAAATTTCTTGGTTCCGTTTACTTTAACGATATATGGCTAACTTTTCCATATAGTATCTTGAGTGATCATATTGTTGGTGGATAATTAGTTATGATTGTTTGTCCTCTAGTTTGGATTGGTGCACATATCAACTGGAGATCTACTTAGAAGTGAAGTGGCAGCAGGTTCTGAAATTGGAAAGAAAGCAAAAGAGTACATGAATTCAGGACGCCTTGTTCCAGATGAAGTTGTCACAACTGTATGATATAATATGATTTTTAGTGACGTATATTGCATTTCCTTTTGTTTAAAACAAACCATAAAAATGAACATTTTAAATTTACAGATGGTGATTGGGCGACTTTCACGAGAAGATGCAAAAGAAAAGGGATGGCTTTTGGATGGGTTTCCACGCAGTTTTGCCCAAGCACAATCACTGGAGAAAATGAAGATAAGACCAGATGTATTCATTGCTCTAGATGTATGTATTTATAGTTCTATTAAAAGGGTCACTAAAGATAAAAATATTTCAGATTTAATGTTAACAATATACAGTTTATACACAGGTCCCTGACGAAATTCTGATAGACAGATGTGTTGGTAGAAGGCTGGACCCTGAAACAGGGAAGATTTACCATATAAAAAATTTCCCTCCAGAAACTGAGGAAGTCAAAGCAAGACTCATAACCAGGCCCGATGACACAGAAGAAAAGGTATATTCATTGGGTTATCGGATTTTATAGTTCAGTGTATAGATGACAAGGTGGGTGGGGTGGTAATGGTTCAAAGCGGGTTCAGGTTGAAAAGAGTCATTTTCTGCATGGGTTAAAATTGGCCAGATCGAGTTGACCTGTAAACATTTTCTGTTCATTTCTGAAAAAAGTTTATATAATTAATGTGTTAACATATCATAATAACGTTAAATTATTACATATATGATCTAAGTGGTTTGGCAACCTTGTGCTGAGTCATTAAAAAAACCTAACCGAAAAAGAGGTCACCTCTAAATCGATCAGCATATTTCTAAAACTTGCCTATTTAGAGGCTCCATGAACCATTAAGAGGTGTCTTTTAAGTGAACCAAACACACTCTACCTCTAACCGATTCAGAGGTAGCCTCTAAATGGAATCATTAAGAGGCTACCAAACAACCCCTAAATCTTTAAACTTTTAGGAGGTTGTTTGTATTAAAGAAGGACTCTCTGGGTGGCTTTAAATGCATTTTACCCGTTCCCTTGTTAGTTAAAATTTTCAAGTTGACCTGTTTGAGATAAAACACCCCCATTCATATGTAAATGGGTCAAGATTGTCATCTCTATCATTTATTGTTGATTTAAATGATAATGTTTCTCTTCATCTCTTTTAGGTTAAATCACGTCTACAAATTTATAAGCAGAATGTGGAAGCAATATTATCCACATATTCGGACCTTTTGAAGAAGGTTTTTTTTTTTTATCTAGACTTTTTGTTCACACCGATATGCCTCTTTTGAATCAACTAGTGATTTATTATAGTTTTTTGGGTGGTGGTATTATGTGTTTTCTTACAGATCGATGGTAACCGTCCTAAAGATGTAATTTTTGGTGAGATAACATCTATGCTATTGCAGATTCAGAAAGAAAAGGAGAGAAAATCAGGCAAGTTCACAATGACATTGAAATGAATATCTTCATTTATGATAATAATCATATGTTTTCGTTTAATATATCATTCACTTTATATTTTATAACCAGAAATTGCTAGTAAACTTGACAGCCAGTTCAACAAGTCATCTGCTACCAAGGTATGTGGTTATGCTATCTTATCTTTTATGCCTATTAATTTTATTCATACTCGTCATTAATTTCATCCTTTTACAGGAAAACTGGAGAGGGATTCCCACCAACTTAAATAACATTCCTCATTCCAGAGAAATTAGGGAATATTTTTATGATGATGTGCTTCAAGCCACCCAAAGAGCTATCAAAGATGGAAAAACTCGAGTAAAAGTGGAAATTAATATTCCAGAGCTGAACCCCGAGCAGGTGAGACACGTTTATAATTTAAAATACTGATTTTCTTAGAATTAAAAAATATATATGCTTAACTATTTATAAGCAGGATGTATATCGGATAGGTACTTTAATGGAACTTGTTCGAGTTCTTGCTCTTTCATTTGCTGATGATGGAAAGCGTGTCAAGGTATGTTTATGATGGTACTTTTGAATAACTAAACTTTAGGTATATTTTAATAGATATAATAATACTATTTATAATACCAATGATGATAATAATAACAATGCAGGTTTCTGTTCAAGGATCAATGGGAGAAGGAGCACTTGCAGGAATGCCATTGCAGCTCGCAGGGACACGAAAGATTTTGGAATTTATGGATTGGGGTAATGATGGTGCAAAGGGGAGCTTTATAAATATTGGTTCTATAGGTACTGATTTTGTAATTTAGTTAATCATGGATTCATAAAAGGTTTATTGTGTGTGCATAAAATGGTTATAATGTTAATCTGGATTTATATTATTCGGACACCTTGTAGGTGGCAAAGAGGTTGATGAAGTAGATGATATTTTCATCCTAGTGGCTCCTCAAAATGCTATGGGAAATTGCATCATCGATGTAAATAATTAGTTATGATTACAATAGTTATGATGTCTTTTGTAATATTACCCGTTAGTAAAACACTGGCACAAATTGACCCGTTTCGTGCATGGGCTGAAGTTGCCACCATTACAAATATCTAATATGTGTATAAAACCCAAAGAATGACATGTTATCATGGTGGGGTGATGCAGGATCTAAGAGCAATGACTGATGCTGCTGGCAGTCGTCCAGTCATTCTCATAAATCCAAGGCTCAAGGTTGGTACAAAGTGTCAATTACTATTTTTCTCGTTATATATCATAATTCTGCATACTATTCAGGTTTAAAAGAAAGATTAAATTTGTGTAAAAAAGGTACTAACTTTCCTCTTAAACTTATATGATTAGGATTTACCAGCTTCAAGTGGTATTATGCAAGTAAGCTCACAGAGCCTATGACCTTATATGATTAGTATATATTTCAATCATTGTGGTAAATTTCTAAGTTGATTTACACTGATAGACGATGGGTCGAGAAAAAAGGCTAGAGTACGCTGCATCTTTTGAAATGTGCTACCAGTTTCGGCTTCTCTATTATGCAGGAACACAATATCCAATAATGGGTGCTTTAAGGTAAACTAACACATTCTTTTTGAGGTTAACTTTGTCTGAACTTTTGTTTTCAAGATGAAAATGCCTACATTGACCATCATCTTGCATCATATATACAGGATGGCTTATCCATATAGGTATGAGCTGTTCAAAAGGGTAAATGATTCAAACGGAAAGGAGAAATACGTCATTTTGTCAACGTTTCCTAGTAGACCAACCGGTGATGAAATCAATGATGCATTTGAAGGAAGGACAAGGTACAATTTGCATACAATTATCAAGAATTTGAGAACACTTTATTGTATTCAGCATTCATCACATGTTTATCATATTATTGCAGAGATAAAGATAAGAAGTCATCAGGATTCTGGTAAAATTCCATTGTAATTCAACTTTGTATATAGATTTTTCAGAAAGTCAAAATTACTTCTTTTTAATGTTTTAAAGCTGATTGTAATGGTGATTTTCTTGTCAGGGGTTTCTTAAGTGGCATACTTTCATCATAGAAGCATATTGTTTGAAAGAAAGGACCCACTTATTATCAAGAACAAAACTGTTGAATATGAAGCAGAATGTTATGCATCTCATATAATGTATTAAAATGTAAATTTTTATTAGATTTTGATGCTTTTTGTACATTTTATAAGCTTTCAGTCATTTTGGTATGTTTATTAATCATTATGCTTATCTCATATATGTTCCTTCTTGTGCTTGGTAAATAGAGAATAAGTTATGGTTTATTATCATCTTTTTGGTTTATTCTTTTGCTAGGGACTAAACTATAATTTCTACAATAAGAGGGGGCAGAAATTTAAACACTTTTGAAACTTGGTAGTCCTGCTTTGTCAGATTTATATTGGCCAGGGACTAATCATGTGTTATTCAGATTTTTGTAAGTAGATTTTGTGATGCTTAAGATTTTTGTAAGTAGATTTTTTATTTTTGTTCGACTAGTTAACGCTTTTATTTAACTATGCAGTCCTAAACAAACATTTCTTTGTGGCTGACTGGATAAGCCTCCTACAACGTTAAACTTGTTGAGTTCAAAACGAGCACCACCTTGTCAAGCAATCCCAAACACCTTTGTATTAGTGATTACAATATGCAGTGTGATAGAATTAAGAAAATAACATATAACAATTCATATCACGTTCTAGGTATTACTATTAAACCAATAATTTTTTACTTATTATTATTAACGTGATTGACCTTCACAATTACAAAAGTTCTTCAAAATCACAAGATGCCACGAAACTTGCGAGAAATAGTTGATACCATTTTTTATTATTGAAATTTTAATAAAATATGTATACTTACAAAATTATATTTGATTTATTTATCTATCTAGTTAATTTTTCTCTCTCTTTTCACTCCCTATTACTCTTGAATCGTGATAACATGATAGGTTAGGTTTCACACACATTATTGATCAAATAATTATAATAAACTTACATATGTGTATATGTTTATATTTTATGAATAAACATAAATTCATACATAGCAATTCAAGTGTATTTACATAACAATAAATTATTTTACTAGTCATACTGGAATTATACATGAATACACGAACAAACAAATAGATTTATTTAAAAGTTGTATCTCGTAATACTTGTGCCCTTAAAAGCAAAATTTTTTAACAACAATATCACAGTTTAGAAACTTTTAAACTACTACTAACCATGTTTAATATAGTAGTAAAATGTCAAACCCGGTTCTAACAGCAGAGATGATCGGCTAAGTAAGGGGTGTTTGTTTTTCAGAAAAGCTCTTCCTAACCTCTTTTGTTTGCCTCGTGCAGATCACGCGCAAACGTTAAGGTCTGCAGAGTGTCTGTTTTTTGGAAGACTTCTCATTAAAAAATGTATGGACGAGATCTACATGGTGTAGACTTGGCACAACCACTTCTAAAGTTTTCTAAAATCTGCAGAGGATTATACACCATCACCCACCACCTCCATTCGTCACCACCACCGTTCGCCTCCACCACCATCCACCTCTACCCACCGTTCGCCACCACCACTACCCACCGACCACCACCACCCACCATCTACCATCACCATCACTGTCCAACACCACCGTATACCATAATCAGTTGATTTTAACAGTCTACAGACATTAAAAACATACATTTTTCTGGTTACATACTGCTATATTTATAGATGTGATACGTAGTCTACAACATTTTACTAAAAAAACGAATTGTCGTTAAAAATAAAAGATACTGAACCCGTACCCACATCCCAAGTCGTTAGGTTCATCCTATCTTCAAAAACGGACTTCTCACCGGAAAATTGACACCGGCGCCGACCACCACCGTCACCGGAATCGTGCAAGATGTTGTATTTGCAGTCGAACATTCCAATTATAAGCAAAACGTCACGTATTATGCGTATCGGAAAAACCCGAACTCCGGTGGTGGCGTTTTTTTCTTCCTCTCATATTCATCAACGATCCCTCAGGTACAAACAATAATTTATCGTCAACTGTTCGTTGTATTCAATTTCTAACGTATAGACCTACCAAAGCTGTCTTCATTCAAGTTATCAAGTATTCAAGTAAAAGTATTTGATGATTGTTAAACTAAAACCTAAATTGCTCGCCTCAGCTTTGAACATCAGCATCAAAATTGGTATAATTACAGTCAATATTAGTCGTTCTGAAACGAAATTTTGGAACATAATGAAAAAGTATTTATGTTGAATAAAACTGATTAGTTTCATGATGATGTTCATGTGCAGATATGCAGTACTTGGTGCAGGCTTTGCTGGATTATCAGTAGCATGGCACTTGTTAGAAGTACACATTCATCCTCTGTCTGTATATAGATCTTGATTATCAGTAGCATGGCATGTGTATAGGATTATAGTAATTGAAGTAGAGTACACTCTTTTTTCATTAGTTTTGAAGAAATAGGTTCCTATTTGGTTGTGTGTGGTTCTTTTGCAGCAAAGTCCTATCGATTTGCATGTTTGCGTCGATGTGCTTGATGAGATAGGAATTGGGGGTGGTGCTTCAGGGGTGGCTGGAGGTCTCCTTCATCCTTATTCGCCTAAAGGTTACATCTTGTTTCCACTCAACATTCCATACATATTGTTACTAAAATTTGTGTTTAATAATCGTATTTTTATATGTTTTTTGCAGTTAAACCTCTTTGGCTGGCACCGAAGTTCTGGGAAGAGACTTTAAGGCTTTTAAGTATTGCTGAAACAAAAAGTGGAGTATTTAAACAGAATTCTAACTTGTTTATTGCGCGGAGAAAGGGTATTCTGAGGCCGGTAGTCAGCTTGAAAAACATGAGTGTGATGAGTGATGTAAGTTTTCAAAATTAGCATATGGAACACAGAATGCAATACAGTTTAATACATTACTAATAATGTAATAGTATATTTTTCTACTTGAAGAATGCTCAGAACTCTCTTGCCAGTTGCAGAATACGGTCTATTAATGAAGATGCGGCCCAAAGTTTGGTGCCTAGTATATCTGTACCTTCCAATTTGGCCTTTTATATGCCTGATGCTGTAAATATACACCCCCAAGGCTATCTTGAGGTAAATAGACTCTAGTATCATGTATACATATTTTTACCAGTTGTGTTTCTTAGGGGGTTCTGGATATGCATTTGTGAAACTGACATTTGATCTAAATAGATGTTTAGGAGTCAAATAATCAATTTCTAAATTCAAACTAGCTCCAACACAACTGATTATCTAAGCCCTAAGGGTAAAAAAACAGAATGACCAAATACCAATTTCTTCCTCCTTTTAACCAGATTTGAGAGACTTTTACTCCCATTTCATAAGATGTTTATTATTCACAGAAGTTTCATTTTTGGTCATTTTATTGTTTATTTTCTTGAATAATGCGAGTTTTACACAGAGGTGATTATTATATTATAACAACTTTGAACAACATAAGCACATCCAAACTCAATCTCATACAACCTTTTTATTTTAGTTGAGTGTTTGATTATGATTACTTAAATTCATATAATCACTTTGAAAATGCACAATCCATATATCCATATGGTGCTTAATAATTAATATATAGACATTTGACCATGACTAGGCCCTATATTTAGCTTGTGAAACTCTGGCAAAAGAAACATCCAGTGTGGGACTTGGTGAAAAGGAGATAAACTTTCACAGGAGGCCTATTGACCATCTCCTTGAATTAGAAGGTAATATATATGATATATTTTGGAGTTCCTGTTATTGTCTATGGACTCAAAATGTTTTGTTCATATGATTACATGCTCCATTTTAGGTGAGTATGATGCTGTTATTGTATGTTTGGGAGCCAGATCCACATTCCTCCCAGAACTTTCAGGAAAGTTGCCATTGAGGACTTGTAGAGGCATTGTTGCCCACTTGCATCTGCCTAACAATATCAGGTATTACCAAAATAGGATTCAAAGAACTCATTCTTATGTGTATGCGCGTGTGTGTTTTGGGGTAGATGTGGATGTAAAGAGCCAAAAATTGTTGGGCTGGTAAATGGGACAAATTTTCCCAAAAAAAACTGATTATATTTGCAAATCATTCTACTTGGTTAATTGTATACAAATAGATATAAATAAAATTTGCCAAATGTGGTGTTATTTTCTTTTATGTATCTTGAATGTGTCCAAAATTGCCGATTAAAGTGCGAGTTGTTTTTTAACCCTTTTTTTATATCTGCAAGAAAGGTAGTTTACTTGCAACAAGAAACTAAATACAATCATTGGATTTGACAAGTATGCTGTTTTCAACAAGAAAGACGGATTTTTTTACCATTTTGCTCTTTTTTGCATTTAATACAAATACTTACTTTTTTGCACTTAAAGTGCTAGTTGTTTTACCTTTTGAATGCTACACTATGTTCCCTTAGTCAAGGCTCCATTTAAGTTGCTAATTCACCACCCATTCGCACCTC
The DNA here is from genome assembly GCA_025215565.1 of Flaveria ramosissima. Taxonomy (NCBI): domain Eukaryota; kingdom Viridiplantae; phylum Streptophyta; class Magnoliopsida; order Asterales; family Asteraceae; genus Flaveria; species Flaveria ramosissima. Next base: position 65,427,804 of record CM046034.1, on the reverse strand, counting down.
CCATGTCTTGTTAGTAGATTAAGGGGTGGCAGTTTCGAATCACTTACGTATGATTGGGTCGATTTTGTTATATTTTAACTGTTAACGGGTTAAATTTGTATAATTAAAAAAATTGACATGAAAAAGGAACAGATCAGAGTGGGGTTAAGGACACCCAACGTATATATTTAATGCTTATAGTCTTCTTTATATTAAAAAATTAGACTTTGTTGTATATAGTTCCTGTAATCATATTAGAGACACTAACTATATAAAAGAATATTTTAAAAAATTGGACAAGAAGTGTTTCAAGTAACCCAACCTGACACATACCCAACAATTCTTCTCCAATTTTTAACTTCTTGATAAGTTTATCCGCTTTTAGTAATTTTACTATGATTCTATGCATTTATATTAAATTCATGCTAGAAACTCAACATGTTCATGATAAAAAATGTTCCAGGGAGGAATTTCTAGAACATAGCCCTTCAATATTGTCAGATGCATGGATTGCCATCCAGAATCCTCGAAACCTATACCTAGGTTCTACATGGGAATGGAAATCTTGCAACTATTCCCAAAATGTGTCAATGGAGGAAGCTTCTAAAGCTTTGGAAGAACTTATACCAAAAGCATCTGCAGTTTATCCAAACATAACAAAATGGGATTTTGATGGAGCGCGTGCAGGTCTAAGAGCAATGCCGCCTCTTACAGGTAACGGGTCTCTTCCACTTTTAGGTCAAATAGATGATCTTATTGGTCAAACTCATAAGAGCAAGTTTTGGTTATTTTCGGGTCTTGGGTCTAGAGGTCTGTTGTACCATGCTTGGCTAGGGAAATTGATGGCACAAGCTGTAATTTCATGTGATGAGGATGTAATTCCCTCTGAGTTGACCTCATGGAGACCAAAATTAAAGAAAAAAGAATAGTAATTTTTTTTAAACTTTATGAAGAATGGATAGTTGGAATGATTTAACATTAAAGAGAATTATATGTAATGCTTCTAACTAGAAGTGATCACAATAGGTATTTTTAGCACAGATGGGCTTGGTTTGACCCATCCAATTGAGAAATATAAATAATTATTGCGTTATATTATTACAAGACTATATCATTACAATAGCTACCTAGATTTGGGGTTCCAAGTTTCAACTACAAGACCCATTCAGCTAGTTACCCAAAGTTTTTGTCCTGACACGACTTGTTTGATTCGTGGATACTAGGGTTTCCGGATTCTGAAAACACTAACTATTTACAAACACAAAAAATAACTGAGATACAGAATACAATACACTTGGTTTCCACCCATGCGAATCAGACCCAACTTCTCTATCTTAAGTAACACCTATAGGCTTTTTACAATCACACAAAAGAAAATGAATTATCGAAAGAAAAATTCAAGAAAGAACATTTACATTTCTTGTTGAATTCCCTTTCTTCTACTATGCTTTCATGACATTTACAACTTTACACATCTTTTCCTCTACCGCCACAGTTGTTTGTGGTGGTGTTAGGTGGTAGCAACCACCAACTCCTTTATCCTCGCCATCGATTTCACATACCCTAGGACACAAATTCCCTAGAAAGATCTTAAATAATATCCATCTATTTTTTATATTTTTTTCTTGTATACATTGTTCTGAACTATCTATCTAGAGTTCTTGTTCAATGCTGCATGGATAATGAATTTAAGGATATCTAGAGGGATGTAGGTGACAATAGTGAACATCCAGATTACCCCAGCCCATCGCCATCCAATCCCTTGCATCTCTGCAAAATCCCAGTCTGCATATACTGCTAGAAATGTAGCCAACTGTATAAAACATAGAAGTGTTATAACATGTTTATATATGTCAGGTAACGGGTCAAAATGAGTCATGTTACGGTAGTTGGTACTTACTATCTGAGCTAATGCGAATGCAAGCATGAGCAAGGTGCTAGGGCGCTCGAGGAATGACCAACTTTGAGACCTTGTCACAAAAATGAGTGCCTGGCTAATGATGCTCACTTGAAGGTATAGTGCTGCAGTAATCTCATCATCGTTTCCAACAATTGAGCGAACACCAAAAAGTCTCTGAACATCAATAGTTATTGTCATGGTCAATGGGTTTCTCTTTAAGATAGTTGTATAATGATTGAAGATGAGGCATTATGGACTTACAGGGAAGAAGTCGGTTCTGGAAGAGAGCCAAAAGAACATGACAGTTACAAGTGCAAGATAAGTCCCGAGGACGACACCAGTGGCAAAGATTTCATTAAGCTTCCACGAATCAGGGAGGGGTGACGGTTTGACACGGTCAGTGGAGATCATCATGATGGTGCTGTCGTTAAGGATGGCGATGATGAGAATCATGAACGGTGAGAAATCAAACTGCCATATGAGAACAATGAGCATGAACGACATCACAATTCGAATGGTGATGGAGACGGCATAGATCGTGTAGTTTTTCATCCTTTGGAAGATGGACCGACTCGTCAGAACAGCTGTCACTATCACGTTAAGCCCTGGCTCGGTTAAGATAATGTCAGACGCGCTCCTAGCTGCATCTGTGGAGTCTGCCACCGCTATCCCAATGTCAGCCCGCTTGAGTGCTGGTGCATCGTTCACACCATCTCCGGTCATACCGCATATGTGATTCCTTTGTTGTAACCTCTTAACGATCTCGTACTTATGCTCTACAAGAACAAAAAGTTAAAGACTTGTAAAAGTAGTGTATTAAACAGTAGACAATCACTACACTAGTAGACCCTATGATGACAGTTGAGTCATGTACTATGTACCAGGGAAAACTCCGGCGAAGCCATCAGCCTTCTCGATGAGGTCATCGATTGAAGAGTTGTCGTTGCCTTCCGAGAGAAGTGAAGAAGACGGATACATGTCGGTGCCCATACCAAGTCGTCTGCCGGTTTCTTTCCCGATGGCAAGTTGATCTCCGGTGATCATTTTAACTTTAACACCGAGTTCTAAAGCCCTTCGAATAGTCTCAGCGCTATCGTGTCTCGGTGGATCAAAAAGAGGCAACAATCCAACAAACTCCCAAGGTGTGCCATTGCTCTCCTTTGTCTTCTCGGGTACGGTTTGACGACCCACGGCTAGAGACCGAAGACCTCGGTTCGCAAACCCGTCAATGATATCCTGGGCCCTCTTCAATGTTTCCCCGGTGAGATTACAAAGTTCAATGATCTATCAAAAAAATGTAAACGCCGTTGGTTATAGATTTCAAAACTTTTTAACTGGAAGAAAACACGCGAAAAGGCAACTTATTCATTACTTGTTCTGGTGCACCCTTGCTGCAGCGATACCAGTCACCTTTGTTGTCGATGTAGGTGATGGCGGTACGTTTGTCAACCGGGTTAAACGGTAGGAAATGGACCTCTTTGATTCCGGCTCTAGCCTCTTTCGGATCAGCCAACATGTTGACTATGCAAGCATCGATGGCGTCTTGGTTTTCAACCCTTGAAGCTCGAGCACCATACAACACCACCATGTCCCTATCGCAATCCTTGACGAAAACCTATAACAAATTTTGAACTTTAGATGATCGAAAAGTGATTCGACGGTTCTATTTTAACCAAGAAAGAGCATAATGCATACCTCGATTAGCGCTTTGTCGACGGTTAGCTTGTTAAGAGTGAGGGTGCCGGTTTTATCACTACATAGAATATCCATGCCAGCCATTTCTTCAATGGCAGTCATCCTCTTGGTGATTGCACCTTGTTTTGAAAGGTGGTGGGACCCGATCGCCATCGTCACAGACAAAACCGTAGGCATGGCGATCGGGATACCTCCGATCAAAAGAATCAACAAATTATCGATACCGTCTCTATACGCTCTTCGTTGAATCGCATATATCACTATAATCTCAATCACCATTCCAATTGCAATTGAGCATATGCAGAAGTTACCGATGGAGGTCAATACTTGTTGGAAATGACCAGCCGAGTCGGTGCTGTTGACAAGGTGAGCAGCCTTCCCAAAGAAGGTCCGGACACCGGTGGCTATGACAACGGCTTCGATTTCTCCTTGCTTGCATGTCGAGCCAGAGTAAACTGGCTCGCCAGGGTTCTTGTTTACAGGGACTGACTCACCAGTTAGTGCAGATTGGTCGATTTTCAAAGTATCACCTTCAAGGAGACGAGCGTCAGCTGGGATAATATCTCCTAGTTTGACACTTATAATATCTCCAGGAACCAATATCGCGGCATCTTGCTCGCTCCATCTCCCGTTCCTTAAAATCTTGGCTTTCGGGGCGAGGCTTGCCATTAGGGCGCTAGCCGCGTTACCAGCGTTGTTTTCTTCGATAAAACTAATGGTTGAGTTGATGAGAAGAAGTGCAACTATGCCCACAAAGTCTGGCCAATCTGGTGGTCTTCCACCACCATTGGCTAATACAATGGCCATGATGGCTGCAATTTCCATCACCCATGATAGAGGATTCCACATGAACCCTAGAAACTTGAGTAATTTACTTTCCTGTTATAAACATAATAACATTCTTTAGATGGAAAACATGTTAGTGATTACCAATAATGAATGTCTAAATGTTTAAAAATACATTGGTAACGAAAATTCTATGGTTTCAAATTTTCAAACCAGACAAACCGTTAAACCATGAAAATCAAATCGTTTATATCTCATACTAACTAAACCGATCAACTTGCTTCAATCTGGATGATCCAATTGGGTTCAACAACTTTTGAACACCCCTAACGGGAAAGTTCAGTTTATAGTCGTTATTTGGTTGAATTTTTCTTTAACAAGTGGCTTGAGAAATATACATACATTGCATAAGACGAGTCATATTTTACATTTTCCAATTTAAGGCCATGTTTGGCAAATTTTACAAAAGTAACTTTTTGACTTTTGGAGGGGTAAAAAGACTAAAATACCCCTCCAGAAAAGTTAAAAAGTTAAAAAATTTTGACTTTTAACTTTTTTGGAGGGGTATTTTGGTCTTTTTACCCCTCCAAAAAGTTAAAAAGTTACTTATTTGGCATTGCCAAACACGCACTAAAAGCCAAGCATACAAAAGCGGAGGTAAACAACGTGCCTCTTTCTCCTCAAGCTTATTTGGGCCGAAAATGTCAAGCCTCTTAGCCCCTTCCTCATCGTTCAACCCATCTCGCGTACAATTTAAGATCGTGAACACATCTTCAATAGGGATTTTCTCGAGATCGATTTGGTTACTTTTAATCTCTTCTAGGGAATTATCAGGCATCTTTATTGCTGGAAAAAAACTAGATAAATATAATAAGAATTTCGAAACCGAAATCGATGATATTAAAGATAAGATTAAATCGGGCCTCTCGACAATCCCTCTTTAGAGAGGCTCCTCCACCATGCTTATGAACACAGTAGAGGTCGATATAACACGATTAGAGGGAAATGTTGAAGCCCTTTTTTCTTAAGGGAAACCGGTTTCTTTATATCTTCTAATTTTTAATATTCATGGCCTTTTGTTTCTCTCATTTCCAAAAATTTAGGACAATTTGCAATTGAAAATCTAAGGTAATCCACTATTTTCTTGCATGGAAGTCGGACATTGCGCTATAAATTTCTTTATATATAAGTATGTAGTTTTTTGTACGTTCTTTTAATGAACATTTAAACTTTTATTTGTTTTAATTTGTTCATTAATAAAACATTTGTATACATTAACATCTTCACATATTTCATGAATTTTGTAAAAAATTTCAACGGTTTGTTTATAAACATTTATGAACTTCTATTAAAATTTTGAACTTTTATAGAATCAATTTACTTCAGACGTTTTGTTTATTCTAACAGTTACAATTATTTTTATTTATTTATATTTTTTAACGACTAATTGAATCACTTACATCTTACTAACCCACCACTCACTCATCTCCATTACTCAAGTACAGAACCTAAGTTACTAGCCTATTAGACTATCAAATCTTCGAAAAAAAGTTGGTACATCAGTATGTCACTATCTATTTCAATCTTGAGAGTTGAAACCACTGTCGAAAGAAAACCAACCTTAAGTGAAAAACATCTAACTCAACTTAACCCTTTTTTGCTTGTCGCAAATGAATATTTAAACCCAAGACCCCTGATTTAACAAAGCCATCTTAAATTAAATTTATTTTTTTTTTAAAAAAAAACACCCTCACCTCATAAATTCTTGAGTTTCTTTTCTTTTAAGATCCATATTATCTCTCTTCCCCGAAAGACATTTATATGCTATTATATGTTGATCTTAATCAATTTTTTTAAGAAGTTAGTTTGTAAATTTTAACATTAACACTTATAAATATCTATGTAATTGGCACAGTTAGGTTAAATAATAGTGTTGAGGTTGACTTAATGTCAAAACCTGTGCGTCTTTATGATAGAAAAGTGAGAATGATGATTCTCATTTCATCACAATATACATCAACATAGACTTTGATGTTGAAAGCCTAAAACATAAAGCTTAAGAACAATGATAACAAAACAGAAGCCTGAAAACAAGAAGGTCGAATCAAAGCATTAAATCGTCTACCATTATGTTAAGGTGTACATGAAGAAGCAACATGTGATCAAACAAATGCATCATCAAACTCCTAAGAAATAAAACACCATCAAAAACACCTCAAAACCCAAGCTTGGTTCTGCGCCAATGCCTGCGCTTAGCGTTGTACCTGAATTCAAATAAACAACTTGTTATAAAAAATTGCATCTTTCTTTAAAATCAAGATTGTTAGAAAACTAAAATTAACCTGATAGTGTTGTCAGTTCTCATTCGAATCCAGTGAGGAATGGGCCTGTTCTGCCTCATCTTCTTCGCAAGCTTCTTCTTGATCATGAAAGTCTTGTGGGACGGCTGTGTGTTAAATAAACACATGAGCCCAATATCACAATTTTAGTTGACTAATATCATATTCATCACTTTTAGCGCGACACGCACTCAAGGTGCAAAGGGTAAACCTTGGGCCTAAAAGCAATGCGCTTAAAAGGCAAGACGCATTCACGCATATAGTGTAAGAAGATCATTTTAGGGGTCTTAACCATGTTTTAAGCTTGTTTTGAACTAGTTCAAGCTGTTTTAGGTTAATTCTAGCCTCGTTTAAGGCTACTGTAACTGTTTCCAACCTATTCAGACGTTTTTATTTGATTTTGACACAATGTTGGCTTGAAAATGTGCATGTGTGTCCGCAAATGAGGCTTTTGAAGTAAGGCGACTAGACTGTGATGGGCTGTGCCTGAGTGCTTAGGCGCGCACCTTGTGGGTTTTTGACTAAATCGAGTAAAACATCGATGAATATTCTAAATGTATTGTGACGGTTTCAGAGATGAATCAGTGACGAAGCGCTCATCAATCCTAACATAATACTAGCCTGCTAGGTGACATTGTGTTCATTAATCCTAACATTATGCCAAAATCATGACAAATTGTTTCATAAACAAGGTTCCATCTAGAAAATAATAAAACTAACTAGCCAATCAATAATATTAAATGGCAGTTTACATCGAAAAAATGGTCTTCGAGACTCGAGAGGTTAAAAACCAGAAAACAAATGGAAGTTAGATTCGAACATGAGATTTCACTGGACTCACATGCTAAGTCGATCATTAAGGTACACAGCCCTAATCTACCCTTATGCATTGATCTAACATGAGCTGACTACAACATTTTTATTGATTAAAATGCACCAATTCTAAATTCAACACTCAGAATCTGCAACAGTGATAAAATACCCAATCTTGACTACACATTAAGCCCTACAACTGTTCAACAAACGATCTTAACTCATAAACGTACTACCAAAGGCATCGATTGATTATCACATTATAAGCAACATATTGGGGATTTCTTAAACCCTAATCGCGATAAAAAAACATAAATCAATTCGATCAACAAATCTACATACGATATTACCATGATTGTCGTCGGCGGTCGGTGGAGACAGAGGCTTCTTCTTCTTCTTCTTCGTCTTCTCTGGTGGTAGCTGCTGGTGAAGCTTTAATATAGCTAGGGTTTGACTGTAGTCTGCAGGTGGTGAAGCCCAATTGCGTGTTCATTTCAGGCCTAGTGGGTTTTGGATTCGGGTCCGGCCCGAAACAACCCGCCGGGTTTTTGTAATGGAGTTCGTGATTCGGTTTGTTGGTTTATTCGGTTTTAGATTTGTATGATACAGTTAACAAGTATATGAAGGTTTGACGGTGTGTCTTATGTCTTAGACGTGGAAGCGGGTGCTCAATCTTTATTATCTAACCTATTGCTCTTATAATTTCTTATTTAAAAGTTATAATATGTTTCGGAAGTTTAACACTGGTTGCTCGTGTTGATAATCCACCTCACTCATTTTTTTTTATTTTTTGATTACATGGTTAGAGATTCAATTCTAAGCTTTGTCTTCATTAATCATAACATTATGCGGGAATCATGATAAAAAAAATAATCATGACTTCGCAACTTCCTAGGTTTTGTTCCAAATGTGTATTACTACCGTTTGCAATAGGGAATAATAAAATACAATGCTAAGGCTAACCTATTTTTTTGTTGTTAAGACGTGTTTGACGTTTCTTCTTATAGTATTTTTCGCACAATGAAGAATCTTAATGTTAGAGCCCACATGAATAAATTTCAAAGGTTAGAGGTGACCTAACCAACATGACGTTAGAGGTGATCTTCATCGATGTAGAGAGCTAGGTGTGGATCCTATTTTTGCGTGTCATACAAAGAAAAAAGGTGTACTTGTAGTTGAAATTCACACATAACCAAAACGAAAAAAAATCATCTGATAATTGGGTCACGACTACTAAAGTTGAAGGCGATGCCATAATAACCATTACTAAACTAAATATGATGAATGGTCGTTTGAAACCTTAAACTTGATATATAAGCATATTTTACTAGAGTTTGTTTTTATTTTTATTTTTTTTGCGGCGTAAATTATATACAATGATTTTACTACAAAAGTCGATTTTCATATTAGGGTACTGGAAAATTAGTCGGGGTTGTTCGGAAAAAGGAGCTCGAAATCGGTTCGGATTAGTTTGTTAACGAGCTGAACCTGAGCCAAGGTAAGCTCGCCTCATGCCTCGCTCATTAGAGTTGATGTGTTGGGTTGATTACCTAATATATTTATTTTGTTTTGTACATCTCAATATGCGTAAAAATACAAGCTGTAAATTTTAAAATATATATTGCTCGACATGAAGGCTTGGCTTGACTCCTTTTTTTAACGAGTAAATCTCAAGCTTAATGTTTCATCTCGGCATAAACACGTTAGATCAACTTAACTCGGTTTTTGACTTAATCAAACCCGAGCACACTCTGACTCTGACTCTAACTTTAAAATTGACTGGAACCTTAAAATTATAAATCATGAGAAAAATACGAAGGACTAATACTCGTATGTCTTAGAATTTGAAAGGGTTTATTGTAACAAAAACCAAACTATAAGCGGTAGGTCTACGATAATATTATTATACGGTTCTCTATGATACCCGGCGCGTTATTTCACGCGCTAAGTCCGACGGTTTTCTCCGGTACCTCCGGCGTAACGCCGTCGTCACCAACTTCTTCAGCGTCTTATTATTCCAAATTCAATCGATTATCAATGGCCTCCTCCGTCAGAATCGTCGTCGTCGGAGACGTTGTGAGTGTGTTTTTCATTGTTACTTGTAGTCAATTGATGCTAATCCATTAATAATCTGCAATTGTTTTTGGTTTTTGAAGCATGATGATTGGGATCTCGAAGAAGATTCGAAGGCTCTTGAGCTACTGCGGGTAATTATGACGTTAACCTGTTTAATTTTGTTTTATCATATCATAGTATGTAGTAATCAGCTTTGATCCGTAGATCTGAGACGTACGTTTTGGTTTTAGATGTTAATACTGTACATGATTTGCAGTAGTGTAGACTAGATATGTGTAGTTACTTTAATTGTTCCAAAGTGTGCATCAGTCTGATAAATGTGCAGAAACTCTAGGGTTTTGATGAGGAAGTATGTGATATACAGTATACACGAGACAGTTGACATGTATGATGTATCTCTAGCTGAATTTCTTACCATTAATTGGTAATTTTGAAGCCAAAACCTCATGAATTATGTTCATCTTCCATACTCATCACTCAGTCTAGATCAATTCTTCTAGTTTATATTCATGTGTTATTGCATTATTAGATGATTAAGCTGTTTTTTTTATTGATGCCACTGTATTCCAGATGGGAGTATATGTAATACTATTGTCTTGATGGTATCACAATGAATGATTGATTTGATTATTTCATATGTGTGTGTGCATTGAACTATATAGCACCCAGAACAAAAAAATGAAATTCTCTCATTATCACTCGTGAGGTTATTGTTCTGCATATTTTTATTTTGTTAGTTACAAGTTTTTGTTTGAAATTGCAGCCAGATTTGGTGTTGTTTACAGGCAGGTTTTTTCATGTATAGCTTGTTTCCTCTTGATTATCTGGCAAGCTTTCCTTCATTTCCGGTCTTGAGGCTTTGCTGTTTTTGAATTCAGCATATAGATATAGTGTTTATGGTGATCCTCTTTTCTTCTTTAATTTTCAATTGTCATGTGCTGTTCTTTTTGCCTGCATGCTTTTCCAGGTGATTTTGGTAATGAAAACGTTGAACTTGTTAGAAGCATTGCAGCACTCAAAATTGCCAAAGCAGCTATTCTAGGAAACCATGATGCTTGGAATACTCAAAATTTTTCTGAAAAGTAAGCACACTTATATGAGGCCCTCACACATTATCCCCGTTTTGGAACACAACATAAGAGTTACAAAACATGGTTGTCTCAGGCAGTGTAAAACAGTTATTTCCTAAAGTATTATTTTAACGTTGATTCCACGAGATACACCAACATTCTTGTTAGTTTTTTGGAACATAGTTTCAATCCTTCTGTTTGTATTCCTCTGATTGCTCTCATAACTAATATTTTCTTTTCTTCTTTCTAATTCTGTCATTGAATTAAAGGCGCAAGGATGCGGTCCAAATCCAGCTGGAAAGGTGAGCTTCACTTATTTCATTTATGAAGAGTTTTCTCTTATTATCATAATATACCTCACTGATCACTGTTATCTTGAACACCAAACATGTGTTTTTCTTTTCTGTTTATTTTTTATTTTTACTTTACCCAGATAATTTGAGATAAATGATGATGTTTGTTTGCATACCTTGCTTGTTAAACCTTAAAACTTCAGTTCTGCTTAATCTGAAGTCAGAAGTCATGTGGCCCCTGTTCCTAATAAGAATTACATTATTAGATTTACGAAGTCAGATTGGAATTATGTTTGAAAAATAAAAGTTTATGTCTAATTTCAAGAGGTCACGGGACTGATTTGAATCCCAAAAGTTCACCATCTGATCACCTGAATCATTGCAGCTTAGTTAGAAACTGTAAATTTTCAAACGCTGTCTCTAGTTTTGAGACAACAAAGTAATTGGTCCATTTCTGTTGTCCGATAGACGAACCTGTTGTAAAAGACCCATGGTGTGTGTGCTTGTCGTCATGTATAATTTACCTACTAAAGAATTTCGTTATTTGCTTTAGTTTATTTGTCCTGCTGGAAATTATGCTTATAAACTTTTGAATTTTAAACTATGCAAAGCATGAACCAAATTAATATGTAATATTATTTTGGCATAGTTTGCAAGTGGATGTCACCTGTTTCTAAAACACACGTGCTACCTACTGCTGTTTATAAGGGCTCAAATACGTTGATACACATATATTGATCTATCTACCGAATATAAGACTTATATAATGAATCTAGTACACTTCTAGTCATATAGTGATTAAGTTTATTTTCATATTTTGAACGCATTGATGAATAAAACTAATGCATGTTATGAAATCCAGTTTTGGGGAAGAGCATGTTGGTTACCGTCGGTTAGACCTCCATCCATTGAAGTTGAGTGTTATTGGAGGGCGTCCCTTCTCTTGTGGAGGTGAAAGGTTTTTTAGAAAACAACTTCTGGCTAAAAGGTCAGTATATATTTTGCTGTTCCCTTATATGGACAATTTAAATTTGGTGAAAATGAATTTCAATTCCGTAAATTTATATATTAAAAGCTATTTCTAGTGATTTACACATCAAATTGATAAAGGGGGTTTCTCAATTTTTATGTTTTGAGGAAAAGGCTCATTTTGAATATTTCTTGGATGCCATGCGACTAAAGATAGAAAACTCATATATACGACTATTTTTGGTTGTTGTTGATGTTGGAAAATATTTGTTAGATATGGAGTTCACAACATGAATGAGAGTGCAAAAAGAATATCTGATGCTGCTTTGGGAACACCAAAGAATCATTCCATTATTCTTCTAGCTCATAATGGGCCCACTGGTATGCCACTTGCTTAACATACGCATGTTTTTTCCAGTTCTCCTTTCACTTTTCACTAAATGTGGCAAAATAGTCGGGTCAGGCAACTGGTTTGGATCAATATGGGTAAATACTGGTAATGATCAGGTTGACCCAATACACTTTCAATTTATCCAATTCTTAGTTTTTTTAAGGAATAATTTGTGTTAACTTTGATTACCAAATGCTTTAGTAGGTTGTAAGCAATAAATTTACATTGGTGACTTTCTACCTGTTCAATATACATTGTATGTTCAGGTCTTGGTTCCAACATGAATGACATCTGTGGGAGAGATTGGGTGCGTGGAGGTGGAGACCATGGTGATCCAGGTGATTATTATTTCACAAGTTTGTGTTGAAACAAGTCATCTTTTAGTACTGTTGAAATGGATCATGTCAGGTTGCCAGGTTGGGTCGATCCATTAACTCTTCTTTCTCCAATTTTTATAATTTTTTGGTGCAGATCATAAATGTGTTAATCATGATTACAAAACATAATAAGTATTTTTTAGATAAAAATGATTTTGAAGGTTGTATTGTATGCGTGAATAAATGACTTTAGCCCACTTTAACCTGTTTGGCATGTTCCCCCTTTTAAGTAAATTTTGATTTGACCCATCTGACTTCTTAGAGATAAAACACAAACCCATATCGACACATACATAAGTATATGAGTTGAAGGGCTGCCACTTCTAGTAATTACCAGTTTACCACCTTTTTAGAATTATAAAATTCAATTCAGATTGATAATAAAGTACAATTCTTTTTAGTCCTTAAAGATAGTGTGCCCTTCTTTTTGAGGATGGAGGTGGTACTTTTCTTGCTCTCCCATTGCAAATAAACATACGTCACATGCCCTACTGCAAATCATAGAGAAGTTTTTGACTAATGCCTTTATTCTGAATTCTTATTATTAATAAGAGAATTACAAACAGTTCAATGTTTAAAATGCTTACAAATTCCTCCTTAAATATTCTTTAGATAATTCACAATATACATTTAATCAAGTTTAAATTCAGTATATTTTTCATATTGATTTCCTAAAGCAAATATACATCTCTAATTGATGTTTTTCTAACTAGAGGTAGCTTTTCGACCCATTTACTTTTGAATGGGTCAAATTGGGTTATTTTAAAGGGAATGGATAGAAATTCGTCCAACTTAAAAGCACTACCGGGTATTCGGTTCTCGCAGTTCTCCACTTAAATTGAAGTTGAAACATGCCCATATATATAATCTTACACATGTCAGTATCATATTTATTGATGCAGATTTAGCACTTGCTATATCTCAACTAAAAGGCAACACCCAATATTCTGTTCCCCTTGTTGTATTTGGCCACATGCATAAAGAGCTGGCATTTGGAAACGGTCCACGTAAAATGATTGTGGTTGGAGATGACAACACCATATACCTAAACGGGGCCATCGTTCCTCGGGTCAAAAGTTTATGTGACAACTCATTGACCGAAAACCCAAAACATACATCACGGGCCTTTACTTTAATCGACTCGAAAGAAGGAAAAGTAGAGAAAATTGCAGAAATTTGGGTCTCAGTGTTTGGTGATAACACCAGTGTTGTGGAGGAACACATGTTATTTAGTAGTAACATGCTTAATACCTCTAACATATAAGGTGTCAACATTACTATCTTACCCTAAGGCTGTTTTATTATGTATATACTTAATTATTATTCAGTTTAAAGTTATACTATCTCAACAATTATTAGCAGGTACTTTTGTATTGCATGGGCAGGTGAAGTTAACATGAAAGTAGTGGTCCACCATCACTCAGCATGTTGAAAGGTGAAATGAACACTTTGAAAGGTGATGGCAGGTCAATTCTGTAAGTGTTGACTCATTTTTTTGGAAATAGTACACCACCTTTACTTTATTATTTTATGAGAAAAATTATGTACAAGTAAATATTTTTCTGGTGTGCTGTCTTTTGTCAAAATAACTTTAGTTAGGTGACACTTAGGTTGTGTATTTACATTTGCATACTTTGTTGTGTATTTATTTACATTTGCATGTGTATTATCTGTACAACAGATGTACGGCACAAATAAATGATGCCCGAGTCAGATTCGGCTATCTGTTTTTAGATTCGAGCGTCTTTGAAAAATGTATTTTTGTCTGTCCGTATAAAATGAATAGATTCATGTATGTATATATAATGTTTTTTCTTGTACCTGTATCAGATGTTACATATTTTGAAACTTTGCAACAGAGGTGTTAGAATTTTTTATGTACAAAACATAATTTAAGAATGATTTACTGTATATGAGGTCTGTCACTTGGGTAACTAAAAACGAATCCTTAGGTAGTCAAAACAAATCTGTGAGCGGATGATATAAAGCAGATTTTGTTGAATCTGATAAACTAAAACATTTTGATGATTATGATTATCTGGTCAAAGATAAAATAATAGGTTTACGAGAAAAGGAAAAGCTTATATTGCCATTCATCTTTAGCTTTGTTCAAGGCATTGGCTTTTGTTAGGACGCCAACTCCCATACCATCTCATATGTTTTTATTTGCCTTTTGACCCACTCTATTCCTTTTTCTTTTTATATACTTTTATATTTTATATTTTATATTTATTTATCCTAGTTCTTTGTGATGAATATTGACATTTAGCTCTTTTTAATACGAACATAATTAGATCTAGTTTGGCTCCCACGTTCATTCCAAGTGTAGCGAAGTTGGCTAGACAGAAAAATCCACATATGTCATTGTATAGGTTAATGTTGATAATGATATTATTTCAATGACAAAACCAGAATTTCTTGATCGGAAGGTAATTAAAAAGCTTTTTTCCTCTATCAACTATAAAAGATTTAATATTCTATTGCAAAGATACCTAGTTTTAATATATTAAAAGCCAACGATTCCCGTCGCCATAAAATTAGAGAACCCTATTGACCTCACTTGTTTGCGCCTAATGTTAACATATATTGCAAAATTGCAATATGACTAAAATATATAAACCATGAATACTAGGGTTGGTGACTTGGTAGTAAAAAGTAAAAAAGAAAGCTTCTTAAACGTTCTGGTTTTGAAGTCTTTAATGTTATGTTCCCGAGTTCATTTAAGGAAAGAAAATAAAGGAATCAGATAAAATGAAAAAATAGTTGTGTTTTGGATTTTTTTTAACGGAAGGAAAATAAGAAAGTTTTGTTCCCCTAAGATTCCACCTATGAATATTTCCATTAATAATGTTTTGTCAAGTTACATCAAAATAGAAGGTAGACGGGCAACAAGCTGCGCTGCCACCCCTTTCTGAATAGCAAATCCTAACCTTCCAAAAACAAATCCTTGCCTCCCCAGGGTTGAGCAATGGTTGTCTATGACCCGTTGGACCCTGGTCAAAAAGTTGATAGCTTCTGGCGCTAGGGAGCCAAATGTATCAAAGGCAAAGGGAACAAAAGCGTGCTGGTTCTCTGCGCAAGCTTTAGCATGTTTATCCACTTTCTTTGATTCTGCCTTTCTTGCCGCTTGACCAGCTACAAAACCGTTTTCCCGTAAAGAATAGAAAAAAAATAAAATGAAAAGGAAAATAAAACTTAGAAGCAATTTTTATAAATTGAAAGGAAATAATGAGAAAATAAAATAAAATAAAAAGAGGAAAGAAAAAAAAAGTTTTTTTAAGTAAACTAGAAGGAATTCGTGGTATTAAAAACAAATATAAACGATAAACAAAGTTTGTACTTTACATTCATTGTAACTTTAATGCAACAAAGCCTGTCAAACCTAGAACAGCATACTATGATCAAGACGCCTTAAATAGAGATCATCGTCATCCTACACATTACCACTATTAAAAACAAAACAGACACCCATCTTTTCTTTATAAAAGATTTTCTTTTCCCAAAATTGATGCCATTTTCACAACATTTTCTATCAAATCGTTAAAACCCACAAACAAAAATCGATTCTTTCATCACAGTTTTCACTTTATCCCCCAAATTGATGATCTTCATGAGGTGGGTCTCTGTTCTTCAATGGGAAATGTAACCTCAAACGTTGCTGCAAAATTTGCATTTTTCCCACCTGACCCACCGACATATGATGTTTTTGAAGATGAATTTGATCCTACAAACGGCGAAAAACTGTGGGTTTTTACAGGAATTACAGCAGATAAAAACGTTGATGTTCATATGCTTGATACAAAAGGCGGGAACAAAGTTGTTGCTACCTTCTGGAAACACCCTTTGGGGAAATTGACCCTTTTGTACTCTCATGGCAATGCTGCTGATTTGGGTCAAATGAAAGAGCTCTTTATTGAGCTTAGAGCTCACCTCAGAGTCAATATCATGAGGTACAGTGCTTTTGTAAGTTTGATTTAGTTGATGTTTATGTGTATGAAATCTGTTTTGATTGTGTTCATATGTGTTTGTTTCTTTGTTTTGGGGATTAGGATGAACTGGGTGTTTTAGATTTAGGGTTTTCTGTAAGCTGGGTGATGTTTGTTCAGTTGTTAAACATCTCAGGGTTTTGTTCTTGGAAAACTTTATGTTTTATGGTTATGTTTTTGAACTGTAGTAATATTAATATTGGGTGTTTGGATATGCATTTGAAAGGGTTTTCTATTGTTTTGGTGATTAGGGATCCTTGTGATTTGAACATGTTAGTTGCAATACACATGAGAAGTGATTATTAAAAATCTTCTGTACTTTTTATTTTGAGTGATTATCTGATTCTTATTATTTTGTATTGTATAATCACCTTCAAAACACATGTCTAAACGCCTCTTAGTAGTGTTAGTGATTGGATTACTAAAGTGATTATGGTTCTGATTATTACAAGGGTGTTTGCAATGTTTCCCTATTTGGAAGAGAAGTTTAAGTTCAAATATTTATCACACCTACCTAGATGATCATAAAAGCTGTGAATTATTTTGATTCACATGTTATGTTACCATATGAACCATTAGTCGTTCTAATACACTGATCTCCTAGAGTGTTGCCCAAATAGATCACACCATTGTAAAGTTTTTAGTAGTTATATAAGGTGGGTGAACCATGATTGTGGGGAGAGATGGTGGGTAGCCGGATCCAGTGACGTGCAAAATCCCTTTATGGACAAGCGTAATTGGGTCATACTGCAAATCTTTTTGATAAACAAACTTTTTACTGGTTAATTAAACTACACCTTCATAGGGTTTGTGTTTAATATGTTCAGTATGATAGTTGAGTGGCAATTTTACACCGTGTTGAAAGTTTGTAAAGATTTATTGCCATATAAGTAAACGGACTATCTTTTAGAAGATTTGACAACTATAATGAACTTCATAACAGTGATGAAAACAATAGCATATGGTGCCAATTTTGTTATCCAATCTGTAGCATTTGGACCTTTTTCTAATTATATGATTGACCTAAAGGGTCAAAAAAATTTTTTATCGATAAGTTTTTCGTATATCTTAACTCTATATATATGCTTAAATTGCAGTTATGATTATTCAGGATATGGAGCTTCCACGGGCAAGGTAAGCAAAAATGCTAGACTTGATTGCTTAATTTATACATATACAGGGATACAAAAAAAATCTAAGTAGAGAACTGCATAAGTACTTGTATGTAGAGTGTTGTAAGATAAAGTTGGAGAGGTAAACATAGGTACAAATGTTTATGCGATGCTCAACTTCTCGTAGTTCTCTACTTAAAATTAGTTTTGTATTGAACAACTCTCTCTCACACATTCCATCCAACCCGTGAAATAGCGAAAACTTCTTTTTTAAGATAAATTTACTTTTAATAAATTAGCTAAAGCAATTGTACCTTTGATTTGCTCCTCAAGATTCCTTTACTTTCTTATCAGTGAACGATATTTTAGATATTTGACAGTTTGACCTGTTTGGTCAAACACTTCTACTGAGTTCTTAATCACATGTTTTCTTTATAATTAGCCCTCTGAACTCAATACATACTATGACATTGAGGCTGTATACAATTGTTTAAAGAACAATTATGGAATCAAGCAAGAAGACATGATCTTATATGGACAATCTGTCGGCAGTGGGCCCACGTTACACTTGGCTTCTAGACTACAAAGATTAAGAGGTGTTGTTCTACATAGTGCTATTCTTTCAGGAATACGCGTTCTCTATCCTGTTAAAATGACATTCTGGTTCGACATTTTCAAGGTAATTTACATGTTTGCCCTTCAACTATTTGTCCCCCGATTCACAAGACTTCATATAGTTCATTTTTCTTTTGTTTTTGGTACAGAACATTGACAAAGTACAGAAAGTCAGCTGTCCGGTTCTGGTTATACATGTAAGTAACCTTCACTACTTTAATTTACCATGCAAGTTAGCACCTTTATTGTCACTTCTTTACTTTACCTTGCAAGTTAGCACCTTTATTTTCACTTCAGTTGGTAAAAATATCAAATAAAACGGTCGATGAAATTGGGATTTCCATATATACCCATGGGCTTTATCCAATTCTCTAACAAGGCATTTGGATGTGTGTTTTTGAAAGTGATCAAGTGATTCCGAATAATCAATATCAAATAAATAGTTAATTAGTTATAGTATAATATTTTAACATGTCTTTGTTGTTTGTAAGTTATAATAGTAAGGGGCTGTTTAACGATTTCTGAATGATTAAGTGCTGAACCAATAACAGGTCTGAACCATAAAGAGGTCTGGACTATAAGAGCTAGTATATCGCTTAACTATTCAAAGACAAATGTTTGACCAATTCAGATAAGAGGTCTTAACCATTCAGCATTAGGCCTCTTAACCATTCAACATTAGTATAATGTTTAATCATTCAGAGGCAAATGTCTGAACCATTCAGACATTTGCTCGTGTAACAAACAGTCTGAACCATTAAGTGCTGAACTATTCAGACATTTGAACCATTAAAAGGCTGATTCAAATGCTGCCAAATAGCCTCTAAGATAATATATGTTTGAGTGTTTGGTAAATCTAATTATTCAGGAAGATAATGACTGAAAAGGATATCCATCTTGAGGAATTGATTATGATTATTTTGTATTTCCCATGGATCTTTGTATGATTTTATAACTTACTTTTGTCATTTAAATTAAGCTTTACTTGGCTTATTGCTGATTTGTGTATGTCATAGGGTACGAATGATGATATCGTTGATTTCTCACATGGGAAACGATTATGGGAACTCGCAAAAGACAAATACGACCCATTGTGGGTCCAAGGTGGAGGTCACTCTAACCTTGAAAGTTTCCCAGAATACATAAGACACTTAAGCAAGTTTATAAAAGCAATGGAGAAACTCTCCTCAAAGATGAACAAACAACGACTTTCTTCAGTCCCAAGTATCGAAGAAGTCAAACACAACCGGTGCTTGAGATTTGGAAGAAGATGATGAAAATGATCATGTTAACGCATCTCTTTTTCGTTAGTATTTGCAGCTAAAGAAATCTTGATGGCCAGAATCAAAACAGGTTACAGATCAAGAAATCTTGACAACTTGAATTAGAGTCATGGTTGTTTGATCTATTTTAGAAGAGATTTGGTATGTAGTCTTGTTTATGATTCTGCATTTCATGGCGGTTGTAATTAGAATGTTGATTATTATGCCATATGTTTAGATATCTTTTTGAGGCGGGTCTGACCGGAAACAACCTCTGTCTTTTGGGATACACTGATAGAGGAATGGGTTGTCATCATCTCATCTTTTCACTGTACCAATAACTTTTTACGAGTGAGATTTTATGGGGTACGTTTGTTTGTTTGTTATATTCAGAAATCTTTGTTATTGTAATGTAAAATCAAGATATGTAAATCAAAGGCTGGAGAATCTTGAACAGAGTGATGAAATGGTGTGATCTTTGTCTGTTTTATTATATTTTAGAATCTTTTACTTGATGTTAGAATATAAATCATATGTCTGCAGTTTATGGTACAAGTATTGATGCATAAGTACAGGTTTCTGCTGAAACACATGATGACACTCATGCCACCATGACACAACATGTTCTGTTATAATGCTGTGAATAACACCAATATAATGTATTCACCATTAACTTATAGCCTCTATACTCATCTGTTGCAAAATAAATGCAACAGTTTGTCAATGATGTCTACAATAAATGAAATTCACATTGTTATGACTTGGTAATCACTTACCTTTCAAACTGTCACTAATTATTCATTTGATAAGATTTTTCGGCTTCGTGTCATTTTCGATTTGATTTGCAAACACGATCCCTTTTAACACCTCTAATTTAAACTCTATCCTTTGATTATTTATGTACAGTTTACCTTGCTACAAAAATAAAACCCTTTTGCTGGTATTTATTTCAGAAGATTAAAAATGAATATATATTATATAATATGAATAACTCTTACTTTCATGTGCTAAAAGAATTAAAGTGGCATAGGCAACTGGTAAGTCAAAATAACTAATCAGCAATTTGACTTAATCTATTAATTAAACAAGATTCCCAATGAATGACACCATCATCCAAAGGACCGAATCTCACAAACAATCAACTATGATTCCATCTCATCTTCATCCAACTTTGTACTTCATCAACATAATAATATAAAAACAAGATTTATAAACTATTAAAATTATTTCATATATGATTAAACTTGTAATCCGTATAATATTAATAATATTTTAAGAACAACACAAGATTAGTGATACATAGTGTAATTTTAATAATGTATGGATCAACATAAACAATGCCATATTTGATTTGATAAATAATACAAATCATCACCCATATACTTAGACATGTAAAGGGAACTTAACGCGATTTATGTAAAGAGTGCTGAATCCACTCCAGAAGAGTAAGTGACCCGAGCAAAAGTGACGTGTTTTTTGTGGCGTAGAGTCTGCTTCTTGCTTGTTATTATTTATAAGTAACGTGTTATTTTTCCTTTAAAAGAAAGATGTAAGAAAACAAATGTCACATAGATTTTTAACAAGGTAAAGGAACTTGATATTCCAATAATTGGTAAGTTAAAAGAAAGAACTTATACATGTAACCTGATCATTGATCAAGATCTTTGATAACCAGTGTATCAAATTTGTAATAGCTAATGATGAAAGATTTCATATATAACCGAGTTAACTTTGTTATAATCTATTTGATACTTACAATGCTCCTATTCTGGTGATATTAAAATAGGAGGATATATTTGTAACTAAAAAAAGGATCTACTAAGAAGGAAAAACGAGAGTCGAAACCCATAAACTGTTAAACTCATCAACTACATCTTCTTCGTTCGTAGATTTTTCTAGTTAGTATGAGCTACTTAAATTAATTATAGAAAATAAAAGTTTTAGAAAATATGAGCACTAAGAATGTTAAGAACATTTACCATTAGTGTTTATAACATTAGCTAACGTTTAACGATGTCCTTTTTATCTTTTTAATGTTCGTGTAACAAAGGTTGTTGAGTACCAATCAATAAGATTTTAAACAAAAGGGGTGTGTGTTTTTTAAAGGAGGTGTTTCTTGTCACAAACATAAATTCCTTTAGTAAATTTGTTATTGGAATCAAAAGTTAGGAACTGTTTGATAGTCTTTTAATAATTTTGGTTCATAAACTATTAATGGTTAAAATATAACATTGATACTGAATATTTAATAGGTTAAAATGTTAACAGTAGCTCTTAACCATTTAGTATTAGGATCAGCTTTTAACCATTAAAATATAGTCTACTAAAAACCATTAAAAGACCACCAAACATCCTTTTAATTAATATTAAAATAGTCATGATTGAACCCATAGTAATGTTTAATGTCTTTTAGAAAACAAGTAGAACCTAACTTCTCTTAGCAGCCTATCCATTTTTCTCTTAAGTCTATAAATTTAAAGAGGTAAAAAAATAGATGAGGTGAGAATAAGGTCTTTTATCATTAGCATTTATAACATTCTATGTTAGAGGAAGAATACATATGAATAAGATCCTACAAGATAAATATAGATAATTTTATAATAACTAAATTTATCAAGTGTTCTATAAAAGTCACTTAAACATTTTTTTAATCTCTAAAGTTACTTAGTTTTCACAAGATGTTCGAATTTATGTAATATTTTTATAATTGTTATTTTTTCAATTAACTTAAGCAAATGAAGCATATATAAAATTTAATTGCTATCTGATGATTGTTGTCGTCCAATTTAACTTAAATTTAATAATTTTAAAAAACTTTGTTATTAAGTTATCGACTTCACTACCAACATAAAAACATATATGAGAAAAAGAAGTGATAGAAGTTATAAATCTAGACTATGTAACGAAGCTTTTTTTTAGCAAAAATCAAACATTATACCTTGTTTTCTTTCGAAGACGGGTTACATTTAGCATGACACGTACTATATTTAATATATATTCTATTGTATTGATTTAGTGACCAACAAACTTGTTAAAGTGATTATAATCTATAGTTGGTGCTTTTAATGGATTACTACATAAAACCTAGAAACAAGACAAAAAATAATAATAAACTTTACATTAAGTCCTATGAAATCTTGACAAACTCTATAATTACTAAGCTGTAAGCCATAGAGCAAATAGTGGATTTTGATTGAAAATAAATTATGATGATGATAAGCAATCCACTTATTACCAAAAGTTGTTTACCACTTAGAATGACTAAAAAGAAACGGCCTAGTGGTCATGCGTGACTAAAAAGTTCATGGGACTTTTTAATTAATCTCCTTTAGCAGTTGACATTTGTTCTATAATTATGTTATCATGATGTTTAAATTGGTTTTCTTTATATATATTTAATATATATCCTACATACATATGATATGACACAAATACATATAGAGTTATATAGTTAAGGATTACATTTTATACACTCGGTATAATTGTTTTTACAGTTCTTTTAGTTTCCGACTTGAAATTATTCTTTATTGATCAACATATCTTGCCAACATATATACACATACACATGGTGTATAATTATACATTCAACTCTCTTTTTTTTAATTTTCTCTTTCTCTCTTTTCACTACTCTTATTATTTTCTCTCTCTTTTCTTTCTAACATTTTTACGCTCCACATAAGCAAAACTCCTAATGTGTTTTGCCCTATATAGAAGCATTATGGATAGTCTAATAACAAGGTGTTTAAAAGACGGCGTAAACCAATTGTAGTTATAAAATGAACAAAGTTTTTTGTTCGTGTTCTTTCTTAACGAACTCCCTATTATACGGTTCATGAATTTGAACGTTTGATTTGTTTACAGTCTTAATTTATATAGGGCTTGACTTGCTTAAATCTGCAATATCCTTTTATTCATAGATATAACGTTTTATTATAAAAAGTAAAATAATAATCATTTTAAAGTTCCTTTGTATTTTTTTCATTTTTGGTTTTCCCAGAGCACATTTGAGCATTGCCATTGGAAAGGACATAAAGTAGTGACATGTGCCACTTACTTCAATCTATTAAAACGTCGCGTATTTAATTTACCAAACATTTTTCTCTAATTATTATTCTATATATTATATACATTTTATTAAACTATTATTTTTTAGAGTAAGTTGTTTTTATTTGATGTATTATAATCCATAAACAAATAATTTTACATCATGATCCAGAAAAATATCCTCTAAATTACATACGACGGAACATATGCTCTGGGTGAACACGATATGTCACCATTACGACACATCTTTTAAAATCATATTTATATGTTTATGGTTTTGGTTCGATAAAAATTTACATATTGTTAATAACTAGGATGATACTTCGCTCGTTGTCGCGGGGCTGATATAGATCGTGGTCTAACATTTCGCCTTGTGTACGGTTGCGCGTCAGGGTCATTATAAATTTAAGTTTTGCGTGTGGCACATATTGTGATGTAACATTTTGCCACGTGTTCGGTTAGGTGTCGGGGTCGTTATAAATTTAAGTTTTGTGGTAGATAAATAAAGACAGTAAATTATATAATTGGTTTAGAATCATTTAGTTAAATATTAAAAAGGAAAAAAAAGGAAAGCAAAAAAGAAAATTTTTAGTTCTCATTTACATAATAAAAAAAGAAGAAAACAAATTAAATAAAAACTGCCAAAAAAAAGTCAGAAATCTGTTAAACATAAATATCAATCCACAGGGACCCGGGTATCCGGTCTTCACGGGAAAGATCCTACCATTCAACCAGCAGCTAACTGTTATATAAGATTCAAAAGTAATTCTATTTATTTTTTGTTGTTACCGAAACTTTTTATAAAAAAACCAAGAGGCTGCCAAGTGATAGCCCCTGGTTGGTCAACCGCCACAAAGAGCCAATCAAACAAAAGCACCGTAGACATCAATGATAATTGTTACATAGTTAATATTATTAAACTCTAATTTTCTTATTTATGGTTTATATATCCGTATTATTTTTAAATATATATATTTGCTTTCATTACAACCCTAGACTTAGCCGGAGGTTGTACCTTGTTATGTGGTATTGCCTTTTGAAACCTCATTTGGTTAATTCTTGAAATAATATTAGTGATTTAGTGACACTAAATTACTGATACCTCACAGCAATGTCATTAAATTTTCTTTTTAGAAAAATATATATTACATATTACCAGGGGCGTCTCAACGTTTTTAAAGGCTTAAAGCGAAGATGAAATCGGAGGCCTTTTAAAACTTTATCTTTAAAAACTCTCATGTTTTGAAGCACAAGCACTAGTTGATTTATGATTCCTAAATCAGTTAATTCAAAACAAATATTAACTGATTCAATCATTTTATATTCTAATAAACTATAACAAGTAAAATGCTAAAACAAATAACTAATTAGCAATGTGCAAATAAAATAAAAAGAAGCATATACAAAACTAAAACGAATTTAGAACAATTATCAATTAGCAACTTGTCCCTAGGACAAAAAATTAAAGAAAAACAATTAGCAATACATTAAGCAATTTATCTTATTTAGGGAGAGAATCAATCAATCAGAGAATCCGTTTAGCCTAGTACATAATCGTGATTACGTTACTACACTAGATGTCCGGATGAAATCGAAGTTTAAAGGCTTCTTAATTGCAACGAAATCAAAGAAGCAAATCGTGACTCCACCGGATGAAATTAGAGAAGCAAATGAATATTTGGGGGGGGGGGGGGGTCTTATTCGTGATTCCAGTGAAGAAATTGGAGTTTTGAGTGGCTTGATTCGTTCGGGGCAAGCAAAATCATAAGCGAATCACCAATTGCCTATGATGAAGATCTACGACCTGCCGACCTAGGTTTCCTTCTTTCTTTCATTCATTCTGTTTTTTTAATTTAGTTTATTTTGGGCTTAGATCGAGAATGAGCTATACAATAAAATTTATTTTTTGGTGGCCTATTAGAATTAGTGGGCCTAAAGCTCTAGCTTATTTTTTTAAACTGTTGAGACGTCCGTGCATATTACTAATAAAATGCTACAAAATCATCTTTTTTTCAAGGGAATATTTTGTTTGGAAGAAATCATTGTAGTCCTATGAACATTTTCAGGGTTTACAAGGACAACCTGCTAGTGACGTGTCACGTTGGGTCCACATCAGAATGGGCCCATTCTTATAGTACTTCTCAACCAATCAGAAAACGAAACGCAGCTGCTATAGTACGTGCAGTCCCACCATAGTAATATGTACCATTCTGGTACATCTACATTAGAATAATAACATTCAAATCATATTCGAAATCATAAATGTTTTATCAATTTGGTTGAATGCCTATGAGTTTCTTTTTTTGTTAGACAACAATATAATATTTCATTTTCTTATGAGACGTATTTTTAAACTTTTTTTAGTTAATATTAATGTAACAAAATATGTATGCGACAAGAAACATACATTTGTCGAAACATGCGTGATTAGTTTAGCCAACAGTAAGTTTTAATAGTACGACTTAGCGATTTATTTGGACAACAATAAGATTCAATCGTATGATTTTACGAAGAACTTTCCTAAAACTTCATCAAAACTAGCATGTTCTTCTCATTAGATGATAGCTTTATGGTTTTCCTATGTGTTTTAAGAATATAATAAACTGCTATTTATATTGTAAAAGGGATCTTATAATTGTATTAATCATCTTCTTAATTAATGAGATATGATTTGCAAATCATAATCATGGTTATAATAATTCTAAATCATGTCTTACAACTATTACAATTTTGAGATCTCAATCAGATCTCATTACTGTTACAACATGTTCCATAAATAGCATTATATCTATATGATTTAAGAACTTTTATGAATAATTTTTTATCATAATTTGGCCGGCCAACCAACCAAAACATACCACTTGGTAAGTTCTTAAATTTTTTTAATAAAAAGAAATTTTTTCCGAAGAGTCTTAATATATACAATTACATCTAGGTGTAACAAATATGAAATTGAGAAGTCTTATGGGATGATGCAAACCCAAACATACAAGCTAGGAACATGTTTTAATCGATTTGAATCTAATATTTACACTCAAATGTGGGTATGCATGAATGTAAAACCTAATAAAATGTGTTTATTATTGTGTTTTTCTATTTTCATGTAGCTCGAATAATTTCTTAATCAAGAAAAAACACTCTATCGAATTAAAATATTGCGTGTGTATGAGGAATCTTCAATAAAATATTACAAAATAAGCTTTAAAAAACAGTGTTCTTTTCCAGAAAAATCCTGTATATATGAAATGAGTTGTAAATCAAACCTGATCTCTCCTCACAACTCTTTAAGAAAGATCAAGACAATTGGTGCTTTAATTGTTACAACTGTCAATGGATGACATTTACATTAGTAGAAACATCATTAGTTATTGTCTTACTAATCGATTTGTCTGGTGACCGACTAAGATGCTATTGATGTTCAGTCCCTACTAGTCATTTGTTAATACTTAAACTGAAGTTGTCGCCGACCTTCAATTACTAGGAAAGATCATTGATGACCTTCAGATCGATCGTCGCTATAGGAGTTGCCTTTGGACCCAAATGTACATAAGCTTAAGATCGTTCACCACCATGGTTGTAGCAATATATATATTCTAGATTCTCATTTGATCATAAGCAAATACAATTATTATAAAATGATATTGATGACACTACTTACCATGCATTTGACCCTTTCGTATAAACTCATTATAAGTTATTTACATGTCTATGTTCAACAAACTCAATGCCAATTTCATCTTTTCAATTCTATTTTAAATGTCTTACTTTAGGAGTGAGTAACTTATTACTACAACTCCAGCTACACACATATTAGTTTGTTATGAACTCAAATCACTTGTGTTTAACTTTAAGAAAAATAATAAAAACTCTTACATTAAAACTTTCGACTTAAAACTCCATCTGTATTGCTTGCTATTATATACTCCATTATTAACAATCATTCTAATATATTAATACATATGTACTTCTAATATGTCATTCCTAAAGTAATTTAATAGCTCATGATTTACAATCACCTAAATAAACATAAATAAATTAAACATGTCACAAGCTTATTAACATAAACCCACTTGTCTTCTTGTAACATGTCACATATGGTAGGCACAAAAAGGGTAAATTGACTTTTTGTTACTTTGTTATTTAAAACACAACTATTAGAAATTGGAAATAATTAAGTCTAATAATGCACTATACCTAATTTAGCAAAGGAAATAACAAGGCTGGCTTTAAATAGCTTATCTTGTTAACCTTCTAACGAAAATCAATTGTTTTTTATACTTTAAAAACGGTGTTTAATTTACTCTTATTAACCTACTTGAAAGATTTAAATACTCGTCTCTAAATAAAATAAAAAAAAAATAAAAAAACACTTTAGCATCATCAGAATACTTCTCTCAAACACTTGAATAAAATATAATTAGCATTTTAAACCGCATATGAATCATTTACTCCAAGACTTCTTCCATTAAAAATTATAATAATACCCTTAAGACTTATACTAATTAAAAAAGAATCTTTCCACCATAAAAGCTTTTCAAAATAACATGTTTATTACTATTTGAGTTGCATATGATTAATTGAAAAGTGGGGACCATTAGTATGATCAAAGTGTATGGACGGCTAGGATTGCTTAATGATGAAGCTTCTTTATTCTTTTTTGTAATTACTATGTTGTGATATTTAACTAGTTACGGTTATAAAATCTGTATTTATATATAGAAACAATGACGTGACCAATTTCGGAAAGTAGGCGATATAAATTATTATAAAACTAATATATACACACATGTTTTTAAAATCGGATTAGCAATTTGAACATGTTATTCTAAAGATTCAATGGTTGAATCAATCATGAAAAACAATTGATGTCATGGTTGATTTGAAGTTAGAAGAATAGCTAAATCACCAAATAAATCTAAAATTTGAAAGTTATTCACAAAATAAAACACCTCAAAAATATTGTCAAAATATATCTTTATGACATTAATAAAACCCAATTAAATTGATAATACAACAGGTTTAAATCATCAATGTGTCATGTGTTATTTGCTAACAAATAATCTATCAAAACATAATAGCTTAGTAGTTAAAATTAAAAGATTTTTTATAAATTAATCAGATTCAAACTTGGTTAGTAGTAATTCACATGTCCAACTAATATGATATTACTTTTCAAAAAGGAAAAAAAAACTTATACATCAAATATTAATTTAAAAAACATTGTTTTAAACTCATTTGCCATTCATATTTTAGCTAACTTTTGATTGATGAGGTTCCTTAAAAGATATGTCTTTACAACAAACCTTTAACACCCAATAGTTATCACACTTCCATTTTCATATCCATGAGAGCTATGGAGAAAAAGAAAGGCTCAATTATTTCTCAAAGAGAAACAAAGATGGAGATATACATACACAAATAGCTGTATGTATACATTGATTTTACCCAAAAGATTATTTTATTAAAAAGGGGCTTTTTATTTCTGCATAAAGGCAAAAGAAAAAAAGCAAATTTTCTTTTTAAAATTCTGTGTATTGTTGCGTTGCAACCCGTTCAATCTGTTCTAAGCCAATTTCTCCTATCATTGTCATATGTATTAAGCTCAACTCCAAAGTCACTATCTTGTTTTCTCTCTCTTCAAGATCCTGTTTCTCTCTCTAATATCTTTGAAATCATTCTTCTTTCTTTCTGGGTTCGTTTTGTTCGTCAACAAGATGGTCAAACAATTGCAAAAAATCCAAACTTTGTGAATCTTTAAGTGTTTCTTGAATCTTTGTTTTGATCTGTTTCATCATCTGGGCTGTTTTTGTTTTTGTAATTATCGATTTTTATCAAGAAAACAAGATGACAGTTGAGGAAATCAGAGGGTCTGTGGGGTATACCAATGAAATTGACAGATTTCCCATTGGGATGAGAGTTCTTGCTGTTGATGATGATCCCACTTGTTTGAAGTTATTAGATGGCCTTCTAAGGAAATGCCAATATCAAGGTTAGTTTTGTTTTATATTTGTTCAATTAAGTTTCAATATCATTATGTAATTTGGGTTTTGCTTTTCTTTGTTCTTGAACAATTTGTTTTGTTGTTTGAATCATGGTTAATATGTCTGCAAACTGAATCCCAAGTTTCTTTAAAGGGTTTCTGTTTTTTTAATATTTTCATGACAAATTGAGATTGTGAAACCAAATATTAGATTATAGTTTCAAAGTCTTTGATCTACTCTAGGGATGGATGTTATGTTATCAACTTATCATACTTAACATGTTTACTGTTTGATTATACTTGTGTTTATAACTCATACAGTCACAAGTGATCAACTTTTGCAGTTACAACCACAAATCAAGCAAGAACAGCACTGAAGATGTTAAGGGAAAATCGAAACCGGTTTGATCTTGTGATCAGTGATGTTCATATGCCAGATATGGATGGCTTCAAGCTCCTTGAACTCGTGGGTCTCGAAATGGACTTACCCGTTATCAGTAAGTCTTAATACACCTTTTATAATCACATAATTGATAGTTATGTGTTTAGCATCCATTATTGAGTTCTTAAGTAAATAACCTTAGATTAGGTAAAAAGTTAATATGGATTCCATTAGTTTTCCTGAGAAAACAAGTGCTGATGTAGTGATGTTACAAAGTTTAGTTGATTTGACATAAAAGAAGCATCTTTAATAAAAAAGATAGTATATATTCATGGGACATTCTTATTGTGTTTTGGGTGTAATAGTTTTAGTCAAAGCTGTGAACTTTTAGTTGGTTTGACCTAAAAAGGTCAAAATTTTAAATCTTGTAGTAAGAGGTAGTGTTTTTGATGGAATCTAATGTTGCATGTAATTGTTAACAGTGTTATCAGGAAACAGTGACCCAAAGCTTGTAATGAAGGGAATCACTCATGGTGCTTGTGATTACCTTGTGAAACCTGTACGGCTTGAGGAATTACGCAACATTTGGCAACATGTGATCAGAAGAAAAGTTGAGTCAAAATCTCATTCAAGGTCAAACAATAACCAAGAAAGGCTGAATAACGAAGGTGGACAAGAAGCCGGTAGTGGAGATCCAAATGGGAAACTTAATAGGAAAAGAAAAGATGAAGATGAAGATGTTGAAGATAATGAGAATGAAGATGAGGATCCATCTACACAAAAGAAGCCTCGGGTTGTTTGGTCCATTGATCTTCACAGAAAATTTGTAGCTGCTGTTAATCAACTTGGGATTGAAAGTGAGTCATGTAGTCCTCGTGTTCATATATAAACTTGTTTTCTTGATGTTTTTGACAGTTGGTTTTGCATAATGCAGAAGCTGTTCCCAAAAGGATTCTTGATTTGATGAATGTTGAAGGTCTTACCAGGGAAAATGTTGCAAGCCATCTTCAGGTTCCATTTATTTCCTTTTTGAATGAGTTTTTGTTTTATTTGTATTTCAAAACTGATCATCTGTTTATTTAGGGTCAAATAAATAGTTTTGGATGATCAATATAAGCAAGAAAACTGATTATCATAAGTGTAACCTTTATTTTAACCTAATGTGAGAGACTTTTACAGGATGTCGCTCATGTTACATAAAAATTTCATTTGTGGTCACTTGGTCATTTTATCTCATAGTTCAGCAAATGATCAGAATTTGTCAAACACTCATTATTTGATTGATACAAGTTCAATAAACACAAGTACATCCAACCACAATCTCTTACAGAAGATTATAGATAAACAAGTTACACGGGTTGTGTATGGGTTACATGGGGTAAGCCTGTCCTTTCTAAGGTTGGGTTATTGGATTTTTTTACACGATTAACTAACTGAGTCGTGTTCGGGTGGTGATGTCAACCCCCCAACCCGAATCCAACATGAATTGGTACCCATAATTCATCTTCACAGAATTCAAGTTTTGGTGATTGACGAAACAGACAATGTTTCTATCTTTTTTATTTACAGAAATATCGGCTTTACTTGAAAAGAATCAGTCAACAAGCAAACATGGTGGTTGCATTTGGCGGTAGCAAAGATGCATCTTCTTACATGAGAATGAATTCACTTGATGGGCTTGGTGATTTCCGCTCATTATCAGGTTCAGGAAGATTGCCAAACGCTCAGTTATCATCATATTCACCTTCGGGTATGCTTGGTAGACTCAATAGTGCAACTGGAGTGACCCTGCATAGCCTTACAGCTCCATCACTGATTCAACCAACCCACACCCAAAACTTGACCAGTTCGGTTAGTTCACTCAACAAGTTCCAATCAGTTGTATTACCAGCACCACCAAATCATCAACCCACAAATGTTTTTCAAGGCATTCCTACTTCATTTGACCTTGGTCAACTTCAACAGAATAATAAACCGAATACCCAACTCCCAGATTTCAATCCCATTGATGAATCTCGAATCTTTAACACTTCTAGCACTTTTTCGACATTAGGGAACCAATCTTCTTTAAATCTTGCTTCAAGTAGTTCCACCTTTCTTGATGTCGAGAATTTTCACGGTCAAGTTCCACCTAATAGCAGCCTAAAATACGGGTACACTCCTAGTAGTAACACTATTACCGGATTTGGTTCTACTATTACCAGCACAGCTTCTGTACCTCTTGAAGGTCAAAGTCAAAGGCATGGACAGTATGGTAAACAGAGTTATGGTCAGTGCTCAAGTAATGCCTTTAGCATGTTAGCAGCTGCAGCACCGCCATCTAATGGTGGTGGTTTGGGTGGACCTGTGAGTCAGTTGAATGACGAGATTTGTGGGGTCTACAATAGGTCAAATGGGAATGGTAAGGCTCACAGGTCAAGTACTGAACTAAAAATGGGACCTGGTGAAAACTATTCACCAAGCGGTTTTGTTGCAAACAACGGTTATGGTACCTTGGATGATCTTATGAATGGAATGATGAAACGGGTATGATCTTTTTTTACTCTGTTTAATGTTGGAAGTTGGAACAATTTTGTTTACTTGATTGTAGTAAACAGTAATCATCTTTAGCGCAAATTTCTGAGTAATTAGTTTTTTTTCTGCAGGAGCAGGATTCAACAATCATGATGGATGGAGAATTTGGATTTGATCCTTATTCTTTTGGATCATGTATATGAGATGATACAGTAATTAGCACTTGAATCCTAGAGAACGATAGCACGAGGCTGCAATAACAATGTAGGGTTAATGAATTGAGAAGTTTGTATCAATATGTAATTTATTTTCGAGGATTTTAGTGTCTAGCTTCTTGGTGTCATCCTTTATCGACTTGTAGCCAGGTATTCGTATTGTGGTACGACAACTGTTTTTAGATTTTCTTGAATCTATATTCGGGTCGACGGGTATGATTCAAAGAGGAACTGGTGTTTCTATTGATCTTGTTGGTTGTTATTGGTTAGGCCTTTTCCTATAGCTGAAGGAGTGTAAAGTAGTTCTAATAGTTGTGACATCCTTGCATACCATCTCAAAAATAAATTATCAAAGGAGTCCAACAAGCCTAACTAACTTTTGAGGGTTGTAACCGGCTAAGACCAAAACCAAAAAGTCTAGGTTTAGTAGAGCCGAGGTCTGGTTAGCCCAAGCAGCGGGTCTGGTCCATAAGAAACAGGTCCATGTTCAAACAAGGCTACTGTGATGATACATGGTCACATAACTGATCAAATCATCTCATTATGGTTAAAAAAGATCTATAGATTAAGATTCAGTGTACATAAAAAACTACACACTTGAGTCAACATTTTCACATGATGCACTAGGTGCATATAACAATGCAAGTGCACAAGTAAGTTTAGTGTATATCCCTATCTGAAAGTTGATCAATCAAGTTCAACCAATTGAGCTCTTCTTTCTGCAGCTTTCTTCCTTATAAATATCCCCCATCTTAATGCAGCCTTCAGTTTGAGCCAACCAACAACCGCCTTCCCTGACCCACGCCCATGACCCTGTGCATAGACCGGACCCATCGGTGGTTCATGAGGAATATTATAACCGTATGAATCATTGTCATAAAGACCAAAAGTAGGCCCTGTGACTCCAACCCCAAAGCTTCTCAATAGCTTCTGCATATCATCGGTTTCCAACATCTCTGAACTCCTCAAACGAACTTCCTTAGAGAATGAGTCTCCAAACCCATGTCCTTGTGGGTCTGACCAATCTCCTAGACCATCAAAAGATGGTGCGGTAGGTTTATAGCAACTGTTGCCACCAGACAACATTGCCTGGTGGTGGTGAGTGTTTGATGGAACACCCATTGTTGGATCAGGACTGATAAATGGATATTCAATCATGTTATGAGCAGGTGGTGTAGGGACGGTTAGTGCACTCAGGACTTTGCCATCATATTCTACGACTCTATTCCAGTTCTCATATGCTCTTTTCACAAGCAAATCCACTGAAATCTGTTTAATAAAAGATAAATCAACTGAATAACCTCTATAAAGCCACTTGCTTGAAGTTTTTAGAAAAGAAGAGTTTGACCTTTTGATTGTGGTCAAGTGATTCCAATGGAATGAACTGACCATCAGAAATAAGACCAGCTAGTTCATAAATGTGGTTAAAGATAGCACCAGTGGTGTGAGCTAAATCAGAATAGTATACATACAGCTTCCCTCCTAAGACACAAGTCTTTGCATGCTCCACTGTGTTTTCCCACATCCTATTTGACATCCCACTTCCTAAAATCTGTATTACATAATAATTTAGGAAGAAAATAACACAGACTTGTGAATCTTATACCGCAGTAATGGTCTTACTGCATAAAATAAAGGTAACCAACTTTGGTTCAATTTTATAGATTGCTTACCACCCTTGTTTTCACCTATCAAACATCATAAATTTTCATATTATGACAAGGTGACACCTTTGAAAATGTTGACCTTTATTTACCTAGCAAGAGTTAACAAAAATGGAAGGCTACGTCTATAGGTTAACTTAAATTGAGGTTTCTTGAAAGATTGGGTTTTATGAGAGACTACAAAGATGGCTACCTGAAATTATTGGACTGATGTTGGCTGTTGGTTACCATTTTATGCAATCAATCCGAAAAAGAACTTAGCAGAAGAAGCTTACGTTTCTAAGTCTTTGTGGATCTCTAACCAGAACACGAAGGAAATCCTCTACGGTTACAACTTGGGATTTTATTAATTTCTTATGCAATGCTCCATCTTTCGCTATTCTATCCAATCTCCAAACTTCATCATGTAAAGCAGGAGGATAATGTTTCTTGTACACTGCAAAAGTGACGCAGACAGTCGTCAAAATTAGGAATTATAAAGATGTAGAGGAGTCAATTTCAACTCATTCATTAATGAGCGGGTAACGGGTTGACTCCGTTTATGTTTTACAGTTATAATAAATAAGAAAACGGGTCAAATGGATTGAACACATTGAAAATCGCCCAAAGTGTGTTTTTAATGTATAAAAAACTCCTACATTTTATTAAAAACGCCATTATCATTATACTAATAATAACCTTTAGTAATGCACTAATTATTTTTTAAAAATTAATAGTTTTGTACAAAAAGCTTTTTGGGTCAGCAAAACCCACCCTGAGGGCCTGATCCAACCCGTTTAGACATGTGCAAAAAGTAGCGATTTCAACCCTCTACACATCCCGTCCATTTTGACATTTGTATAAAGATATTATGCAAGATTTATGCTTCATACATTCTCCTCTATGATCTTTAACTGCAAAAGCTTCCGTTTTAGCTTCCTGAATTCTGATTCCAACACAATATCCAGAAGCCACCTTCAACCCAAGCCTAAACTTTCTGCTTCTAATCCAGCTCGAATTGTCAGTAAAAGTAAGATCACCAAGGGTTCCAACTCCTTCAATCAAGGTTACTTGTAGCTCACCAGTTAATAGTGGTCTTTTCCCTTCACGAGCTTTGACTTCTTGACTTTCAAAATGGTCAACACTCCAGTTTTCATCAACTTGTTCATTAAAGTCACCTTCTAGAACCACTACGGTCAGTTTTGCTGATGACTCAGGCCCATTTTGAACTACATTGCCAGTCATTGCATCTAGTAAGACCACATGAATAGCTGCTCCTTGCTCTCCCTCAACTTTGCCACCTGTGAAAAGATGAGGTGGCATCCTTGTTCTAAATTGAAGTTGTAAAATTTTTCCTTCTGGGCCTTGTACTTGTGGTGGTGAAGATCTGTTGCATTCCAAACATGGAAAGCTAGTTTAGTGAATACCGAATTACTAGCTTATAATTATATTACTAGAGGTGTGGAAATGAGCAGGCATGTATTGGGTAACTGGTCAAAACAAGTAGATTTTGTAATCTAACTAGTTTTTATAAAACCAGCATTAAATGAACACTTTGGGGGACTTTCAACCCATTGGACTTCATTTATCCTTTTTCTATTAACATCTTACCTTCCAGCAATTTGACCATGCCCATATCTAGTCAAAGCGCGCTCGACTTCTTCGCTTACCTGTTCTCAAAACATGTATGATATCAACAACTCATCTTTTTATAAGCATAAAATTTCTTATATAATTTTCAAATTTGGAAAATACATCAACCATAGGAGTATTTTAATTAACATGTTTCAGTATCTTAATAAAAGCAGTTACTTATATATTTGATTATTTGTATATACTAAATGGATTGTGAGTGTGTGGTCAACTTCTGTTCGGATAAATGATGAACACAATAATGTAGCACTGGAAGCAGGGAGGACATATACGTGTTTTTTTACTTGAATAATACTATATGTGGCAACTTTCGAGTCTACTTCAGACTTTTAACATTCAAACAGATTTAACCTTTAACTGCAGAACGATAAGTGACATTTTTATTATAGAGCAAGATTTTTACAAGTACATTTATCTGTTTGAAGACTTGTATGTGACAAAAGTTTGAAATACAGTAATCGATATTGGCCGGTAATGATTATGCTCCTTTTAGATCTTCTTACGTTCAATTGAGGACGGATATCAAGTTAGCAGCTTTGTTTAATTTTTGTTATGAAGAAACTTATGAACTTGTGTAACAAACTGTAGTTAAAGTAGTAAAAGTAGATTTTATATGCAAGACTACAATGTGCACAAATTCTTTGCAACTTACAATTCTGCGGAAAAGAGGCTCCAAAGATGAGCAAAGTCTTTGCAAGCTATCAACCTTGAGAGCTTCCACAATTACACTGAGCAATAAATATAAAAGCCATAGTTAACTCTCTTTTTTGGATGGCGACTCACGCATCCAACACACACCTTTAATGCATGTTTGTCCCTAACGGAACTTCGATCCACAACCTCTTGGTTGCTTGGACCACCTTATATTTATATTTAGCACGGACAAACATGACCAAAACCCTTAAGTTCACAAACAAAGATGTTCAAAAGTCAAAACCACATGATAGAGTGAACAAAGGTATGTTTGCATTCAAGCCTGAAACACTAGAAGTATTTTTTTTCTTCTTACAAAATACTGAAAATCATGAACTTAATGCTAATAGAGTAATATTCCAACCATATACGTAGCAGTGGTCAATACAGTAAAAAACAAACAAACATAACTAGTAAAAATCTCACTCCTACAGTAAGGTTTAAAGAGGGTGAGACAATGACAAATCTTAACTCTATCTTAGGGGATAAAGAGGCTCACAGAAGGGTCAATATGGTCATAAGATCTGTAATGTTTTAGCAAATCTACTCTAGTTTGGTAATATTTCTACTAATTGCAAGAAATTTGTACTATTAGCATTTTTAGGAAAACAGAAGTTGAATAGGCAAAAAATAGTTCTTTCTGGTTTTTATAAGTTTAGCAAAAACAAATATTGTTACATAAATTCACACATATACAAAAGCAAATGATGCATCGTGGAATCGTTACTTGTACCAAAAATCTTTATTTTGTCAGCACTGGTTCTCACAGACATTTACACAAACAGATGGTGATCACTACGTCAAAACAAACAGTAATCACATACAAAACAGATCTTTACAACATAAAAACAAGCAGAATCAAGCAAACAAACCTCGCTAAACCTGGTATTTTGGGTTTCTTGGATTGAGACTGCAAACCATGATCATCTTCTTCATCATCATACCCTCTTTTCTCTCCTCTTGACCCATCCATACTAATCTTTGTAATTTTAACAAAACTGTTGTGAAATCAATAACCAACTGCAAGAATCTTGAACACCCAAATCGAATACAGTTCAATTCAGATCAAATTTGAAGCAGAAAGCAGTATGATCTGCAAGAATCGACGAAAAAGAAAGAACAAACAGAAAGAAGAATCTTTCAGTGTGTTGTGCCTTTGGCGAATAGATCTGAGGAAGATTATTATTATTATTATAATGATGATGTATTGATCTGTGGGTGTATTTGATAGAGAAAACATGTGGGTTTAGTCGGTGGATTACGTGAATATTGTATTCATGAAACCTGAAAGCTGAAACCGTCGCGTTTTATTGTTTTTTCGTCGCAGATCGCTGATGGTGATTGTGAAGTCAACTTTGAGTTGACGGTTGGCAGTTGAGAGACTCGTTAAAAACTCGAATTAAGCCGATTTTCATATCGAACTTAACTAGCATCGTTAGCCTAAACGAGCCTATTATTTTTATAAGTTTTGTTTGATGTATAAAATTGTAATAAAAATAACTAAATAATATATATAAGATTGTATGCAAAAGTTATAATCATTAGTATATATAATTATAGATAATATAATTAAAATAATCATAAACGAGTTGAACCTGTGTTAAGCTTAAGTTTTAGAATTAGAGCTTGAAACAATTTAAGCTTAAAGTCGTTCTCCTAACTTAAATAAATCTAGACTATCTACTTAGACGTGTTCGACTTGTTTACAACCCTAGATACAAGTTATTAATACCGATGGCATGTGACACTAGTTAGTAGGTTTAAAATTAACGCAATGACTTAAACAACTATAAACCTATACATGCACCCAAGATATGTAATTTTATACGTGTTTATGATATTTTAATGATCATATGTATATAACACGGAATTCCCAGTTGCCTAAATCAAAACAATTTATCAGGTCCAAAAATGATAATTTTTTTGAAATTGTAAAGTTGATTTTAATAATATTTGAATAAAACACGTAAAGAATTGGTCAATTCATATATTATTGTTTCTAAAACGATTGTTTTAACAACATATTAATATTCAAAGAGAGATGTCACTCTATCGTTTTCATGACTCACAAAAGAAAAATATTTATTAGTTATTACAGCTATTAAGTTAACATATAAATAAAATCAAAGAAGATGTCAACATGTCATTTTCATATTTTAACATATGCATACACGTCTAGGTTTTAGAGGAGTTTCATATTGCTTTCAACATCAAGAAATCACATGCAATTGTCTAATATCACTATAAGATTTGGTGAGATATTGGATATTTAAAATTGGTTGTTTGATTATTATAATTTTAAGTCCTGAATAAATTAATTTTTCTAGCTTTGATTGACATTATTATGAAACTATGAAAGTAAATAGTTAATTGGTTGCAACAAAATATTATCTAAATGGTCAAATAAAATTACTTATATGAATAATTATCAAGTGGATGAACACATGTTTAATTCAATGATATAAGTACAACACTTACCTATTTGTCTTGTTAAATAAAAGATTTCTTTTATTGTATAATTACTATCTTAACGTAAATGAGTAAAAAAACCTCTTTTATACATTCTTATAAGTTATACACTTTTTTATTACTATTTATTCTTATAATTCCACATAAAAGTCTAATGCCACATCATTATTCTTATGCTAGTTATAGTTATAACAATAATATTTACCGCGTCAAATTTTACTTTTATATTTACATAAAAATGTGTTTTTAAAAATATTTTGTCTATTAAAGCATGTCCACTGGACGTTTTTGAGTCCATGTGACGTCTTAGGCGTTTTTGAGTTCCCCGTCTATATCTAAGGATAGGATTGTTGAATTTTCTAAGAAGAAGATGAGAAGAAGATGGGAGCGTTTTTTAATAATCACAACTTCTTAACGAGTGATACACATGATAACTTGTAGTATCCTAATTTTGCATAAACACTTTAAAAACTCACACCTAAATACCCCTAAAAATCAATGTCTTTAAATCAAGTCCATACCACAAAAAAGAAGAGCCTGAAAGCAACATTTCAATCATGCAACTTATATGATTACTCAAGGGTAAATTTTGCTCCCCTGCTAACAAAATCACTGCAAGTAGCTATATGAATCACAAAGTACAATACTGGTAATAATCAAGAAACCCGAATAATGAAAACAAAACCGAAAAAGAATGGGAATAATATTATTCTCCTTCCCAACCAAGTTGTCTAGCTCTTCTTTCCCATAACAAAGTTATCTTTTTCTCTTGTCTCGTTAATGCTTCGGCTTGCTCTCTTGCTTGTTCACATGTTTCAGTAGCCGTGTTGCATTTTTCAGCTTCTTGTTGGTATTGGGCTGCTACTCTTCTTGCTTCACCAAATGTGATATTCATATGGCGCATGTGTTCTTCGTTGACTCTTTCTAGCAGTTTTAGTTCTTCTGATAGTAAATCGACAAACTGTTTTTCCATTTCTTCTTTCAAATCTGGATCATCTTTCCCACAATCTGGATTTTTGGTGATGAAATTAGCATATAGGTTACTGATAAAGGGTAATTGTGCAAGTGTTGATGCATGATGAACATGTTAGTATAGGGTATAACTTAAGCTATTCAGCAAGAATCACCATAAGCATATAAAAGGGTTCACTGAACAAGGCTAGTTGGTAAACATCAAAACTAAAATATTTTGGTGCATATTAAAAGGGTTCATCGCAAAGAATGCCGTTTTAAACATTGACTATAAGTGTATCTATCTCCCATGAATTTATGCATGAATTAGAAAGACTTTCAAACTTCAGTGACTAAAATATAAAACTAGGAAAAAGTCGGTTGCCATTCTTTGCATTTAGAAGTGTGTTAATAAAAGACATCATAATTGGAACCTCAAAAAAAAAAAAAAAAGAAACAGCTATAGGCCCTCTATGACCAGCTTCACGGCCATCATAACAGTAGGTGAATGCAGTTTTACGGTGAACCACACAGTGAAAATCGTTTCATGATGAATAAGAAACTCAGGTAATCCAAGACATTATTTTATAATTTAGAAGCAGAAAAATTTCCCTTTTTCAACTATATGATAAATACAAGATGCAATGATCATTATATATTCTTATGTTCTTCAAAAAGAACATCCCTTTTTTTAACGCCTCAAGTATTGATTTTTCATATCAGATAGATTACTTTGCAATAAAAAATATGCAACAACTCATATGAAGTTCAACGAATTAAAATTTCTTGGTGATGAACTAGAAAAAGAACCCTTTCACCTATGTGTTTGGTTAGTATTATGTATGAAATCAAGAGGTTCAAGTGCATCACTTTTCAGATTGTTTCACATCTTATCTTGATTCAAATCAATGTAATCGTAAAGGATGAACACGTACCTGTAACTGAAAGATTCGCCAAGCCTGCAATATAACAAAAGACACGAGAATGAATATTCGAATCAAATTCTATAGATTCTTAAAAAGTAGACACTGATAATACATTCATCCCAATTAAACTTTTGCAGCATTCTACAAAGTCTAGCTTAATCATACTATTTACAAAATAATCAACTCCATAGTTCTTGATATCCACCATCAAAAACATAGATCTTCCTCTAGATAAGAACTCGATCCAAATCCCAGATCAAATACAGTCCAATCAAGCAGAAAAATAAAGATAATCACATCAAAATTGGAAATTTTGCTCTAAATAGCAGAGAAAAGAAGAGGGGTTTTAACTTTTAACTTTTAACCAAAACATCTAATAATGAACAACTGCAAACTTTGATTCCACTAAAACTCAAAATCCATAAAACCCATACCAATTACACCCTAACTTAACAGCAAAACAACGATCATGAGTAATCAGATCAAGATTGAGAAATTTCACATCATTCACCCTAATTATCAAATCCCCTAACAATAAACACACTCCAATCAATCACAAAATCATATAATCTGATTAAAATTACGAAATTTACGAGCATTGATTACCAGGAGCAAGCTTCAGAATGGATAGAGGAGGGGGGCAATCACAAACACATGGACTGCAAGAAACCGATGAACTTGATTTCAAATTGAAACCCCTTTTCACCCTCCAATACAGAGCTGGCCCTGATACACAGAGTGCTGAAATCACTGCGAAAATCACGAGACAACACCGTAAACATGATCCGGATCTTCTTGTCATCTCGCCCACTTTGTGGATCGATCTTTCGATCGTTTATTGGGGAGTGGGTGTGTGAGATCTAATGGAGTAATACAGTGTGAAAGTCAAAATCTTTAATTGTCGATATGCATTTTGATTGAGAAGATGTGGGTGATCACCGACAGTGACTGTGTCCCACTGGAGTATATATAAATGGAACAATTGAAAAATGCAGTTTCAGTAAAACAAACTTCTATCGTTTTCGGTTTCACATGGTAAACGATATCAATAATCAATATCTATTTTGTGTTTAACCAGTTTTGTTAACAGTCGCGCGTTGTCGCGGTTTTGTATGTGACTTGATAAGTATAGATTACAATCAATTATACATACATGTTTCTAAACTAAATTTACGTCAATAAGTAGATTGACGCGAATTTATACCACTGAATAAAAACGTATTATGTTTGACCCGACTTTTTTTCAAAAGAACTTAATGTTGAAACATAACTTGCAATTGCTCCGACTCCTTTCCGAATTAAATTTACGTCGAAACATAGAGTAAATAAAACATTTTATATTTGTCCTGACGCGTTT
Source organism: Flaveria ramosissima (assembly GCA_025215565.1). Classification (NCBI taxonomy): domain Eukaryota; kingdom Viridiplantae; phylum Streptophyta; class Magnoliopsida; order Asterales; family Asteraceae; genus Flaveria; species Flaveria ramosissima. The sequence continues at coordinate 65,385,314 of CM046034.1, read as the reverse complement.
CCAAACAAAATTTACACTGAAACATATACCAACTCAAATCTTATATAAACATAAGCACAAAAACATTCTATATGTGACCCAACCTTACTCTGAACTAAATTTACGACAAAACATAGGCGAATGTCGAAACGTATACAATCTTAAAGCGTATGTAATGTTAAGCACGTAAATATTTTATATGACCTGAGTATTTTTCTATTAGATTCAAACTAGACGGACTTAAATTTTTATTGTACAAGGGTAAATTCAGAAATTTTGAAACTTGACGGATATAAATGAAATTTTAGAAAGTTTTTAAAAAGAGTGAAAGTGTAAAATATGTAAATAAGAGAGGGAGAAAGGCCGATAGGAAACCCCACCAACATTTCTTTTTAAATAATAGTAATGGTATTATGGTGTTGACGAGACTTTGTTGGAGGCATATTGTATAAATTCAAGAGTAGTTTGCCATGTGTGAGTTTGTCTCTTAAATAACAATGTGCCGATGTGTGTTGTATCCGTGTTTTTCAGGTTTGATGTTTCAAGTCTCATTATTAACAAATGATGTAAGTATTAAAGTAGGTTTAGAGAGCATGTAAGTTCATCATTCTAAAAAATATACAAAAAACATAGTAAACGGTTTTGTGGGGAACTTGGGCTTATAGACTCCGTGGTATGTTTCTTCCAAGCGAATTAACCTCAAACAAATTCAAGTTTTCACGATTTAATAATAAATCGCATGGGAGTTTTCTTAGTTTTGAACCATACGAGAGTTTTGATGGATTCAATGATTTATTTGGTGAAATCACCATTATGATGTCATGTGATAGATCTTAACAGGTTATTTATGTTGACTTACGAGTATTACACATCTCATGATAAATCATGTTAATTTACAGTCGTTTGTTTTCCTCAAGTGGTATATCAAGAATTTGAATCCACAAAATGATTTTATCTAATTCAGACTTCTCCAAACAAACCTACTTTCTACATTTCTTTTAAATACAATGAAATATTGTTTACGATCTAGTGACTAGATTTAAAAACATGTTGTTTACTATTTAAAGAGTAAAGACTAGATTAAGAAACATCAAGCATACCTTTCACATCTTTGAATTTAATAGAATAAATATGAGGCTTTATTTATTGGTATATATGTTCTCCATACCAAAGTCCTAAGTAAATTATATCTCACATACACAAGAGACAAATTAACACCTAGAAAATAAACATATAAATGACATGCATATGTTGATTTAGTTTTCTTCTATGAATACTGACATCAACATCGCAACTTTATCACCATTTTCCATAGCAACATGAAGACATTCAAGAGAAGGTAATGATTAAGCCATTCCCTTTAACACATCACCATTTGAGCTTTTACAAGGTGTATAATTTGTAGAAAACCAAGAGGATGAATGAGGTCTTAAAAAGATTTTATTATTTTCTTAATTATGAAAGAACACTCGACTTTATAAAATTTGTAATGCTTAAATACTTAAAGAGATAAGAAGATAAAACTTGTTTTTATAGAGGTTTGAGTGGTATTAAGGCCACTGATAACCGTCATGTATTTCCCGTACAGTACATCAGCGTCACATCATCTTAATTCATTTTCTTTTTGTTTTTTTATGTTTTACATGGTGTCATCTCAATTTTTTTCCTATTTCCTTATTTACATTTTCAATTTAATTGTACATGGGTTGTGCATCGGTGAATTCTGGTTGATTTCACTGGGTTGTAGCACATTGAACCAGGGGCGCATATTCCCGGCCTGCCCCGGTTTTTTTGGGATTTAACAAGCTTTTTCCCAATCTCCATTTTGTGCCGCCTAACTAATCCAGTTTATGTCTTCCCAAACCTTCAATCGTGAGTTGCTTAACTAAACATTGTAGTGAACAACGTATCTCTAAGAATATTAGTGATTACTTGCAATTTGTGTCACTATAATAAGATAGTGACCACCTTCTAAATCGTCGGGACTGTTTGTTAATTTATGAAGGATTAAGTGCTGAACCAATAAGAGGTCTAAACCATTAAGTGATGAACCATTAAGAGGTCTAAACCATTAAGAACTAGTATATCGCTTAACTATTTAAAGACAAATGTCTGACCAATTCAGATAATAGATCTTAACCATTTAGCATTAGACCTCTGAACCATTCAGAGGCAAATGTCTGAATGGTTTAGAGGCAAGTGTCTGAACCATTCAGACATTTGCTCGCGAAACAAACAATATAAACCATTAAATGTTGAACAATTCAGACATCTGAATCATTAAAAGACCGATTCAGATGTTACAAACATAGAATAATTGAATGATGAAGTTAGAATTATAGTGCGATGAAGGCATTATGTATGTTCTTAGAATTCTCTCTTTTGATTTTGCTTGGTTGCAGAAGTTGATATGCGATTTGAATGTTTAATCCACTAAGTACTGATATAGTGATATGTGATTTGAACAAACTAATCTTCTATGTATACAGTATGATTCTATGATTAACACTAACTAACGCCTAACAACCTCATACAACCTCATACAGCAATATCACCACAAAATCAACATCCAATTACACACACCGATCCAATCAACACTAACACCACCGTCACCACATCAACGACTAATCTCCGATGACCGGATTCCGACGAACCACCACCGTCGCCACCCTTGCTCTCATCATTCCGTGCGGCAGCATTCACCGGAGGCAGCGGCGGATCTACAACATCCGCCACCTGCAGCGGCGGCACCGGCGCCGCTGCCGGTGGCAAAACCGTCGGTTCAACTTGAGCTAAGTAATCGCCAGGTTTAACAGGATTGAAAACGTACGGTTGCGCGCTTTTTGGATCGACACATGGACTCCCTATCGCAGGTAAGAACTCATCAGATCTGATTTACAAATCGGAACCCTAGAAATGAAATTAGAACAACTGATTTACGTTTTAGAGTAGTTTTAGTGTTACTTACTCATAAATGCGCTTGCGGTTTTCGGATTATCGGTGATTACACCGTCGATACCTTCGGCGATGAACGACATTAGCTCGGTGTACGGATCGCTGTAGAAATCGAGCATCATGCTTAGAGTTTCCGTCGAGAATCCCGAAACGTACACCGAGATGTTTGCCGCATGCATTTCTGCAACGACTTTTGTAGATCCGGTGGAGAAGAAGATCTTACTCTCCTGAACGATTGATTTCTTCACCACGTTCACTGCGTCGGCGTACTTTTTTATCTCGTCTGTTACCGCTTTTGATGCATCGCCGATCGGCTTGTTGAACATTAAAACTCTCCGGTAAGTCGGTGACGACGACTTGAACTTTGCTAACACCGAGGTGTCGTCGGATTGGATCAATACTTGTTGTTTTGGATCCAATTTCGCGTTTTTGAATGCGTCGTTCACTGATCCGATGACGTCGAGCCCCTTCTTCGATGCTAGGTAAGCAGCGTGCTGCAGTATGATCGAATCATACGTTAGAAATTAACTGAGAGATCCATAAACTCTGGTGGTGTTAGAAACTTAAACTTACATGAATTCCGATTAGAATGCCTATTGATGAATTCTTCTTCGCAAGCTCTAAGAACTCCGGTAGCGTTAGGAACTTTCCGGCGTTCTTTGATTTAGGGTTTCGTATCAATCCGGCAGACTGAAAGGGGTTTTGAATCAAGGCTACAACCAAGTGAAGATAAGTAAAACATAAAGAGTCTACATTTCGATTCGATTATAGCGATGAGAGATTAGACTACTCACGCTTAACAGATTTGATCTCTGTCCAGGTGACATCGAAGGTGAAAACGCCACTTTTTGGTTGAATTCCGGGGATGGTGGTTGATCTATCCATAAACGCCATTGCTGCATTAGTTTTCCCTAAAAGATCAGCTGAATCCAAGCAAAAAGCGACACCATCTTTAGTCATCTGAACATTGCAGTCGATTATGTCTGCACCATCATTGATTGCCTTCTTGTATGCAAGATCTGTGCACCCAGGGTAATCAATACTTGCACCGTTATGAGATATGATCAAAGCCTTTGCGATCTTCGGGCTTGGATTTGGACTCTGAGCTAAGCATGCTGCAGCCATCGTGCAGACTTATGAGTATGGAGAACTCTAAGTTCTAATACAGACTAAGATTTAAAAGCATCGGTTCAAACTGTTAAAACTGGCTGACCCAAACAACTAGGAATGTGACATCTTACCAATAGCGTTTGAAGCCGACCCTGGGAATTCTGTCACAACCCCATCGACAGCAAATTGTGAATTATCAACAAAGTGCAGGTACTCAACGGCCGGATCATAACTATAATTGTAACTTGAAAATGTATCAGATGCAAAACCCATAGCATACACTGCAAGGCCTTCTCTATGAGCATCTGCAACAAGGGTTGTTGCAGGCTGCAGGTATCCATCTTTGCCAACGGGCCATATGTAGCCTTTCGGGACAAGGATTCCTGATGCAAATGTCTTGATCATGGCGAGCTTCTTTATCAGGGCGCTATATGTTTCCTTGTAAGTAGGCTCAACCTCATTGGGTGTCAAGAACCGGAAAACAAGCTTGGTTTTTGTCGGGTCCAAGGCTTTGCTTGTTCCAGCAGCTTTTAAGAAACCGATCTCCGGTGATGAGATGTAATCCGGGGTAAAGAATCCCCTGGATTCGTCGATATAACGTATTACACTTAACTGATGTGAGCTCCAGAAGGCATCATTCTACACAGCAACACCATGAAATCAAACTACTTGTGTTTCTTTGAAACAGTAAAGTATGTTATCCGGTGTAACCCACCTGAACATTTAACCATAGTTTGCCTTTAGGCTCAATGCCAAAAACACTATCGGGTTGAAGGATAGGGTATACGGAATCGAAAGCACTCGCTCTTGAGTAGATATTCTGCACCACTGTTACAGACCATCAGCAAGAAACATAACAGTGATATTGAGAAGAAATAATGAAATTGAATAACACTTACAACTTATCTCCTTCATTATCTGATCGATGGAGAATTCGATAGGGAACCAACCGTTAACATCCAGCCCGTTAATGTTGTACCGTCGCTGTTGCTGTGGGAACTTTGTAGCTGCATCCGTGCAGTTATCGAGCTTTATGTCCGGAAGACAAATTCCTAGGTTATCTTTCGTTAGTTGCAAGTTACAATACTTAAGGGTACCGGGCATGCTCATTGCCATAGCCGCAGCGTATCCTGCACCGGATGAATCCGGGAATAGCCCCGGGAAACCACCTTGAGCTATCACCAACGGCTCCCCACCTAAACATACGAGAAAGCTAACATTTTAGTTAAATGAATTATGTTATAATGACATGATAACAACAAAAGAAGAAGTGATGATGTTACTGTTCAATGTTAGCCATTTCTTTCCCGGTCCTGGTCCTAGCCCGGGCCCGGGACCGGGACCAGGACCAGGAATCGCTTGCAACCGTGCCCGTCTTGGAGATTTGTTATCTCCGGGATGACCATGTTTGGCGAGAGATGATTGAATTAACAGGAACCCAAAGAGGAACTCCCTGATCATATCTTGTTTAATCTTGCATCCAAAAAGTCATAAACTCGTGTCAAGAACACGTCGTTCTATACCTCGTCGATTAACATACAAGAACGAGACAGAAATGACATGAGTTTTGATCGCATGATGCCACAAATCCACAAAATGTTCTATAATTTGATCCGATAAAACATTAGATTTCATAAATTATACCTAAATCTTTTGAGATGTTCTAAACAAGATTTAAGCACATGATTCGTTCATGGTTTGAATCGAATATACCATGATTGGAAAATAAAAATAAAAACTTACATGTTTATAGGATTAAAACATGATTTCCCGTGTGGAGTTTCAGAAAAGGAGAAACTCTGCAGGGGAGTTGGAAGAAAGAAAATGAACATCAGGAGGGGGAGGGAGATCATGACTGGTTAATTGTACCCACAAAGAAAACGTATTTATAGGTTGCTAATATCATATTTATATTAGGATGTTAGAAATTAAAATTCACTTGTTATATGAAGCCAAATCCCTTTCTTGTAAAACCTGTTTGATATTTAAATAGGAAAATCAGCTTTCCGAAACCAATGGAGAGTGTCGTCAATCTTGTTCCTTATTTTTCGAATAATATAACGGGTGAGGGTTGGCTCCAATGGTGTGTAGCTTTCTTTGAGATCAAAGGTTCAATCTCTGTTTATGATGGGTTGTGTAATTTAATTATGGTGTAATCACAAGTCTAATATTCACCGTTGAAAATCAATATAACATTAGATTCTTATGGGTGATGTTGTATATAGGATGGTAATCGGACGGATATTGATAATCTTAGTTGTGTACAAGAGCCCACGTAGCCAAAGGTAGAAGTGGTTAGTTTCCGTGTGTTTTTTTTTCTAGTCTTCTAATTGTATTTGAGGATTGTTTTCTAGGTGGGTTTATAATTTGTATCGCCTGGTCTAGTTTCTTACTAGCCTAATTATCTATTATCTATTATCTATTACTATTAAAAGTTTTGGTCGGTGGGTTTTTTTTTGTTGTTTTGTGGTGGGTTTTCTTGTTGTTGTTTTGTTGTGTTTTTTTTTTTTTTTGTTTTCTTGTTTTGTTTTGTGTGTGTTTTTATAGAGTTTGTTTTGGGTGTGGGTTAGAGGTTTTGGGTGGGGTTTTTTTTGTGAGTTTTTGGTGTCTGGACACGTCCTTTGATGTGTGTTTCGATTATGTTCGTTTATAGGGTTCATTGGCATTGTCTTTCTCCGGGTTCCCACTTTGTTTCTTTCGTTATCGATACCCTGACGATCCTCGCTATTAGGGTTTGGGTTTTCCTTTTGTTTGCTTATTTTGGGGCTTTGATTTTCGTCGGTTTTTCTATTTTGGATCGTGTCGCCTTCTTGTGGCTTTGATTTTCGTTTTTTTGTGTATGGTGTTGGGCTTTGATTTAGTTTTGGGTTCTGAATGTCCTTGTGTGTTATGAATTTGAGGTTTTGGTGTGTTTTACTTTGTGTATTTTGCTGATTTTATGGTTCCGAACCTTCTTTTTAATTTTGATTTAGGGTTACGTTAAAATTTGCATAGTCGTGGCAACATGTGGCGCCAAATTTAGTTATATTAATAAACTTTTTACCCTAAAAAACATGAGGACTACAATTTCAGACAAGTTTGACTTATTCAAGACTTTTTTAAAGTGACATGGAATGTTTAAATCAGTGTATTCAGAACCTGATTGGACTAGCTAGTCGGACTAGGAACCGGTCATAGAACTTGTCCGGTTGTGAGTATTTGAACTGTTTTCACTTTTCAGTTGAACCTATTAATTACGAAATGGTGAACCCTACCCAGTGGTTGGAGCCGATTTTAGATTTTTCTTTTTATTATCAAAATCTTATTTTTTTATTATTTAGTAATTTATGATACATATTTTGGTTATTTAGGTGTTTATATTGTATTCAAAATATAAATCCATCTTAAAACATATAGTAAACATATTTGTTTTTGAAATTGATTATTTAGTAATTTATAATGCATCTTTAGTTCGAGCCATCCAATTTGTTCAACCAGCAAACCACTGAGTTTGTTATTTGATCCAGTTTTAAAAACATTAGTTAAAATGGATGTTTTAAAGTGGAGTAAAATGTTTAAATGGAACTACAATTTATAATAATTATATTATATAAAAAAATCACGAGTATGACATACAAAATTACAAATGGGTCCGGTCAACACCTTACAATTTCTATACGTGTCGTATAGTCCCATACGCATCGTATGGGGGGGTGTCGTATAGGGCTATATGTGTCGTATAGCCTTCTGACAGCCCCATGAATTTTTCTCGTAGTCAGTGTCGAAATTCGCTATATGCATCGTCTAGCCCTATAAGTGTCGTATAGGGCTATATAAGGCGTATAGCTCTCTGACAGCCCCCCTGAATTTTCATCGTTTTTAGTGTATTCGACCCTATACGCCGCATGTGGACCCATACGCAACGTATAGAAGGGTGTCGATTTATCTGGATGGATGCCTTTATATTAGGACCTTACAAATACGTCATTACATTATCGTCTCTCTCACTTTTATTTTGTCATTCACAAAATTGATTTTATGTTACAATTGCCAAGGCATATTCAAGTCAAATATGACGAACCCCCGTTATGAAATTTACAAGTATAAGCCATTTAACAATGAGGCCGGATAATAAAATATTTGATTTTTTTTATTTAACTTCAACTTTGTGCAGGAGATGACCGGATCACTTCGTTTGTATCAAAATATTTTAAGTTTGGGTTATATAAACTTGTTATATGAACATTCACATCTCTTTATTTCTCTCTATGTGTGTGTATATATATACACACATATATATATATACTAGCTTTATAAACCCCACACACACACACACATATATATATATATATATGTATATATATATACTAGCTTTATTTGTTCAACCCCGTATATTACGCGGATTGAACAAATAAAAATATTAAATAAAATAAAAATTATTAATTATAAAACAATATAGTATGATAATCATTTGAATAAATATAAATAATAAAATAATAATATAAACTTTTTAAAATCTTTTGTGTTTTTCAAAGATTTAAGCTCTGAGGCACACCCTCACAAACAATTAAAAATGAAATTCCAAAATTGTAAAGATTATGGTTGCGATTTGATTTAAAAAAAAGACAAAAAAATAAAATAGATGCAAAGCATGAACATTGAGACCGAAACTGTTGTAGATGTTTGATTTCAAGTCAAAATTCAAATTGAAAGTTCACCAACAACCAAATCCCATCACAACAATGAGGCTCAGATCTGCAAGAAGAGATCAAGCAAAGAGGATTAAACCGCCATGGCTGCAAAAAAGTTTCGATTCTCACATCGAAACCTTCGAAATTGCCCCGCCAAGATACGGTGAATCTCAACCATTGCTCGATTTACTCAGACAACAACAACAACAGAATAATCATCACCGCCTCATATCAACTGAAAGGAATATGGTTGTGTTTGGAATGAAGGTTATTATGATAACAGATACAGAACAAGCAGCAGCATCAGCAGTGATTAGCAGTTGTTGCTAATGCTGGTGGTGAAGAACGAAGATATGGTGGTATTCCAGCGTTTGACACGTGGCACGCATCTTCATCCTCCATACACACAGATGAAAGGGCTGTTGATTTTGGGGTGAATCGAAAATCATCGCTGCAGGAGGCGGCAACCGCCCTTAGAAACCTTAGTTCCTCCTGCTGCTTCATTTCGTTCTTGTCTGAGCTCTTCTGTAAGTGAACCCTAACCCTAACCTCTTCATCAGCTTAAATACTTGACTTAGAAAGATAATATGAAAATAAAATAATATGTCAGGTGGATTTTTGTTCTTTTTTTAACAAAATATTATGACTAATACAACTAAATTATATTATGGAACATGATAATTAGATTTTAAAAGAAACACAGGAAAAAAATAATAAAATTGAAATTTGGTCTGACCTTACTATCCGGTTCAGCCAGTTCACCGGTCCAACCGTTAAACGGTTCAATCTCTCCATTTTTATGATGGTTATTTTAATAATCCTAACTTTCATTTATTTGCCGTTATTGATCCTAACTCATGAAATGCTTATAGACACTTTTAATTTTCATTTATTTTCCTCCAACAATCCCTTACCAACCAAAAGTTAACCCCGTTAGTTTCCTAATGTGTGGACTGCTTTTGTGGCCAAAACATTAAGCCAAAAGTTGAAATCTATCATCAATCCGTAGATCTGAAACTTCCGCACTCTAAAATCTGTCAATCTCCTACTCCTGATTTGAATAACTTGACTTGTTGGAGGTAGATTTAGGTGATGATGGAGGCTAGACAACAGATAACGGACCTATTAATCTTCAACTTCTAATTTGAACAACTTGACTCGTTGGATGTAAATTTTAGGTGAGGATGGAGGCTAGACAATAGAGAACGGACCTAATAGAGGTTAGGCGGCGCCGGAGTTGAAAACTGGTTCAAAGTTGGCCCCATTTTCATCAAAAAAACTAACGTGGGTTAACTCTCAGTTAGTAAGGGATCACTGAAGGAAAATAAACTCAAAATTAGAAGTGTTCGTAAATATTTCATAAGTTGGGATTAATCTTGGCCAATAAATAAATAATTTTGGATTATTGAAAACCAATGACCCTTTTTACAAAACAATTTTTCTTAAATTTAATTGGCTAAAAAAGAGAAAAGAACGGTGTGGAGATCAGCAGTGAAACAATGAATTTATAAGAATATTCAACCCTTGAAACCGAAGGGGGAGAGGGGTGGTGTTACCGATTAGTAAGAAACCTTACCAACTTGGGGAGTAGTATTACCGATTCTCACTCCTATCCCCTTAGCTCAGAAACTAGAATGGATGTTTGATATGCATTATTTACATCTAATTAATATGTTTTGAAAATTTTAAGTATATAATTAGGGCATAGTAATATTAATTTATCATTATTTAGATATTAAATTTGTCTTTGTTCATAATATATGGTTTCATATTTTGTTTATTATACTTATTTAAACGGTGATATATGATATTTGATTACATTCTATGTGATTTAAAACCATGGTTTCATATCCGATAAAGCCCTCAAAAGTGGGTCTTCAAGACCCGATGTTTTATGTTAAAATTCTACATAGCGTTCATGGTTTGATACTATGGTGTCTTAGGTGTACACGAACTACAACAATCCATCGCGAGAACTATTATTAATTAGCTAGGACAATTGCATTTTCGCAAGGAAAAAGAATTATTGAGCATTTTTAATCAAGCCAGTGAAATCCATTGTAAAGATTATAAATTAATAAAAGGAAAAAAAATAGACTTATAGTATAAATAATGATACTTCTGCACGAGATTCAAGTTTAATATAGATAAAACTGAAACAAGTTTACCCCTTTTTATTTATTTTCATATTTTCTACACTATAAATCATGATTACTTCTGTATGAGATTCAATATACACAATAAACAGATGATTAGAACAAGTTGACACCTTTTTATTAATTTCCATTTCTTCTATACTACAGAAATTGTCAATATCTCCAATTCAACCATCTTGTTCTATGGAATAAAATATAATTTCATTACTTCATAGAAAGATTTATATCACAAAATGATTAAACTTTTTCTGTTTTTTACTCTCCATTTATAGATAAATACTCATTCAAATCACAATTACATTATAAAATCAGGACACGAATTCTTGATGATTGTTTTTAAGTTGAAATGGAAAATAAATAATATTTATTATTTTTTAACTATATGGTGTTTTCATGTTGGATGGACAAGAAAAGAAAGCTTAGCAATTCATAAACCAAAACCAAAAGATAAAAGTTCAAAAGGGTAAATTGGTAAATTGACCTCAATGAGGAAGCATGTCCACTAAAGTTATCCTTCTTGGAAACCTGGGAGGCAACCTTAAGACCATAGCATCTTCAATTTTAATAGGTAAATGTGTTGCCACAATGGCTATTCCACCCTGACTCCTATGATCTGCAATCATTTGCTCCAAAAGCTTCACACCTTCATCATCCAATGCAACTGATGGTTCATCAAGCAGCCAAATTGGTCTATCCATGGCCATCACTCTTGCAAGCTGCAACCTTTTTCTTTGACCCATCGAAAGCATTCGCGCTTTCTCGTTGGCTAATCGCCCAAGGCCCATGAACTCGAGTGCAGGTAAAGATTTACCTTGTTTATGTTCAAGAACTTCAAACCATTGTACATTATCAAGAACAGTAAAGTTGTTTTTGATGGCTTCTTTTAGTGATAGCCAGTTGAGTTGAAGTTTGTATTGGTGAAAAACTCCTGATTCGGTTATGTCATGACCGTTCCATAAGATTTCGCCGGCTGATGGTTTGGAGAATCCGGCTAGCATGCGTAAGAAGGTTGACTTGCCTGACCCGTTTGCGCCTGTGAGCACGAGGGCCCCACCGTCGTGAATGGATATGTTTGTGTGACGTAGGATTTGTTGGGCGTTTCTCATGCAAGAAACGTTGTTGAGAAGTAGCCGAGGAAGTGGAGGCCCGCGTAAAGGCATGCTTTCTTAGTTGATCATGCAACCAAACTGTGATCTGCAATGAAGGAATCACAGATTATAATGTAAGAGGCGTTTGGATGCGTGGTTTGAAAGTGTGTATGTAATATTAAATAATCAGAATCAGATGATTGGTTGTTTCAGAAAGTTGTAAAAATCAAACATTCAGTTGTTTGAAAATAATGATTATTTAAAAAATCAAAAGATGAAATAACCAAAAAGAACCACTCTTGTGAACAATGAGAAATGTTTTGTTAAAAGGGGGTGAAAGACCCTCAAATTAAGTTTAAAAGAAAGGTTAAAACAGTTACTTTAAGCTTAAAACCTGATTATTTGTCATACAGAATATCATATAAGCAGGAGAATAGTCTATAAACATTAAAAACCCAGTTATCGTGACTACAAACGATCAGCTTCAGAAATTTTGAAGCCGCAATGATTAGTTTCTTAATTTTTGAAGCTGATAATTTGAAGTTGTAATAACTAGCTTTTAATATTTTTGAATCACTATATAGAGCCAAAAACCCCATATTTTGAATCAACATATAGAGCCAAAAACCCCATGATTTGATTGTTATGTTGGATCTATTGTTAAGCAGGCTATGAATTCCTGGATTGCATTAGCATTCTTGATCACCAACCCAATCGGATAGCTTATATTCATAATTCAAGATTTACACATTCAAGTAACTTTCATATGTGCCTACATCGTTGTAATTTGTATGATGATAATTCTCCATAACGCGCATATACCCAACTTCAAAGAGATTAAAAAAACAAGTTTTGCACTACAGATTCATCAGGCTACTAATAGCTGCATTTTGAAATACTTGTACAGAGATAGGCCAAGAGGAAGCAAAGTTAATAAACAATGGTCAACACAAAAGAATTGTCAGAAACACCAAGTCTTTCAACAATGAAAAATTAATTATCATTTCTTTGAACATTTTTTGTTAATTTCTTAAGTTAAACTTGTATACAAAACCACCAATGGTACCCAACAAATCAACCATACTATATGTCAAACTTTGCAAGTAAATCAAATTGTCATTAAATTAAGAAGACTGTTAGGCAATCATATTACGTTTAAGAACTTAGAACTCAAAGGCGCAAAAACTAATTTAGCATTTAACAGATCAGCTTCTAAGAATCCTAATTCTCAAACATCATAACTTCCTGCTTATAATCATATATTCTTTTACTGTTATGACTACCAACATCCACAATCCCGGCATATCCATAATCTGGACAAAATAACCTAATTTACAGAAATCAAGAACTGACATTTTTGCAAATTGTTAATTCATGTTTTCTTCACAACTTATTCGAATTATGCGTAAATTAAAATCAGTATATTCGACGCAACATGTGTTTGTAGCAAGAACTACGAAAAAAGTGAAAACGTTTCATATAACATATCAACTTAGCATCTATATCCCAGGGTAGTTCCTTACTCTTATTCTGAAAAGAGAGCTAAATCTTGAGTTTGGGTCAGATGGGCCAATTTTAAACTGTGAAACAACATCTATCATAAATTTCTAAAGATAGTTTGACATACACAAATATTGGTGGAGCTGGTACCAAAAGTTTTCATAGGCATTTCATCGAACACATAAAGTGCATGACTTGTAAACAAAAGAACCAACCCCAACTTCACTTAATCAACCTCATATGATGATACACAGGTGGTTCCCCGTATCTTTATTCGCATTGCTAGTGAAATTTCAGTTATAAAAAGTATTATTCAAATACTCTTTTCGTGAAGTGCGTACAGAGAAAATGACGTCAAAATCATGAAATAGAGGGCGATAAGTAAAACCTTATTGTACGGAACTGAAGCTGAAACAGCTAACTTTCAGGTGAAGAGGTGGCTCCGGCGGACGACGGTGCACCAGCGGCGGTACGGCGGAAGAAGGTGGCAGCGTCCGGCGGAGATCAAATCGGAAACAGATGGAGAATAAATATTTAAGATGTACCAAATTACAAGTTACGTCCCTGTGTTTATGCTCAATGTATGATTTAGTCCAAAATGTTTCAGTAGTTGCAATTGGAGTCCGATATAGTTTCAGTTTTGCAAAAACAGTCCAAAAGATTTTTCTGGTTGAAGAATTTGCAAGGGCTGGGTTTATTGAAAGAAGAGTGATTTATCATTTATAAACTACTAAATAAATACATTTGTTACACCATCAAAATCGATGATGGTATTAGTGTTGTACCTTATTGCTGGTAATAATGTTAAACCGAAATTGTGTGTGGTATGAGATCAAAAAGACCAGCCTTTCGTCTTGTGTATGATCAAAGTTTATTGGTTTGGTGTCATTGTGAACTTGTTAGTCATTAGTCGGTTGATCTCAGCTCTCGACTGTGTGTTATGGAGTTGAGGAATGGATACACTCCTAACATACACTACACCTTTAAACGTCATGTCACTTTAAAATATAAATATCAGTGAACATAAACCTATGGTTTAAGTACATTATCAAACGGACCCAAACACTAAAATTTGGATCGTCGGATACTCTTCACAAGGACAAATCTTCCATCCTACTTATTATTGAGGTTCACTAGTTTCATAGTTAGACTTATTTCTATTATTACCTTAGTACAATCCATGCATATAGATCTACCATTTCTATTGAAGAACATTTGTGGATAAATGTAGTGAAAACCTTGACAAAAATTCATGGGCAAACTGAACTAAAACACAATCTAACCACCTGGTAATCAAGTTGCAAGGTTATTAAAAACCAAACAATATCAAATTTCATAACCAGATACAATAAAAGCTGCAAATTCAAAAGGTATTACACCAAAAAACACATAAAAACACGTTTATTACATAAGTTATATAATGTAAAAAGAAAAAAAAACAACAAAATCAAAACCAACAGGATCACCTCTTGAGCACGCTTTAATTGTCCAGTGATCCCAGTTTCCAGCACGCATCTCTTCCAACCAGTTGACCCAATATTCCCGGTTTCCCTGAAATTTCTAAACAAAATACAGTCTTGTTGACTGCGGGTCAACCCATCCCAAGAAAACATCACTATCAGCTACTGCAACCGCATTAATCCACACCAACAACCAACTTTACAGAACGGAAAAGATTTAACAGCGAGCTAATGGCACAATTTTAACAAATCTTTTTGTGCCACGTGATCTTTTATTTATTTATTTATTGTGGAGTAATCTCCCATAAACGAATACAGGCGTCTTCACCAGAACTCACAACAGTGGTGTTGTCAACAAAGGAGACTGCATAGACCCCACCCAAGTTAGCACCCTTTATGGTTATACGGCTCGAGGCTGGCTTGCTTATCTCATATACAATAACACATGTGTCCAGAGACCCGGTTGCAACCATGGTGTTATCAGGTGACCAGGCTAAGCTGTTTATACGAGCTGTGTGGTATAACATGTTCTTAAGCTTAACCTGTCAGTAAAAAGATATAAAAAACGTCATAATGTGTTATTGCAATTAGGGGAATAAGCAAATCATATATGAACCAAATGCCACCTGCAATTTAGAGTTTAGATCAATTTACTTATAAATGGGTCAATATAGGTTGTGCCTTGTCTCAAATGGGTCAATTAGCAATTTAAGATATCCATATAGAGCCTAAAATTTTCAAGAAATAATACTTTTAAAGTTTACCTCTCTGGTGACCCGATCCCAAACAACAGCTTCTCTATTGGCATCAGCAGAAGCAAACATAGAAACATCAGGAGAGTAATGTATAACAGTAATAGCACCTCGATGTTTTTCAAGGACAGCTTCTTCTGTAAGAGTATCGCCATTGACTGAATATATGTGCAATTTACCATCTTGCCCTCCCACAATGGCTTCAGTCCCATCAGGGGCAATTGAACATGCACTCACAGTAAACCCTAGGTCAAGAGTTGACAAGACTTGTGTACCGTTAAGGAGGACAACACCTGTCTCGATTGAAATCAATGCAAGTTCATACTTATTAATAGCCAAGCTCAAGGCCTTTGGTTGACTTCCAATATCTACTACATTGGCCTCTCCACATTCATCTCCAGTTAGAGGAATCCTCCAAATCTGAGTATCACATAAGATAAGAATGATTGTCAAAGTGTCAGTCATTGTACCCTAAACTTCAAATATGAGTATGAATGATACATTGTGACAACTTCTCAATAGATGTGGTACAACCAATCTACTTGTAATTTATGAATGGGCCGATTCTGGTTATGTTATATCTTTAACATGCTTTTTGGGTACAGGTCAAAAGCCAACCAAAATGTATTTACAATGCATAAAACCTCATAAATCATTTTAGTTTAAAAATCAGAATATAATTTAAATGATATTATATTCATATTCATATTTGACAGCAATATACATATATATGAGCTTTCTTGTAAAATAACCGAACAAAAAGTTTATCAGATCAACCTGGCCCACCCAGACCATGAATTACTACTTCTGACCCGAACCCGTTTTGATCCCATCTCTGCTTCTCAATTTTCTTACAAAGATGACAACATTGGACATACATCAAGCATGAAGATTGTGAAACAAATTACGTTTTACCTTATTATCGAATCCAGAAGACATTATCTCCTCATCAACCGCAGCAAGACATCTGATTTGGTTTTTATCATTTCTTTCTAACTTACCGTTGTAGCCAACCCCTCGAAGCCACTTGAATATCAATCCATCATAGCTGCTAGACAGAATAGTCTCTGGGTTGGTTTTAAGCACTACTAGTGAAGTAATATTCTTCATGTGTCCACACAGAATCAGTGGGTCTTTATCAAGATCACTTGCAGAGTACAAATATATGGTCCCACCAAGAGAAACAGTAACTATATAATCATTTTGCCACAGACACCCAACTAGCATATCCTCAACACCACCAGCACCTGGACAACATAATGTTTTTGCAACTGTCCCATTGAAATCCTCTGATATTGTCCATATTTTAGCAGTCTTATCAGCTGATACAGTCACCACCTACAACAAGGGTACAAAAAAGAAAAAGAAAAAAGATCCTAAATTTGAACTGAAAGAATACATAATAACCAACTTAAATATTAACTACCTGTTTACTATCAGGACTCCAGCTAACAGCATATATACTACCTTTGTGTGCATCCTCTGAAGACAGCTCACCCTTTTTCTCTGCAGTTTTTCCATCATATATCAGCCCCTGTTTGTCAGAGCTTACAGTGATGAATTTGCTGCCATCTGGCGAGAACCTTACACAGTTGACAAAATTCGTGTGATCCCTGCAAACACGAATATCAGTAAATAAACCAATCATACAAATTGCAACTAAAGGATACTTTGGCAACCCTAATTTATTGTAATATTCATGGAAAATATTATCATCAAGATACTATGCAGATGTCACTTATGAATCAAACCTATGTGACTGCTTGAACTTAAACGGTGGTCCTTCATAGAAGTTGATCAAGAAGTCCTCTCCACATGATACTATGCGAAAAGGTCTTGTTGGCTTGAATGCACAACTTAGAACTCTCCTTGAATGCCCATCAAATTCTCCAACATTGCTTCCAGAATCCCACCTGTTTAAAACTGTAAAAATGAGCATACTCCAACGTGGTACAAACTACCTCAAATCAAACTCCCACACCATCTAGTCCTAAACATTACAACATAGTAAAAAAGCCAATCGTTATGGTTATCGCTTGAACACTTAACACATCTCCTAACTCCTAAAGATCATGAAACATATATGTTATGAAATAAATCTAAATGGTTGATCAAGCTCTAGCTACAATTTTCACAAATTTTAAGCTGCCCCTAATTTTCAAGATTTAGAATTTAACAAAAATCTTTAAAATTTGAAATGGGAAAATACCTAGCTACATCAAAATCAATAACTGTTCTTAGATTGTAACAGAATTCATAACAATATCACCAAATAACATATGCAACGCGTGTAATAATGAAAAGGGTCATAAAACATCATTGGGGCATTTCATCAAACACATTGCGATCAAGAAACCAAACCCACATAAACGCCCGAATAAACGACTTCCCCTTGCCATCACCGGACGCCACAATCCTCATCCCATCAGCGGACCACTGAAGATCATCAATCCGACCCGACAAGACCCGAAACTCATTCTTCAACACAAACCCATTGTGGGTACCCCAGATCCTCACGGTCCCCGACACATCAGCGGACGCGATCCACTCCCCGTTGGGCGAAAACCTCGCAACGGTGGTCTGATAAGCATGTTCAGCGTACACCTCGACGTGTAATGGTCTATCGAGGTAGCGAATGATGACCGATCGGCCGTTGCAGTAGAGGAATGCGTTGGTTTTGGGGTCGCCGGAGATGAGTATGCCTCTGCCTCGTTCTGTTGATGGGGTGCAGGCGTAGGTTTCTACAAGATTCGCCATTGGTGGATTGTTTTTGGGGGATTGAAGGATGTAAAGGATGAAGCTTTTTGCAGGGGAGATGGGGGAATTTGTGTTACAAGTGTATGCTTCCAACCAATAACGATCTTGATTGCTTTGCGAAAACAACGTGGGGTGTCTAAGGTGAGAGAAAATCTGTATTATATTATATGTATGATTTGCTTTACAGAGATAATTAAACATATCTAGTTATCATTTGTCAAAAGTTAAGTATATAAAACTTTGATGTATTTTCGGTGTTACGAGTGGCTTGTGATAACTATCATTGGTGTGTGTTAATTAACTGAATGTCTTCACGTCAACTGTCTCACAATCTTTCTCTTAAGTTTCGTGCCGAATGTGATGTCTCCTTTTGTATCATAAAACTCGTCTGCGTGCGCCCGTACAGAAGGACAACTCTCCCGCCTCCCTGTCTCTTTCGTGTTCATCCTGTCATCTTCTCTTTCTTTCATATCAAACACAGGTGATTTTTATAAACATCGGTTATAAATAGTCTAAGACCCTAAACATCTATACGGTTAAGCATGATGACTTTTTCTTTTTTCGCTTGACATACGTATAGATTTGTTTAGACTGGGTGTGTATTACAACCGTATTTAGTCGTAAAGATCAAATATAACCTAAAAGTTTCACTTGTTCTATTATTTAAGTGCTACTGTAACCATAACTAAACCATATGTTTCCCAATAAATTCATGTATGTAGGATTATACAACATAATAACCCCTAACTAAACACTTAATTGCCTTCTTGTAACAAAATTGATAAAAACATATGCATTTAAGGCCATTTCACATCTGTTAATTATCCTTCATCTGCAACTACATAATGTCCTAGACCTCAATGTCACTTCACTTGATATATAATATCTTCTGTGCCAACTTTGGCCGCTATTATCGTTACATTTTTCGGACGAAATATACATACACGAACAAAAAGTGAGAAAACAAAACAAACGGAAAACGGCTACATTGTGGTAAATCTCATAAATCATATCAAGGAAAGGCAGAAATTCCACTGATTTCATGTATTAAGTTAGCCACTGGTCCAGCGTCGTTTCCGAGCGGGTCGCTCGGGTTTGACATCAGATTCGGGTCGGGCTTCGGGCGGGGCAGAAGGCAATGGCTCGTTTTCTATCTTTTTGATAGCTAAAGCTTCCTTCTCACTCGGCATAGGAAGTTTAAACCGCTCACTTCTTTTCTTTAACTTCTCAACGGTATCCAAATGTCTATCTTCTGGTGGTTTTGCATCTTCGTTTTTCTCTTCTACCAGAGGTTTCGATTTCTCCAGCTTTTCTTGAGGTTTAATGGATTCTTCCGGAAGCTTTGTGGCGGGGCCATTGTCTTTATATTTGTTATCGGTTTCTTTTAGATCAAGACTAAACTCTGTCTCTTTGTGGCTTGTCCATCTTTCGAGTTTTGAACGCCCCTTTTTGGATTGCTCATCCTCTGATGAAGCGTTTTCTTTCTCTTTGTGTTTTTTGGAAGATTTCCGAGTCACAGGATTTTGATCACCGGCATGTTGTTCAAGGTTGCCTCTCGAGCTCACCTAATTAAACCAAAAGACAAAGATATTGTCTAAGCAAAAAAATTGAATAAAGTTCATACAACCTTGAACATTCATTCATCTATTTCATTAGCTCCCCCTGGGGGCAAATCTGTCAAGAGTTGTCAGTTGTTTAGCTAGAAAGCAAGATTGATGGGAAAAGATAATGAATATAACATGGAATACAATTGCTTGATATAAAAATTGAATATCAGGGTTCGTTAAAAAGCTTACTCAATAATACTGGCACCAAACAAATATATTTTCAAGAGAACATAATAACATTCCTGATATATATTAGCAAACAAAATTGTGAAAGCTAGAAAGAAGCATAATATTAAACTTCTGCAAATGTAATAGAAAAGGATAATCACCTATGTTATATGATGTGTCACAACTCACATATAACAAAAACAAATGTGTCAGTGTATGCTTTGTTTTTGATTCGCACTTAACAGGATTGGGTATGTTTGTTTGAGACTTGGAGCATGAGAGATATGGACATGTATTTTACATGACCAGAAAGTCATCAACTGTCAAACATGGATAAAGATGTAGAATATAATAGCAAACAACATGAAAGGACAGAATGTTTGTGTCGAAACAGATGATAACAAATTTATCGAAGTATAGAAAAATAAACACATTCCGAATTTTAGATATGACTGCTAAGTGAATAGCTACATTGCTTCTATACGATTACAGTTTCAGAAAAATACACACATTGCAAATTTATATATGAAGTCACACATTGCATCTATTCAGGCACCATGTTACCTAGTTCACATGCATGGCAGTTTGTGGTATGGGTGCCAGGTCAAGTGTAAAGGTATTTTTGTAGAATAAAATTTTGCAAATAATGAAGATAGAGACTTGATAACAAATTTTAACCTGAAGCTGTTGAAGCCTTAAACCTAATTACAGGGATCATAACTAAACCTAGATGAAGCCCATGTTAGTGATATTAAGGAGATTAATCAAGAGGCTTAATCAGAGTAACCAACTTTTATATGGCAGATTTTTGTTACTTTAAAATCAACAGGACTGCATGTGCATGAATGTATGTCAATTTAAACTGATACCATCCTAAGTCTACTGTTCAAGAGATCTAAAATACCTGAACAATGTTCATACCATGTAACTTAGAAGTAATTTGCAAGTGACGATGAGTAGATTGAACTTAATTAACCTTCTATTAATAGGAATAATTTGTAAGTGACGATGAGTAGATTGAACTTAATTAACCTTCAATTTATCTTACCTCTCTCTCTACCTCACATACAGATTTCTTGGTTTCCTACAGTCCGAGACAACCATCATGTGATTCAATGTTTCCTAAAGAAAAATCGAGGCTTTCTTTGAAAATTAGGTTATGCTAATTTACATACCCGGTCTCTTTTTTGACTGCTATGATCTTCTCGATTCCTTCTAGAAGTAGCCAACGAATTATGAATAGCACCATCAGTTTCTTTACCCTTTTTTAGGGTTTCTTTATGCTTCTTGTCTTGCATATCGTGCATGTTTTTAGCATTACCACTATATCCCCTTTCATGCCTTGAAGAATATTCTTCATTATTGATCTTATTCCCATGCACATACACATCATCACGTCCTCGATGCCTGGAAACAGTTTCATTTTCAAGTTTTTCCCGTCTATTTATCAGGTCCCAACCCGTCTCCTTAAATGGGTATTCTTTGTTTGAACTTCTAGAATCTTCTTTTAATCTAGTATGGCCCAACCAAAGTTTCTCTTTCTCTCTTTCTTTCCACTCATCTCTTTCCCTCTGTCTTTCTACTTTCTCTCTATGCAAATTATCATCTCTTTCCCTTTCCCGTTTCCGCCTACTGCTACTTTCTCTATGGGAATGCAATGATTCTTCCCGTTTACTCTGCATAGAATCAGGAATGGTATGATGGCGGGTTTGAGTTTTTAAACCCTCATCCCTCTTCAAAACAGGTATCATATCTCTATCATCCTCACCCTTCCAACCACCGTTTTCCAATTGTTTTCTTGATCGATATTCATTTTTATCACTTCTGTCATTTTCTCTAGGCTTGTGGCTTCTTTTCCTCATGTCTTCAAGCCATACCCCTTCAGATTCTCTCCCTTTTTTTCTATCATAATTTTCAAACTTTGGGTGTGACCGATAGCCTTGACTTGATTCCCACTTTCTATATGAGTACTGATCTTCCATACCCTTCATTGCCATTTGGTGCCTTTCTCTCTCTTGTTTCTCATCACGACCCCTGGGTTCCCTCATGGGTTTCCGGATGTTTCCACTGTGAATTGAACCCTCTCGGTCTTCACCTCTTTCAACAGAAGAATGTTCTGCTTGAGTGATCACTTTTTGCTTTTTCATTTTATGTCTTGATTTTTCGTCTTTGAGGGAATCTCTGTCATTTGTATTTTCAGCAGTAACCCCATCTTTAACAGAATCGCTTTGATCAAAACTTCGATCATCAGCACTGCCAAGCGTAACAGGAGATGAAGAATGACTCTGTTTATGGTCAACAATATCCAGTGATTCTTCATTTTGATTATCAGTCAAACGTGGTGATCTGCTGGCTGCTGTTCTTTTCAATGGCCTACAATAATATGAAGCGCAATAGCGCTTGTTAAAATCAGTTGCATGGAAATAAATGGCGAGGCACTATTATAACACTATCAAATCCTACCTGTCAACATGATTATGTGGCGAACTATGTTTCTTGCTATGGTTTGAAGAGTCCCTGTTTCTTGAACCAAGATGATCTTCAACATCTGTTTCTGGAAAATGAGGGGTCTGATCTCCTGTAACTGCCAGCTCATGAATGGAACCAACAAACGCTCCTCTCCTTCCAGAAACTTCTCTCTTTCTACCATTGTTATAAGTGTGTGGTTTATCAAAACAATTATCTTCAGATCCAATTTCATATTCAGTCTCAAGGTTTTCTTTTTGATTTTCTTTTAAGGGAACATCTTCAAGATGCTCAGCAACATCATCTTCTGGAATAGACTCCTGATCTGGAGATGGAGATCTCTGCAAGACAATCTGTTTTTTTGATAAAAAAACAAATCAGCTATTGGAAAGTGGACATTAATAAATTTGAAAAGTTGGTCTGACGAATCACCTCAATAATAGCATCAGAATCACGGATTCGCGGTGGTCTTGTATCAATGGATGGAAGTCGTTCGCCAAATCCAGTTTCCACCTGAATTGCTTTTCCAGTTGGCTGTATTTTCAAAATTATCATGCAATTAGACTTCCATGACCAACTAAAATACAAATGTGGTGAAATTAGCAGGCTTGGTAGTTTGATCAGAACAGGTGATTTCCAAAACAGGTCAAAATAGGTCGGTATCATGTCGGCCGGTTGGGTTTGACCAGCAAACACTTTTGTCCCTTTTTCTTGAATTCTATAATCACTTATATTTACAAGAAACTATATAAGTAAAACACTAACCTATTTTTGCAGAAATTTTTTTACAGAGGTGTACACCTTTAAATGCATTTGGGTCAGTATATGTAAAATATAATCTGAATCAACACATTTGTGGGTAGATGGGTTGCAACTGACACCATTTGACCAGTTCTATTTTAACCAACTTTATAACATAAACCATTTGACCTGTTGTCAGTTATATGTAAAATAAAACCCAAATCAAACCATTTGTAGGTAACTTGGAAAGTAAGAATGCTAGAAACATGTGAAAGAAAAGGGTGATATTTATAAACAACTATGGGTCTTTATAGACACAAAAAACGTAGTCCATACCAATTGCATGGGTGATATTTATAAACAACTATGGGTCTTTATAGACACAAAAAACGTAGTCCATACCAATTGCATCCGAGCATGTATAGATGCCTTGGCTAAGTCACTTTGCACATCAGCTTTTCCAATGTTAAGGTTTGCAGATGAGATATCATGACCCGCTGCTGCAGCTAGCTCTGGTGGGAGATCAGGATCATAATCCTAAAATATTGAATAAAAAATATAGTTTATTTATCATCAGTATCATGATTATGAACTGCATGCATATAGAACCAATGAATACCTGCTCAGTCCTCCCACTTTCATAGACACGAATTTTACTTTGCATTGTAGTCTCTAGGCGATGTTGTTCCTACAAACCAATAATAAAAGACAATATTTTATAGTTATAACTCACCTCTTTCCATGTTAAGATTCATATATGATATATCTGCATGAAATTTTGTAGCCCTCACCAGCTGTTTGCAATATTCCTTCCAGGTTTCCTCATTCATACCAAAGTTGAAGAAATCTGATATATCAATGCCTTGTAGTCTCCATGGTTTCTCCTCAAAACCATCAATGTCCACTTCAAATATAGTCCTGTGAAGATAACAGGAGTTTAGAATTATATAGAAACATAAAAAATATAAGACACACACATATATGTTTGTGTATGTTATGTGTGTGTGTCCACATACAGAGAGAGAGAGAGAGAGAGAGAGAGAGAGAGAGAGAGAGGCTTGAGATCATGTGAGAATAATCCAATTTGGTGAGAACACTATCAGATCATTTCTTTTTGCACTCATTGTTTTCTATATTAAGAACTTTTAAAAAGAACAAAACTTTTTTTTTTCGTTTGTCAATCTTCATTGTCAGTGACCACAAGAATTAATCTTAGACCCAACATGTTACGACTTGACGACTCGTTTCTATGTAAAGATAAATACTAATTCTTACATTGTGAAACCCTTCAAAAATATGGTTACATCCAAAGATACTTAGTGTGAATAGTGATTTTACAAATATTAAATAATTTATGTATTTTCTATATGATAGTTATCTTACAGTAACCACCCACAACAAGTCCATAACCATAGACTCTTTTGCTTAACTATTTCCTATTATATCTCACAGTCAACAATAAGACTGAGACCTGAAACCACTTAAAATAGTTTGCTAATTTATATTCACAACTCAACAAGATTTGACATTAATTTATAGAAAATTAAGATGAAAAATAATTGGATTTACTTGGATGAAATTAAATGCATTAGATCTTACTAGAGGTGGCAATAATGATATAGTGTCGAAAGTTCCCTAAAGTGTATTTTTAATGCATTAAACCTCCTAAAGCAATTTACTAAAAAAACTTACTTTACTAATGAAATTGTATCATTTTGTAACATAATCAACACAATAGTGATACATAAAAAAATATAAATTTAGACCAAAAGCATTTATGGTCAACCCAAACTGCATATATAAACTATTACTTTTTAGGATAGTTTGACCATTTGACCAGCTTAATATAAAAAATTCTAAATCATTCTATTAAAGAAATAATACACTTTTGTTAATGACAGTTGACAAACTTATGATTCAAAAAACATACATATTATTTACGCAAATATGTGTCCAGTCAACCCAGCACATACCAAAATAAAAAACTACTACTTGTTTTGACCTCTTCTCCAACCCAACCAAATAACCACCTATATATAATTATCAGCAATCTAGATATGATATGATAGTAGTGTGCAGTCATTACTTATGTGAAGGAAGTGTGAAATCAAGTCCACTGCCAAATCCACGACCTCCTCCGTTGTTGCTCCAACCTGGGTAAAAACTTTTCTGCATATTAGGGGGAGCGTTTTTTATGCCAGGTGGACGCCATTCACCTCTACCACGACCAGCAAAGGATAACGTACTTCCAGGTGGACGAACTTGACCTGGAGCTCCACCAGTTGCTACAGGACCTGCTCCAGGCATAGGTGCAGCACCAGGTCTCACATACTACACATTTCCCCAAATAAAAGAAGATTAAACTACATCAGAAAGTAACCTCATTAATTTGTAATCGAAAATACGAGCTGCGTGTGTGATGATGGAATATTGTCTTCACAGAAAAGAATCAAATGTTGTCTTAGTACCATTCACGGTAATCAAGCAGAAAAACATAATCAAAACTTTCACCATATAAACTCAGTACAAAATCATATGCCAAAATGACTAGCTTCTTTTTGAAGAACGGCAAGCACACACACCCACCTAATCCTACTCCTAAATCTACACCTTTGTCCACCATGGGACTCAAACTCTCAACCTCGTAAGAAGAACACCACTATGTACAGACCAGATACCATTGGACTACAAGCCCTTTGGTGCCAAAAAGACCAGCTAGGAATCAATATTCATAAAGAAATTTCAATATAATAATAATTCTTTTTCATTTATCAATAAAAGGAGTCAATACAACAACATAACCACATTTAGCGGTCGCCCTGATTTAATCCTTGCAACTAATATGTAAAAAGCATGTACATTTACCACCTCTTCACACTATAAACCAATCTAATTTACACCAATTTACATGTCAAGATCAGTACATCACCCTAAATGTATCACACTTATCACTGACCTTGAACTGAGAATGAAACGGATGATACCCATGACTGCTGTACCCCATCTTCTGCGCAACTGCAGCTCCACCATCAGCTTTCCCTGCATCACCACCCAATAAATCTTTCCTATCCCCTCCTTCAACACCCTGGCTCACATCCTCTCCCCAATCTTGCATCTCATCCATCACCGGATGATGATTCGGATCAACATCACCAGTAACAATCACAAGATTGTCATCATCTTCTTCTTCTAGACCTCCACCACCATCCATCCCCATCATCCCCACTCCAGTGTTATCATCATTCAACACAATCTGCAAATCATCCTCACTGTCACTATCATCCCATTCATCCCCACCTCCCAAAACCCTAGCTCCGGAAGACGATAAACCAGGGATCAAAAACTCCTCCTCCTCCTCTCCAGCTTCTTCAATTCCAAAATTCTCCTCTATCGTATCATCCTTATTCTTCAATAACTCACCTTTATTACCATCATCCATCAAATTAAGCTCTTGTTCAACACCCTTTTCTTCCACTTTCACCAAATCACTACTACAATCCGCAGCTACCGAACTCTTTTCAGCTTTCACCACAGCTCCATCTCTACTACTCAAATTTATATTCATATTCAAATTCAAATCAGATTGAACCAATTTTGAACTGCTCGAGCTCTTAACACCATACAGAATCTCCTCATCATCACTCTGGATTCTATCGTTGAGATCGGTCTGCGGCGGTTGAGGCGGTGCAGATGACGTCTGCAGGGGCTGGAGTACGTCGGTGTATAGATCTCCGAACTCATCGTCGTCTTCCATTGGATCCTGATGGAAGTACACAACACAGGTGTTTGAAGAAGATCGTTTGAGTATTGATTGATTGATTGATTGATTGATGGAATTGAATTTGTGTGTTGATTCGTTGAAATTGAAGGAATTGATGAATGATGAGTGTTGTTGCAGTAGTTCTGCAGGTGGATGCACTTGTTGTTGTTGTTGCCGCGGGTGAGTTAGGGTTCGATCTTTTAGGGTTATTTCAAAACTATAAAAATAATATAACAAAACATAGATAAAAATAATAACGTCGCCATGGTATATTAGAAATTTTTATAACATGTTATATTTGAAGAGTTATGATAGAAACAAAAGAGCTATGAGTGAATCACGCGTCAAGTTTTGGTTTGGCGAAAAAAGATCAAGGAAAACAAATAGAAAAATATAAGGTTTAAAGCATAACTTCATGAAAGATATGTTGTAACTTTACTAAATTCATGTTTAATATACTTAAAAAATGTTTATACCTTTTAATTTGATATCATGAAGAGCTTAACACAAATCACTTGCTAATTGTAATTTAGAAATATTTGTAATTTTATTGTTAATTTACATGTTTTTATTTTGTTAAAAAGGATAGTTATAAAAATAAGGTAATAACTTAAAATAATATAAGCGGCTTCAACTTGTTATACGTCATCAAAACTTTCTATAGACATGTTGGGTGCATTATGCTTGATCTAGCCCACACCCCCAACTATATATATTTTTTACTTACATCAAAATATACTCGTAGTGTCTGTAATATTTGTACCTCCGATCTTACAAGAAGAAAGACCATTTTGCCCTTTTAAAGACCTTATTTCCTTGACACTTGTTTTATTACCTAACCTTACATTTCTTTATGTTGCCTTGTTCTTATTTATCAATCCATATTATGATAAGTTAAGAAGATCTACACATTATTAAACCTTAACAATTTATTGACAAATGTTAAGTGTATGATGAGACACTTAGGCAAACGATGTTGGTTGTTTTCAAGTTAATAATAAGTCTTGGTAAAAGTAGTAAGTTGATGTTAACACTTAGAAATTAGATTGGTATACGTATTTAGTTTCTTTATCAATCAACTTTTACTCTTAAATACCAATTGTCAACTTTTCATTACCATGATCTAAACCATACAATTTGTGTGAGAGTCAATAACTAGTGTTACTAGACTACTAAGCCATTGACGTACAAATACTTGGCAAAGTGATTAATTTGGGTCTTTCTGACGTAGACCTTGATATTTTCAGTCACTAACTTATTAACGATGCAACAACAACATGCAAACGTTCTTAATTTAATATAAGACAAAGATGCTTGACCACCAACAATATATGTTTAATGTAATATCATCGAAGTATTAAAACACACAAGTATACTAGCTTATGAGGTTACATTGTTATATATAGTTATGTAATTCATTGTCATTCCAGCGCCAAAGAAAAATAATCACATCATAAACATAGATCGACATTATCTTTATATAATTGTTGTGGTAGAAAAATATGACTATAATAAAGATGCGATCAACATTATCTTCATTATTTTTCGTTTAACTTTGTATGTAATCATTATAAAGATTAAATATATAACTGATTTACCTAATTTTACTTGATTAACTCTTTTGTCAACCATATTTATTTATAAAATATCACAATTCAAACGCACAATTTCACATGTGATTAACATAGAGAAATATGAGTTTTGGTGTATAATGCAAGCTATAGAAGTTTTACATTGTGCTTAAACAATATGACAAAAAGCTAAAATACGAACAATGGATATGATAAAAGAATACATATACGTGAAAAAATAGATACTACAGGGTGTGTTACATTACATCATAGTAATAATAAGGTCGTTTGATGATGAATACACCAACTTAAACATAATACATGACAATGGCGGACCTACACCCCCCCCCCCCCCCAAAACCAAACTTTAAAACTGAAGAAATAGCAAGATGGTCTCAAACATATTGTCAGTGACGGAACTACAATGAAATCCGGTGAACATTACAGACTAATTGGTGTTCTTAACAATTGTGCAAAAGTTTGGAAATTGTTTTGACATTATTCTTAAACTAGTTGCTCAATACAATTCTTGATATATACGCAAATACAAGAGTTTGAAAACTGTTTTAATGTTGATTTTCAGCGATGAACCGGACCGCACCCGAACCGGACCGAAAAAAATTTATTATATTGTGATAGCTAAGCGACCCTTAAAATTTCCGCCCCCATAAAAAAATATGGGTCCGTCACTGTACATGACAAATGATTACTTAACAACTAGCTTGAGTCGCTACTTTTGGAAAAAAGTATTGACAACAAGTATATACAGTTATACACGACTAAGGAGTAGCGTATGCCGTATCCAATGGTTTGCAAGGGGATTTTGTTCTCAGTCGTCACTATATAGTTATAACACAAATCATAAAAACGACTATTTTTATGATTTTCTCTAAAAATAAACAAGTCTCTCTCCTCTCTTTTCTATCCTACTCTCTCCTTTTTTCCATCCTCTCTCCTCTCTTCAATGTATTGCCTTCCTGAGTTCCTGTATATAAAAGATGAAATTGAAGTTATTCAGAATCAAGAACACTTAGAAACTATTCTCATGCATCCACCATCAATGCATTATCTCATTTGATTATCTCCATTTTTCTACAAAGTTCATAAACCAGAAATTAACAATCATATTAAACAAGTTCATAATCAAGAAAAACTCCAGCCACTTCAAGAAAGAAAAAGAGTATGTATTGTCTGCAAGATTAAAGTATTAAACAGTCAAATTCGACCCGTTCAAAATCAAGTAAATCCCTAAGGAAAAAAATAGAAGAATATGTCTGATTCGACAACCAACAATCAAGAAAAGATACGTTTACTTCATAGCATAATAGCATGCATTCACCATCAATAGCAAACCTGTTTTGATCTTCTACAACTATCTACAAAGTTTATAACTTTATATACCAGAAAGTAAACAATTTATGTGTACAAGTTCAAAATCAAGAACACCATACCAACAATCATCCATAAGTCGAATTGAATTTGAAGGAAAACAACACAGTGCTTAAAATTCTCAATGACAAATACATGAATCTCACTTGTAGCAAAGCTATAAGTAGGGTCGGGGAGAGTAGAATGAAGACAAACTTTTCCTCTATCTAGGAGGATAAAAAGGCCGCTCCCCTAAAGACAAAGAGACGAACACAATGCTTAATGTTTAATTCAAGTGTTTAACTGTTGGTCGTATAATCTAATATACTTGTCTAAACGATAACCACCAAAGATCTTGTGAACCAAAATCAGTGTTCACAACGACTAGTTTGGGAAAAGTGGAAAACTAGCAGCTTCTCATTGGCATTTTGACCATAAAAGGAACAATGCAAGTCACACAACTACACAAGACATCACTGTTGAGATTATTTGTTATTCATAAGCTATATCTCTGCCTAAACCAATCAAACCCAAAACCACAAATTAACACACAAACTAATCACATATAGAAGAACATCTTCATTCCAACCCCTAACATGAAGACATCACTTACAGATACCAAATTGTTTGACATATAAGTATATAACACTCCAACACAAGCAACAATCATCATCACTAAAACTAATTGTCATGCATAATCATTAGAGCACCTAATAAGGTAAGTGTTTAATCACTTCAAAGACACAAAATTGCAATTCAGTATCACAAATCATCATGATAAAAAGAATCCAAAGTTAACCTAATTACAATTAGAGGATTTGAAGCATACTCTCAATTAGGTGATTTGAAGGTAGACGTCTGCGGAAGCGAAATCGGGCCCCTCCTCGATTCATTATCATCCAAAAGCCTCTGAACCCTCTTCTTCGCACAGTACTGCCTATCAAAATGCTTCACCTAAAACACCATCAATTCAAATCCATCAATCAACTACAGCAATTAGGTTTCAAGATCATTTCACAAGATTCATAACAAAACACAAAATATCGAATTAACGCTAAATTACCCAAGTGGGGCGACACGATTTGTCGTAAAGTTGTCTACTTTTCTTGCATTCAGCGGGATATAGCAGCCCTACGGCGGCGATTTCAGTGGGTTTGTTGTTCGATTCTTTCTCAAGGCACGCGTAGAACGCATCACGAGCCTGTGAATCAGGGGGGTTGTGATGATTGATTAGATGTATGGAGGCGATTACATTGATTAGATGATGTGTGATGAATCATGAATGATTTACGTTTACCTTGTAGCAAGCTTGTCTAGCGTCTGAGAGGACATCTGTGTGGATTTTATCAGGGTATTTTGAGGTGTAAGCTTCCATCGCCATGGGCGTATTGCTTGATTTCTTGCTGTTGTTGATGGTTTGTGGTGAACTGCAAGAATGTTTACTGTTCAAGAAGGACCAAAATGATAACTTGAATAACAAATAAACTTAAAGGTAACAAAGACGGTCAGAAAAAGTGTTTTGTTTTAAGTAAAAACTAGGTTTATTACCCGTCGCGTGTTGTCGCGTCGTTGTACGTGACGTGATAAAGTATAAATTACAATCGACCCGACTCGTTTTCGAACTAACTTTACGTCAAAACGTATAGTAACTTGAATTTATACCGTTGAATAAAAATGATTGATATTTGACCAGACTATATTCCAAACAAAATTATTGTCGAAACATAGACTTACAATCGATCCGACTGTATCCAAACTAAATTTACGTTCAAACATATAGTAAATGAAAACGTATTATATTGACCCGACGTGTTTCCAAATAAACCAATGTCGAAACGTTGACCAACTCAAAGCGTACATAAAAATAAGCACGAAAACGTTTTATATTTGACCCAACTCATTTCTCAACAAATATTACGTCAATACATAGACGTATGTCGAAACGTAGACAGTCCTAAAGTGTATAGAGTTAAGCTTGGAAACATTTTATATTTGACCCGAGTTATTTATATAAATTAAAAATGTTGATGGAAACGTTAAAGTTAACGTGCATTAAAAAACTTATATAGTATGCAATAATATTTTTTATGTTTAATCATTTAAAAGTTCTTTAATTAAATGTCACATTGATGTTATTGAATTATCATATGTTAGTGTGCCGAAAAAGGGAATAAGATTACACTTAAAAACGAAGAAAAAAGGAGTAAACAATCACTACCCTCGCCTCACCTCTCCTATCATGATCATCAAACAATTTCTATGAGTACGGTTTTGCATTTGTTGTTTAGGCATAAGGTAAAACATATAATTTATGTTAAATGTTAAAAAATCAATAAACGTCTAATACATATGTGGCACCATCTCATTGATAGAAGTTATTGTTCACTTGTTCATGAGTGTTGCACCTTTAACAAGATGAATGATTTATATTCATCTAAAAACTTCAAATAATATAAATGCATAATTATGCAAGACACTTTTTTGATAATCAATCATTCTTTTTGTAGTTCTTTAATGTCATAACATGTTTTGCATGGGTTGTTATGATGGATTGTAATTTATAAAGTGGTGGTCATCATGTATTTCATTTGTTGGACGATGTGATATGTACTTTTATAGAAAGATAAGTGACCTTGATTCTATTCTATAGTTGATGTGGCACACAATATTTATGTTGTAAATGAATTTTTAAATTGGATTTAAATCTAATTACAAGTGTTGAACCTATGACCTCTGTAACAACAAAAAAAAGGTTTTGAATTAGGTTCATGTTTCTGAATAAATTATGTAGCAATTATATTTGTATTTATTATGAAAAGTGAGTCAAACACTCTCATAAAATGTTATTAAAATCCGTATGAACCAGTTAAATTGGAAACTGAACATTGATTCAATCTGTTAATACATGACTGAACCTGAAGCAATAAGACCATACATGTTTTTATTAAACCCGATTGAATCGTTACAAGAGGTCGAACTAGACTTGAGTTAATTTGTCTCTTAGAACATTTATTGTAAAGTTCTTATTTTTATCATTATAATTTAACTAAAATTATATATGTCTTTAAAATTTGTTCATATTTTAAAATTTTCTCAGATCTCATTAATTACGTTCATTTTCTTTTTCCAGTTAAATAATACTCGTTTGATTAATTTTTACTAATATTTCTCTCACTTTTACTCACAAAAAATCTATAAAGAATGAATAGTGTATTGGTTAATATAAGAACTCATTATTCAACAATATATATAATCCTTGTAATCTACGTCATACTTCTTGATTATTAACGTAAGTAACCATCTCAAATTGTTATTTTATTTTTTAAACAACATATTTTTGTAACTATTACATTTTTATTATAATTGGCAAGTAGCGTCTTGAAATGAAGCGAATACATCATTAAAGGAAAGAGATAGCGGGCTAGTCATGTGCATTCACTATTTAATTCTATCTCCGATTGCACCAAATTTATATTCATAATTTTGGGACATATTTCTTCATTGAGGGGATCTCGATCTCACTAACTAAACTTGACAATGAGACTTTGGGACCTTCTATTTGTAATAGATCCATGTACTACGTCCCTTCCTATAAATCGTTGTGGCATGAACTTAGAAAATTTTATCTTCAATTCAGCCTACGCTTCAATTAAAGCTAGCTCCTACTCCTCATTCGTCGTCGTTGGTCCTTTTTTTACATGGTATAGTAAGAAAAGCTCACCACCGTCTTTATACGAGATCCTATATATAATTCTTGTAAACCCTTGAAGCCTGTTTTCCCATATGTAGTAGCGCCTACTACTAAGGCGGAAGAAAAAAGCAAGACACAACCAAATAGCCGAAAATTCCTTGGTCTTCATCATCGAATGAAGACTACTTATTTTCTTATTTTCTATACTTTCAAGTTATCCGGTAACAAGAGGTCAGGTTCGATTATTAAAACATTATTAACACGTTAAAAAGTTGGTTATCCTTACTCACCAGCCGCTAACAAGCTAGCACCTATCCAATACACTAGAGACAACACACACTTGTCAAAACAAAACACACCAGACTCAAGACAAACACATGTAAAAAAACAAACTACAAAGGTTTAAACCGAAGTAGTTCTAACCCACACTAACATTACAAATTCACACCTTCCTACCACTTACACTACATGTCACTAGACAAAATAACTTTATAAACTAATACCTACTCTTGGACATAATAATATAATAGGTTATGATTCATTTTTATTAATATTTGAGGGATAAAAAGTATACACAAAGGCAAACAAATGCAATGTTCCTCGAAATATGCAAAATCTTTGGCTTACGACTGCAAACTCCACCTTCCGGCGACAGCACACCGCCGGGGCCCCCACTTCCCCATATCATCGCCGGAATATTCCCTCGTTGTCATTTTCACACATCTTTCAAACCCAATTCACATTCACATACATACATAATCAACTATTATTATTAGTAGTTCTATTATTATTATTATTATTCGCCGTAATCCACCAATCCCATGTCGACAACAATATCCCATTTCCCCAATCACCTCAACCATATAATAATCTTGTTGGACCTCTTTAATTTGCTCACGTTAATACGATGAATTGCTTAAAGAGACCCACATGGTGTTTAATTAGTCTTGTCTCCGGCCTCTTTTCACTCTCATATACTGATATACCCCATCCCCACCACCTGTATGATGAAATGCTTCTATGATTATCATATCATGATATTACTAGTGATTGAATTGATGAGTTGATTGTGGGTTCATCTTCACCTTCTAAAGGAACCTCAAGTCACACAAAAGATTTGTGCTTTCTTTCTGGAAGTCAACGCAAACACTGTTCTTTGTAGTTCTCTTGAATCTTGATTCGTGGGTATCTTTATCTTCTCATTTGTTTTGTGTTTCTTGTGGGTTGAAGTGGGATTTGTTGGGTTTTAGATCTGAGTTTTGATCTTGTTTTAATATGTGCAGCAGGTTGTTGATGAAGGTAAAGAAATTAGGCTGACAGAAGAGAGTGAGCATATGCAACCAGTTGTGTATAGAGTATACAGTTGTTGGAATTATGCATGTGCTCACTTCTCTTGCTGTCGGCTGACATCTTCTTGATGGTGGAAGTGTAACCTACTCCGGTAACCTAAAGCTTGATCTTTGTTGTATTTTATGTGTTTTTATAATCATTTTGGTGTATTTTATGTGTGGTAGTGGAGGAGGGGGAAGCTGCAGATAAAGGGGTGACACCTGGACAGAGACCTATGGATCATACACCCCATCATCCACCGTCCATACCACCGCCATCACTGTGTTTACAGACAAAAGCTGCAAGTTCTGATGACTGATCACATATCTTCTCATCATACATCTACCACTAACCTTTTTTCTCTCTTTTGTATAATAAATTATGTGCCTTTTCATTTCTTGATAAGCAACAATGGTATTTTGATCAAGATTTAAACCGGAGAAGATGGTGATCTCGGATACTCAGGTAGAGAATATTATTATATGTACCTTCTTGTTAATTTCGTACTATTTATGACGATTGATTTATTATTTAATGTGTTTTTCCTTTATCCAAACTGGTATTAGTTTTTATTATTATAATATTCAACTTTGGAGTTTGAAATCCTGTACTTCTTCTTGATGAAGAGCAAGAAGAGGGTTTTTTCTTGAAATCATTAACAAGGTACTTCCCTATCTCTCACAACTGTTCTTTCTTCATGACTGCAGGTTTAACTGTTTTTTTTTTCTTTTTCATCTTTCTTCCAAACAATTTTCTCCCAAATCTTGTTAATTTGTGCTATCCCTTTCCTCTTTGATATCATTTCTTATTGATTTAAAACCCAAAATACACATGGGTATGATTGAATTTTCGGTTTTTTAGAGAATACAAGACCAGAAAAGTTTATGAATTTCTTCGAGAAATGGTTTAATTTTAAGCATGGGATGCATCACAACTAGCTAGGGTTTCATTGTATAGAGTAACAACACATTTGCATACAAGTATGTTTCTACACAAGGGTTGTAATATTTCTCTCTCTTTATAGTGTCTTCTGAATTTGAAGTTTGGAAACTACAGGAGCGCCCAAAGATGCATGCAACCAAATCTTTGGTTTTCTATACTATCAGGAGGCATGTGATAGGCAACAAATCAAAGATATTATTCAGACAGGTTAGTATATATGTGTTTACTTAATTACTTTGTTGGGTTCTTTTTGTGAAATCTGTCAACTTGAACATGGCACATTTCTAATATATGTGTATGTATGTATATGTGTAGAGTGATTTAGGTATATTGTTGCTTGGTGTTTTGGGGGTAAGACAGCTTCTTCTGGATAAATCTTAATTACCCAAGTAGGAATGTATTATTGGTTAACTATTTCAATATCATGAGATGATACTTAGCTGGTGATTTTTTTATATTGCTCTATATGTAGATGATCCATTTTATGTTAATTTGCTTAATGATTTCATGGTTATTTGCTGTTATCTGTAAAAGCCTAGCCTTTAATTAATTTAATGTTCAATTTAGTGGAACAGTTTTATAATTTCATAGGATATTTACTGAAGTTCACTTATTGTTTCTTTAGCATTCATGCTGTTTATTGTAATTGATGGTGATGATAGTACAATGATTAGCTACATGGTGGATAATTGCTTGATAATATTCTATTGCATGCTGCCAGTACAATTATCATTATTACAATTTACAACCTCTTTGTAGTTATTTGCTCTTGATGTTAAGTAGTCACCTAGTACAAGGAATCAAGGGAGGTGATAATTGTGCAGGTCTTATTGATTCCCTTTATGGTCTTGATTTATTGCATTTATTTATAGGATGAGCAATAATGTTAACCTAGTCATTCCTGACTAGTTGAGCCACTTAACTTCCCTCAAACATTGGATCAGCATATAATAGTGTAGCATAACTGTTATATTTTAAGCAATTGCTAGAGAAGCTTGACTATATTGTATGTTTGTACTTTTGCTTATTATATATGCCATAGTTGTATCATTAAGTACCATTAATCCACTAGGGTGCTTTAATTAGTGGAAAACTGGAGCATTTGTTGAGCTATTATTTTTCCATTTTGGTGCTTTTAGGATTTTTATGGAAAGGTTTTACATTTGCTTGAAGGGTGTGTTGTTAATAATGTTTGCACCTTAAGCTTACTTTTGCACATTTTTGGCAATCAGAAAAGCATTTGCTGATATTTTAAATTTGGATCCTATCTAATGAATTAATGTCTGCTATGACTTAAATAAAAGTTTGAATGCCACTTAGCCTCATTGGAAAATGTATTTAAGGTTTTGACATGATGATTTCATTGTTATCTCCTAGTAAATACATTAACCAAATGCCTCAACCCTGCTAAAATCTAGTAAGATTTCGCAACAAACTTGAATATTTTGACTATGATCATGTGGAACATTATTATTATTATAAAATTAAGCCATTGTTTGTGGGTTCTTAAAGATCACCATAGTAAAGTTCCCAAGCATCTTGATTTTACAATCTAGCAAATCAATTAGCTCTATCTACAAAGTGTCTTAACTAGTTAAGCAGGGATTAGGTGGATTATATAGCAGATGCGTTAAGCGTCCTTTTGTGCTGTGTGCAATGCAATTGATACTAAAATAGGTCTTAGGTGTCAAAATTTGTTCCTTCAATTAACAATAAAAGCATTTATGACATTGTACATACCCTTGTAAGAAAATACATAGATCATGACACCATTTATATGTTGCTCGTCACAAATCATTGTAATTGCAATAATCATAATGTTTATCATAAGTTGTAACTAAAACTATATCACATGGCTTCATCCTCTAATTAAATATATACAAAAATCAAATTGCTGGAAAATAAACAAAATAATAATAATAATAACAAAAAAAAAACAAATAAAAAAGAAAACAAAAACAAATACAAAAATCAAATAACTTAATTAGTGCTTATGAAAATAACTAGCCCCTTTGAAAGTACTCAAATTTGTTTTGAATTGAAAAATTGAAGTCAGAAAAATCTTCATCCTCATGCACAAATTAATGTGAGGCCTTGCAACCATAGTTAGACCGCCAACGATTCATGGTTAGTATATGAGAAAGTGTTACTATTATTGAAACTAGTTTTGAATTTGAATTTAGTTATATCCATCTAAGTGGTGCTATGGCATAAAGAACAAAGTTTTATATGTAACATGGTGTTAAGACAGTGATTTCATGCAAGAAATTAGTGTCCAAATCCAACTAAGGGTATTAATGTCAATACTCAATAGTAAGAGCATTGGGTATGTGTGTGTATCGCTGAAACATTCCCCAAAAGTATTTGTTGGAATGAGGGTATTAAATTACCATGAGGGAGTATACATGAAAGGACATGAGTACATGCCCTACCACTAACTATGAAACATTCCCTAAGAATATATGTATATATATGTACTGTAAGTAAGTATTATAATATTTTCCTTTTCCTAGAAGGGAAGTAGAAAACTTTAGTTTGATTTTTGAAGTGAAACTTACTAATTTTCCAACTTCAAAATCAAGCAGAAGTTTGTAAATTCCAAAGAAAATGTTACAACTACATAAAACCGCATAACAAATACTAGAAACAGAAACATGTTTATGTTCAGTGGTAAGAAAATAACACTCCTTATGTTTGTTTCGCATAAAAAGGATGTGCTCATGAAATCCTCAATCTTCTGCATTTTATCATCTTCATTATAGTTTTAGGGACTATTTGTTGCATCTTAGGTTCTTTGCTATATGTACTAACCTTAACATTTAAAAAGACTAAGTGAGCGGTTTCACTTTTGAGGGTATTAAGTTCACTCAGAAGCATGTTTTTTGAATTAGATTGTATCAGAGGTATGTTTATATAGTAACCGTGGTATCAAAGTTTAAAAGTTTAATGCCTGGCATGAACGTCGTAGATGTGAATTCATTTCTCAACACATGACTTCACCAATACTATTGTGGTCCCTTTACATGATCTTAATCAATATAATTGGGATTTACTAAAACTCTTAGTTGTTCTATAACATCTGATGAGACTTTCAATAGATACTAAATTATGGTACCTCCAGTTAAAAACCATTATTTATGTTTCAGAATTTAGGGTTCGGAAGTCCCATCTGTTTAAACTGAAGTCCATCCACTAATTCACCCCTTGTAGGTTAAATCCTCTTATGAAGTTCTATGTTTAGTTTGTTGTTAGGATTGATCGGTATGAGCTGCACAAACAGGTATTAAATTAAATAGGGATGTAATTGGCTAAAAGCTGACCATTAGGTCTTTTATTTTTCTGTTATGCATGAAGATACTACATGCAGTTCAAGTACTTTTAAAAGGAGAAACTTCAATGATGTTGCTTTAGGAATTTGAAAACCTCATATAGCCCCTTTTTGTTGGTCATTTAGGAAAAACATCAATGATGTAATTGGCAATTTGGAATCTGTCAACAGAATGAATCTTTAGTGGGTCTAGTCAGCAGTAAAAATAGAATGAAGAAGTTTGCTTTTGTGTTACATATTTTGGGATATGGGCTTGACAACTGTATGTACTAGATAAATGTAGAACCTAAACAAGTGACAAATATATTACTCCAAAAAATATATTAATTCTTTTTGCCAAAAGGTACTTACCAGATTCTCAACCATTGATAATAAGGGTTTCATCCCCCTTAATTATAAAGTCCTCATACAAAAATCCATAATCAGTACACAAAACTTCTACAACACCTGATTTTAGGATTTGAGCTCGGATAAACACTACATCAGTACCGAGATTCATCAATTATTGAAAAGTGAGGGTTGGATTAGTAATCTGCAAAAAAATTAAAACCATAGTTTCAATAGTCTTGCTATCTTGTAACTGGTAAGTGAAAGATGGCACAACTCTCTTCTTTCAATTAACAAAAAAAATTGACTACAAAGTTTTGAAGTTTCAGCCTCAACAATCTTTTGTTAGGTGTTTGATGGTTTTTGATATTTTCGTAAGTGATGATACATACAAGATGGTGAGTTGTTCTACTGAGAAAAATATGACCTCTAAATTGACATAGTATTTTGAAGATATGCATTGCCACAAAAGACCCGTACTACTAGAGGGCCTTAGGAGAGCTGGAGAGGTAGGAGTCTCATTAGTAACAGTGGTGGAGCTTGACCCACAACGTGGGGGGGGGGGACTCTATATATATTAAAAAATTCACACTACCGTACTGAAAATTTACACTATCGAGCCAAAAATTAACACTACTGACGAAAAAAAGAGGGGGGGACCCCCGGCCCATACTATACTTCGCCCATGATTAGTAATGTAACGGTTGATGCTCTAAACGAACCAAGGCTCAACCAGTACAAAGAGCACGAGAGATAGCATGATGTATCATTTTGGCAAATGGACCACAACTCAAGTCTCTTAACTTGTTGGATAACCCAAATGCACATAGAAATACCATATATTTGTTTAAGGACCATAATTCAAGTCTCCTAGGAGTGAAAGAAACATCACTAAAATAATAAACGAGTCTCTTCAGTCTGAATTAATCAAACAACCTCTTATGTGAGTAATGAAACTCACTCATGAGGTAATTTGTGAAGGAACAAAGGCACAAGCCGCACTAGAGATCCTTTCGAATCACATTTTTAAAATTCCAAACGTGGAGGACATGTTCAACTTTATGATCCCATAAGTGGTGATTTTTCTCTTTAGATAATTAAAACCATAATGGAGTCCTTAATTGATGAGTGACTTGAGTGTCCTAGTCCTTAATAGATCATTAAAATGAGGAGTGGCACGAGTCTCCATAGTCTTGCGAGCATCACAAGAGTAGTTACCCAAGGCAATGGGAGTAAACAAAAGAAACAAGATATGTAGAATGATTCCTATGTGTAGACTACACCACATAAGGCGTTGTCAAGAAAAACACCTTGAATGTCATGCTTGTGATGTGGGAGTCGTAAGTGAGTGATTATCACCTCACAATTTCCTATTATGCAATTAGTCATATTGGTTTAGGGGGTTTTCAAATAGATAAGTTATTAAGAATAATGAAGTGGTTGCACTGAAAAGAGATATTCAAGAATCTACTTCTACATGCACAAAGCATTGGTTTGGATCGTGCACCATCACAAGCTAATGGTAGTGTTGGGTTTTGTGGAATCTTTGACCCGCCCCAACCCTAATTAGGTTAAATCAGGCATGTTGCCTAATTTATGTTTACTAGTTCCCAAAGTTATTTACCCTAATATTGTATATATATAGGCGAGTAGGGTATTGTAATTCCTTGAGCACCTGAATATTAAAATCCTAGTTGTACAAGGTTGTACATATGGACGTAGGTCAAACAATGTTGTAAAAATCGCTAGGCGCTAGTCGGGCGGCGAGGTAGGGACTAAGGAGTAATCGAGATTAATCGTTTTGGAGATTTTATATGATTTTTTTATAAATTATATATATATATAGTTAAGATTATTATGCTTCAAACATAAATAATTAAACATAAAAATAACAATCAAGTACTTCAAAGATCAAATAGTTCAAAACATAAATAATTAAACATATAACAAGCAGGTCGCCGGAGTAGAGCAGGTCGTCGGCGACAGGGGGTCGCCGGAGCAGAGTAGGTCGCAACTTGGTGGGGAGGAGGTCGATGGATCTAACTTTAGGTTAAATGGAATTTGGGTCAGATCTAACTTAATAAGCAAAAATATCCAGTTGACCGAATTTGACCGCCTAGAAAAAACACCTCCGATTACACCCATTAACTCCGATTACCACCGATAATCCCAATTTCTTCCGCCTAGGACCGACTAGCGATTAATGGCGTCGATTAGCAGAAATCGACAAGGCTAGGGGCCGACTACCAATTAATCGGCCACCTAGCCCGATTTTTACAACACTGAGGTCATATTAGACAAATGATTGTGTGGGTGATTGTTTGGTTGTGATTTGCGATCCATAGATACCTAACAAGTACGAGGTATGTATGCATAATACAAATGATTGTGGTGGAGTGTAGACACTATAGAAGGCGTTTAGGGTGTAAGGGTTTTGTTATTTGGGTAAGGTGGGACAGATGTCATGTCACAATCACAAACTTTGGATTTTAAATCTTCAAAAAATGCTCTAAAAATGCAGCATTTCAGATATCACACCAAGCGAAAAAGAAATTTATAAAAGCTTCAAAATAACTTGTACTACTTTAAGGCATTTGTAAGAGATTCATTTGATCTAGATTGTTCATTAAAGACATGGAGCCTCGTATTAAAGAAGTTCCTCATTTGTGTCACCGAGGTTGCCTTAAGAGAAATTAGCATGATTCAAAGTGTTTCTCATTCTTCTTCGAGTGTTGCCATTACATTATCCAACTAGTCTCGTACGCTTAGCTCAGCTAAACAATTTCAGCGATCTAAATGACATAACTAGCCCCTATTCTGCCCATTAGCACATTATACCGGCACTTCATTTTGGCCAAGATCCATCAGAGTGCGGTGAAGCCCATGCTTCTCTCTTTGACATTTAAGGGAGGCACAACTCAGGCTGTATACGACGAAAGCCAACGTTTATATCTGTCTTTTTTTCCTTTTGTAATTCTTTTTCCTTATATGAGATGTGGGACATGGCAAATGATAAAGTTTGTTTTTTTATGGCATTGTTTTGTAACTCCTCAGTATTCAAATCTCTACACTGTAAACTCATTATATTTTTATGGATTTTCAGTCGGATGAGGAACGCGTTCAAGCTCGGATACCACCATAAACACGAGGGATACTTTGGAATCAGACACTGGGAGTGACCACATCCATAGGGCCATCACCAAGAAACATCAAAGGTCCAAACATAAGGTTCACCATGGTAACAAGGGAGTTATCCTGCAACATAACAGTAATAGGGGAGCCCGTGTATGCTTCAATTAATAAGCAGATTTGGATTGGGACTTTAAAGCCAGCAAAGGAGGACGCAATGGCATACGATTCCACCGCCCTTAAATTCAGGAATGGGAATGTTAAATGCATGATTATCCACCAAAAAAACCATCTTAAACATGATTAGTGACTGTTCTCATACCCTTCAAAGCTTTGCAAATTACATAAACACCCAACGGAGCACCAAAAAAGATGCGCAACTGTTCTACTTGGTGAGTGTCAAAACAGTAAATTAGTTGAGTTACTAATTCATGACACATTAATGAGGATCTGGAGATTAGGAATTGATTCTGTAAAAGCAGCCAAAGTTTTGTTTTCAGTCGGGGATGGAATGACTTGTGAGGGTATACAATCTACGCCCTCGAGATGGGCTCACTTTCTTGTCGTGCAAGCAACTAGATGACATCGGCTTCTATTCGTTTAATTATTCATGTAATGAAGGTTTGTGCAAAACCAATCTGAAAGTGGTATTTTTGTTATTTCAGCTGTTGATGATGTTTCAGGTGTTGGGGGCAGTAATGCAATTTATGCAATG
Organism: Flaveria ramosissima; assembly: GCA_025215565.1. Classification (NCBI taxonomy): domain Eukaryota; kingdom Viridiplantae; phylum Streptophyta; class Magnoliopsida; order Asterales; family Asteraceae; genus Flaveria; species Flaveria ramosissima. Next base: position 65,341,745 of record CM046034.1, on the reverse strand, counting down.
TACTCTTTCTGGAAATGTTAAATTGGATAAATCATTTTCATTGATTTTATTGATGTAACAACCCTGAGTGGTAGAACAAGTAAAAATGAGAATGAAAGGGTAGAGTATATGTTATATCTTTATCATAACCCTTGTTTAAAGTTTTTCATTTATCTGCTGCATAATTAGTTTGACAGTCTTTCAAATGACTTTGAATGAATATATTATGATGAATGAAATAATTGTTATTTTTTATTGGGATGATTAACCTTTGAAACAAAATTAAACCTCATGCATATACAAAACTAGTCTACTGGTGACTTTGGTTTGGAGTAAAATTATTATAAGTGTAGGTATAGTAGAAATTGGCACGTATGTTCAAGATCTAAGAAATACATTATGTCGACTGTGTGGAAGGATTTTATGGACAACACTTTCTCTCTCCTCTCTTCTCACATACTCCGCGTAAACACATTTTAATAGATGGATTTCTAGATGCTTCTCTCTTCTAGGTGCTCCTCACCGCCTTTTTCTTTATCAAACAACAGGCGCGCTCCACTTGCTTTGTTGGAGATTGATGGTCTCGTAGAAATTTTTTACACTAGATTACTAAAACACTAATATATATTTAAAGTCTTAAATGATTGTTCTAACTTGTAAATATTAGCTTGTGATGATGTTATGTAATTTGTTTTTAATTTTTAAGTAAACGAAAGTTTAAGAAATTTTATAAATCAAGATAATGTTATAGCTTTAAATCACTGAAAGGATAACTTTGTTGCATTATAAGCCCTTTAAAGAAAGATAGGAGTCGTGTTAGGATCGAGATAAGATGATGATAACAACAGTCGAAAATGATTTATCAAGATATATTATCCATATACTTCTTTTGATTAAACAAATAAGATTTCCAAATTAAATTGAAAACGCAGTTTATAAACATCTTTAACTTATGTTATTCGTGTAAGCAATAAATCAGGATATTCATATATTTTGAAATACTTACATAATATCATATTTACCTAAATAGAATATTACTAACAGATTTCCTAATTCAAAATAATTAGAATTTTATATGTACCAATTTAATCATATATAACTTTTGATATGATCAAATAGAAGTTTTAAGGGAATGATATATATCATGTATGATATAATTTATATTATTGCTTTTTAGATCAATATGATATCATACCAAGTTGTAAGTTCTAACAAATACATGTTGTTGATTAAACTAAAATTCTCGCATGTTGGATATGAGTATAAACTTGTATGCGTCTTGAAATAATGAATCTCGCATTTAGTTTTGTTAATAAAGACTAGGACCTTTTTACTTTTTATTGAACGACCAACAAATACTTTAAATCTGATTATCCGGGTGAATTCATTGGCAAACAGCTAACGAATAAAGACTAGGATATTTTAACTAACACTTGAATTCATTAGTTGTAGCGGTCATTACAAATCATGATTCTCATCAAATTGATACTGAAAACAGTTATAATCAGAATGTAGTTGAGTTGGTTAGTTTCTATGTGCATTAATGCACTAGATGTGTAAATATTTGGTTAACTATGTCACAATTGTCATATGCAAACAAAAAACGTTGATTTCTAAGTATGGGGTGAGATTTTCTATTTGATTTTGTCATATGAACTCATTGGAATGCTCTAAAAGGATAACAAAGAATAATTGCTAAGAAATAGATCTAGAATTTGCATATAGAAACACCACATATAGTACCCAGAGGCAAGAGGTATATAGGTTTACACTAAGCATACAATTAAAACATAACTTTATGTGAAATTCCTAAAAATAACCGTTGAACCACCATAACATTACAACACCACTTTGAAGGCATACAAATCCTATGTCAAATTTCATAAAAGTTAAAATAAAAACATCAATCTCTTTTCAAAAGTTTTATAAATTATTCCAGTTTTAATCCAAAATTTAATTGGTCGTTTCAATTTTATCCATGTATGCGTTTGTTTTAATTGACAGGTTGATAGTTCAATCTTATAACACAGAGCCATAATAATTAATAAACTAAGCATACTTCTTAAAAACAAAAATATGCACCCTTTCCACTACACTCAAAAGACACGATAAAAAATTAACAATTTAACACTAACACAATAATCTCATGATCCAATATAATAATATGGAAATCATGATTCATGACAAAACAACCACCAAACAAAACAATCACAAACTACAACCGAGTTGACTCATCGCCGGAGGTCCACACAATATCCTTAAGCGCCGGCCGGAGCTGCTTACTACAGAACTCATTGTACTCCAACGTATCACCACTCGACTTCTTCACCTCCACCACCACCAACGACGGAGCCACCGCCCATATCTCCGCCGCTACCCCCAACCTCCCCTTTCTTCCCACCTTATCCCCCTGCAGCATCAAACTGCTGTCGTCTCCGCTCTTCTCCACCGTGAACTTCACCGCCTCCGCCACCGCCTCCAGCTGCGCCACCACCGTCGCCGCCGGAGTCGCCGTCGCGAACCGGATCTCTTTCTTCTCCTCTACTAACTTCTCCTCGAACAACGGTGAGAGATCGAAACCTTCGGATAATGAGATGATGTGAAACGCGTTTAGAGTCTCGGTTTGTTTACGTTTTGGATTGATTGTATGATTTGAATCGTTTTCGAACGTGAACCTAGGGTTTTTTGGTGATTGTTTGTTGAACCACGGTGATTCGATGATTTTCGCGATTGTTAATCGGCAATCGGGATTTGGATCGAGGAGTTTCGTGATTAACCGTCGTGCCTCCGACGAGAACCACGGCGGACACCGGAAGTCGCCGCGGTAGATCTTCCGGTACATCGCGACGACGTTTTCGTCGTGAAATGGTAAGAATCCGGCGAGGAGAACGTAGAGGATGACTCCACATGACCAGATATCAGCCTTTGCTCCGTCGTATCCTTTTTTTCCGATGACCTCCGGTGCGACGTACGCCGGAGTACCACACGTCGTGTGTAACAAACCGTCGTGCCGGAGATGATCGGAGAAAGCACTCAAACCGAAATCCGTCACCTTCAAGTTACCGTCGTCGTCCAACAGCAGATTCTCCGGCTTCAGATCGCGGTGGTAAACGCCTCTACTGTGACAGAAATCCACGGCGGAGATCAACTGCTGGAAGTAACCTCTAGCAACGTCTTCTCGAAGCTTCCCTTTCTCGATCTTCGAGAACAACTCTCCACCTCTAACAAGCTCCATAACAAAATAAACCTTCGATTTGCTCGCCATAACTTCATGAAGCTCAACGACGTTCGGATGTCGTATCATCTTCATCACGGAGATCTCTCGCTTAAGCTGCTCCATCATTCCAGCCTTAATCACCTTCTCCTTCGCAACGACCTTCATCGCAACGTTGCGACCGTTTTGCAGGTTGCGTGCGTGATACACCTTCGCGAACGTTCCGTGCCCTAGCTGCCGTCCGAGCTCGTACTTCCCGTGCAGAACACCGTAGCTTCCGGCATCCTCCACCGCCATCTGTACAAATCAACCACCTCTACAGTTCTACAAACAGCTAAATATCAAAATCAACACCACAATTACCAGATCGATCTCTGTAACAGAGACGAATCAGTTATTATCAGCTTTTCACCCGTCTTCAACGTGTTTCCGGTGACAATTCCGACCGGCGATGGGCTTTTTACCCCGACCACCGTCAGACAGCCGCGAATCTCCTCTCATCTCTCTGCATTCCCTAATCGGAACCACACACACACTGAATGATAATATTATTTGTGGATTTTTAGGGTTTGTAGTGGGTTGATTCAGTTGGCTGAATTCTTTTGGAAACGATGGTAGGGGGTGGGTTTATATAGGCGGTTTTCGTTGGGGTGAGGTATGATCTGAGCCGTTGGATGTTGGGGATGTGGATCCAACGGTGGGTTGGGTATTCGTGTGATGAATGATGATGACCGCCAGAAAAAAACAAAATTTGATGCATTATTTTTCGTTTCCGGAATTGAATTGGTTCTATAATCTATATTACATACAAAATAAAATAGATGTTTTATGTCATAGGAAAAGTTTCATGGAAAGGTTTAATACAAAAAGGTTTAAAACTAAAAAAATACAATAAGTCATTATAACATATTGGTTATTTTTAATAATATTAATTTGATAAAATATTGAAAAAAATATATCACTGTTCACTTTTAATTGTAAAACATAATAATAGATAATAAATTTATATAAATTATAGAAACAATGACAATTTTCCCAAAAGACACGTGTCACGCTATGGTTACTTTGTTTGCTTTTTGTGTTCTAACACCCCCCATATGTATGATAGAGTTATAGTCAAAAAGATATTTAATCTAAAAAACGTAAAAATGATTCTGGTCTTAACATATGTTATTCTATTGTTTAAAAGATGATATTTTAGTCATTGTGTATAATACGTACTATCATTGTCGTAATACGTATGATCATTGTGTCAAATATCAATTTATTGTGTCAGATATTTTTCATAATTATCATTGTGTTTTACATTTTAGATTATTTTATGTTATTTTTGTAATTGTTTTTATTATATATTATATAAACTTGTTGTTATTTTATCATTGTGTATTACAATTAAAGAGACACAATGATATTATTTTACAAATATGTTTTTTCATAACTCATTGAGCAAAAAACACGATGAAACATTCTATCATTATGTTTTACGTTTAACACTATTTTATGTTTTTTTGTTATTGTTTTTAATATAGTAGATTAATTAGTTGTTATTTTATAATTTTTTTAAAATTTATCATTTTAGAATAACACAATAAGATTTTAATAAAACACAATAACTAACAAAAAGATACAATCAACTGCATTGAAAATATGACGAACAGATTTCATATAAGCTGAAAAGAGTAAAATTAATATTATTTTTATATAATATTATACTTGTTTTAAATATAAAAAACTCACATTTTTATAGTATATTTTTTTAACAAAATACGACGTATATAAAATTTGTGAACGTTTAAAAAAAGTGAAGAGACTTAAAAAATCAACAAAAACGATTATGCTTAAAAAAACCTTTAACAAACTTCTTCCATGCAATTTGATACCAACCACTAATTAAAAAAATTAATTGCTGAGATTTTACTTAGTTTATAAATTTATTATCATTTTTAAATTTAAATAAATATGCCTCGACTTTATATATGTTTAGATGAACATGGTCACACCAAAAGGCTTTTCATTAACGTAAAGAGATCTTAAGAGATCATATACATACTTTAGTGATAGAATAAAATACAATTAATAGCGTTTTAGTTGGTCCACATGAGAATATTATTAATTAAAATTCAGCTAGTGTGTTTGTTTTATGCAAAATATCATAACCAACGGCTAAGAATTAATCAATTCCACCATAACAAATATTCCCATGTCACTTAGTTCATTTAATTAATCATTAAACAATGTACACTATCAAATTAATTTTCATCGACTCATCATTAAAACTTTATAATTCACTTACCGTAGTCAAAGCAATGGTTTTAGATTCCTAAACTTGATCATTATACAATTGTAATATGAATTAATAAAAGATAACCTATAACAAAATCAAAAGTTTACTATTCAAATCCACCTATTTTACATCCCACCATCACATCAATAAAGTATAAATCATCTTCGTATCCTTTATATATAACAAAAAAAATGAAAAAATTAATTCAGCGTAAGTATTAGTATTTATGTGTTTAAATTTGTTTAAATTTTTTTACTTCTACTGTTAGGTCATATGTAGTGGTTTATTTAGTTAAAATGTCAACTTAATAAATATGAATCTATTAAAATCATTTTAAATCAAGTGTAGTGGGTTTGAAACCCTTTTTACTTAAATATTGTTAAAAATAAGAAAAGTTATATTTTAACATCCGTTAATGGATTGACTAAAATAAATTTCAAATTCCTCTTTAACTAGGACGTAGTGGTTTTATCACCTCAAATTTGTCTACATCAACAACTTTGACGTCTCCTAAGGGCACCACTACGTCCAGTCTTAATTAAGCAAAAAAATTTATCTATAATATGTGATCATGCATACATCAACGATAAACATCAATCGAAAGGTATATTTTTGGCTAAGTCGTAAGTTATAAAAACAGCCTACTGATTTTTGTAAGGCTTGCAAAACAACAACCAAAATTTGTAGTTTTATACAACTAATTCTATTTCTCGAAATATGAAATTAATTGATAACGACCATGTGTTTGTAAACATTTTGGTTTTTGTTACTTATAAAAAGATTGAAAGTGACATTATGCATATTAAAAGATGACTCAGATCGCAATTGCTTGTGTATCCTAATCTTTACATAAAGATAGCCAACTCCTTGCCTTTCGATGATAATTTTTGATTTGATGAGTTATTTTAATTTTAATTTTATTTTTCTTTAAGTGTTGATGATTATATATTCTTGTCTTAAATAACAAGTAAAACAATATGTTAAATCTTAAATTGATTATATAAGGGTTAAATAACTCAATACCAAACTCTCAATTGATGTAAACCAAATGAATTGCAAATTCTTCAAACATATAAAGTTGAAATATTAAATAATATATACTAAATACGACTCATAAGAGCGTATCCAGTGTTGGACTCAACCTTAACGCAGTTTCTTAAAGCAGGTGAGTTCGCTTTGTGAATCATAGTTATTTAGAAAATAAGATTAGGTTATTTTGATTTTAGATACTAGTCGATTAGTCTATGTGTTATTTTTGTTTTATATTTAAAAAGTTTCACTACTGCAATAATGAAAATTACCGACGACCATTCAATGATATCCCAATGAAACTAAGAAAAGAAAACAAATGGAAACCAGAGAGATTATTTTTTTGAACGTCAATTTTTTTTTAAAGATACCAGTCTAGAAGAAACTAAAATATAAAAAAACACAACTTACAACAGATAACATCCGAAGATTCTTCCAGATTACAACTTAACTCCTAGACGAGAATATCCATAAGAACCACTCTAAGGCTTTTTCTTTCATTTTAACTAGAGAGATTACTAACAACCGCATTTCTAACAAGGCTTTAACGACAAGTTACCTTGATGACTCTTTCATCAATGGTTTTTCGATGAAAATTTTCATTTTTAACGTCAGACACACAATACCTAAAGTGACACCCATTAGATTATTACAATATTCCCGACAGAAGGGGACATTATTGCTAATTATGTAATTGTTGAACTTCTCTAAATTAGTATTATTAGAGTCACCATTAGTCAACTGTTGCACTCTTGGTCAAAATAGTATGATAAATTGAAGAAATAGACTACTCAATAATTAATTTTAATTAAACGAAACAGATCATACGTGTTAATTGGTATCAAATCTACATGATTAAACAAAATACAGAAAAACTAATTATTTATTTGAATAATTAATCTGTCTTTTGATCAAATATAATATATTTGAAGCTTAGTTGTTAGAATCAGAATCCATATAATATTCAATAAAAAGTATAATAATTAAATTAAGCATTATTAAATGATAATTAGTGGGAAACTATATCAACTCCTGTGAGTCATTCCTAGCAAAATGATAATTAGTGATTAATAAATAACTACTTTTAGTGATTATCATGGCATTAGTTTTGATAACTGACTACTCAAAGTATATTTTGAGAAACAGTTTGCACATCATACTGAAATTAAAAACAAAAATAAATAGAGAAAATGAAAGAAAATAGATATCTATTTATGATATATACCAAACGAAAACTTTAGCTCTCATCAATTCCTACACGAGATGATTTATTTATTCTTAGAAGCACGACGAAGGCCATCAAAATATTCTTAGCTGACCCGGTTCCTCCACCACCACTGCCACCGTCTTTACCGTTGCCATTGCCACCTTTGCCGCCCGCTCCACCGCCGCCTCCTTTTCCGCCACCCATGGTTGCTATGTTATTTTTTTTCAATAATTGTGAAGTTACTTGATAAGAAATCGGTATGAACAAGATAAACCACGTCACTAGGTGTTTACAGAGGATTTTTAACTGCGAAAAGTAAATGAAATGAGTTATTTAGAGCCTTTCGGATTAAAACTAGTTACTAAAATCTTTTGAGTTTTCTGAGTAATTGCTACTATATCAAATTAATGTTCAAAATAATCCATTAAGGAGTTAATTATAAAATAGTTAATGTCGTTTTATGTAAAAATTCATTACTTTTTTTATACCGAAACAAATTATTTAAATCTTGTATTCTTGTCCTCTCCATTCACATCTCTCTTTCTGTTACTTTTGCAATCTAATCTTGATTGGTTGTCTCTTATCTTTCTTATTATACTTTTTGTGTGACGACTTTTTTTTTTCTTTTTATTCTCACCTTCCATCGAGGACACATTTTACATATGTATAGATTATGTTTTATTTATTTTTCTCTTGTTCTTGCTACATTAGTAGCTCCATTCACCGCTACGAACTTTGCTCGTTACTTTTACCCATCATAAGATATGATCTTACTTTTTTTGAGATTTTATGTATTCATAAAATGTTATGTAAGAAATTATGCCAGTAATCAGCGTTTACACTTGATTATGTGTTCTTAAACAAGTTTAGATATGTTAATTTACACAAATTAAAATGAAACTATTGACATGATATGAGAAAGTATATTAGTTTCTATGATACTAGTGTTTTGAATTAAACTCTTTTCTACTAGTCTCATGACTCCCTTTTGTTTATTTAAAACATTTATTGATTTTTAGTTTTAATATATTTTATCGACTTATTAAATATGAAACTTTTAAAAGTTAATTCTTTCTAAACCTAACATCTCACTTACTAATCAAATAATAACCATACTTTCTTTAACTTGTTCATCTCCAAACACTTAAACGCTCGTCACAAACGTGTATTTATTTACTTAATTAATAAAATATTATTTTTAATTAATGACATTGCATTTGATAAATAATTCGTAAAAACATATATAAAAAAGTAGGATAACATAGATATTTATTTAAGATAAATACGAAATTACAGTACGTTTTAGCCTTGTTACATAAGAAACGACTCATTTATCCTTGGAAGCACCATGAAGCAGATCAAAGTACCCTTTCGGGTTACTCTCAAAACCGACCCTTGATATATATGCTCCCCCGCCACCCGGTGCCTTCATAGAATCCGACCCTCCACCACGTTTAGCACCGCTAGAACCTCCTTTGCCAGAGGCGGTTCCACCACCACCACCTTTGCCACCATTTCCACCGCCATCGCCTTTGCTCCCAGAACCACTGCCGCCACCACCACCTTTTCCGCCACCCATGTCAGTGTTATTTTTATAAACACTTAATATTACTTGATAAATGATAAGAGATTGATATGAAAAGATACACAAGATTACAAGGTATTTATAGAGGAATTTTCTAACTACAAGCTAGTAAATGAAATGAGTTACTTAGAGCCTTTGAGATTCCATAAAATTGGTTACTAAGAGTCTAGAGCCCCTTGAGTTTTCTGAGTAATATCTACGATATCAAGTTATAGATCACAAAATATAATCCATTAACTAAGACATTGTTTATGAAATTAAAACAAGATTAGTTTTAATCGTACATTCCGTCGACTCTTAATTATTAGTCTACTTTATATATTTTAACTTAATCATCCTACATAAATCATCAGTCATTTTCTAAATGTTAGTAGCATCTCTCTCAATTTTTTCTAGGCCGGTCCCGAGGATTTTAATGCCCTGGACGAACCCGAAAAAAAGGCCCATGGGCTCTAACGACTTAAATTATATAAACTATTTTTTTTAAATGAAAAGAAATGGCTTAGCAATAAACATAACAATATCATAGTATTACAATGACATACCGTAATAGTTGACCAATAACTCGTAAATCTCTTCTAGCATTCTTGATAGCAAATTGGTTTATAACATATTCGTAGTTTATAGTCTCTAATATTTTGCTTTCGATAGCTATTATCGCTGATTCTGCTAAGTCTTTCTTGAGACACCGTGGATCGTAGGTAAGATTTCAAGTTTGAATAGAACAAAATTTGTGGTATAAATTAGTTTGTGGACTTTAATTACAATCAAAATTTAAATATTTTAGTGGGCTATTAGTTGAGTAATTAGGTTAGAAAAATGGGCTCAAAAAAATTTGATTTAAAACATAATTGGGTTAAGTTTTTAATTGTATTATACCTTATAATTATTTTTGTATAATTATATATATAAAAAATTTGAAAACTTGTGTGCCCCCTGAGCGAGTGGGCCCTGGACGGGTCCATTCCGCCCCTCCTTAGGGCCGGTAATGATTGTAAGTCTGTCGAAAGTCGATGATACATGTTATATAATACTAGTGGGTATGACCCGTGGTCTGCAGCGGGATTATAAAAGTTGAAAGATTTAATTTTAATGATTTATACGTTAGTATTAACCACCGGAAAAAAGATTACGTGTGAGATGAGCACTAGTGTAAACTGATTAAATGAAAATTTGACATAACTCAAATGCTTAAGTAGAAAACTTAAAAAAAGTTCAGATGATTAAATGTAAATTTAACATAACTAGAATGCTTAACTATAAAAACTTAAAAAAAGTTCTGGTGATTAAATGTAAATTTAACATAACTCGAAGGCTTAACTATAAAACTTAAAAAAAGTTCAGGTGATTAAATGTAAATTTAACATAACTTGAAGGGTTAACTATAAAACTTATAGAAAGTTCAGACGATTTAATGTAAATTTAACATAACTCGAAGGCTTAACTATAAAACGTAAGAAAAGTTCGAGTGATTAAATATAAACTATTATTAAGCTCTTCGCGTTGCGGCGGAAGCATAAAACTGTGTCAAGTAGTATCAATGTCACACCGCCACCAACACTATAAGCTCGTAAAAGAAATACAAAAAGAAAAAAATCAACTGAATGAAAAGTAGACATAAAAATGTTAAACCACACACATGTGTTGCGGCGCGTTGATGTGTATAAATTAGACCGAAATATAAACGCAACATGGTTGTTAAACGGAAAAAATAGAGGTAAAAATATTGAACCACGGACACAAGTTGCGATATGTTAACTCGAAAACTTTAGACCAAGATGTAAAACGTAAAATTTGTAAAAGATTAAAATGATATGAGATTAACGTTAAAAGTGAAAACAAATGCAAGTTAAATGTAAAAGATTAAAACTATATGATTAAAAGTAAAAAAAAAAAGTACAACCTACAAAGCATGAGTTACAAATTACAATACACATCCAAGTTGATTATTAGTATAATATAAATTTGACATAACTCGAATGCCTAAATATATTAAAATAAAAAAACAAAGGGAGAGTCGTGTTCTGGTTAGTTTAATTTAAATGTATAATTGTAAAAAAAACAAACAAACAAAGTAGAGTTTTATTAGCTTGAAGAAAAAGATTCAAATAAAAATGCCCTTAAAACTAATAAGTATTAGAACTAATCTCAACTATCAATCTTCTAAATGCAATTCATTACTCATTATTGTGTCTTTGTAGAGTGCATTATAACTTTTTGTTAGTTATTATGTTTTTTCTAATTTTAAAACACAATGATAGATAACAAATTTATATATAAAAGCAATGATAGAATTAATCAAAATGATATAAAATGTAAAACACAATAATGAATTCATATAACAAATGACCAAATAAACGTATAAAACATTGATGTTATCTACGATATCAAATAATAGTTATGCTTGCATTTTTTCTGGTTGTATTTTCGAATAAAGTTATTTTTTAATTGTTCATTCCTAGTGTTAATGAAAAAGAATTCTATCAGCTATATAGCAACTTTTTAAATATCGATATTTGTTATATATGCTAAAGAATTCCATATTTTGTAGTGTCCTTGCTAAACTTTTTTCCTTGATTTTAATAAGTTATATACTACTTTTTTCATTGCATATCCGAGTTTTCATCCATTATGGTGTGGGTTTGCGTTTTATTATATATGTATTTAAACATGTGGCATAATTTAGTCATTAAAGTTTGTTCACAAAACAAAACAATATTATGCTCCCAAACATACATTTTATTCGGACTTTATGAGCAAACATAAGACCCCAAAGTTACAGAGCAGTTATTTGTGAGAAACAGGTTTATAAACTAGTTAAGATATCAAAATATAGACAAAAAGATATAGAGGTTCATGAGAACTTATTAATAGTAGTGTTTTGTGTGCAGTGATTTGAATATGACACGTAGACACTCTACTTTCTCTCTCCTACTACTTTAATCATTTTTATGCACTTATAGCCATTTCTCTACATAAAATTGGTTTTCTTTCGGTTTTTACTCAAAAATTACAATGTTATCTCAACTGAGTTCCAAATAACTCGGTTTATTTCTTTGAACCAAATGACTCGCAGAGTTTCAGAACATTGAATTCACTTCAAAAAAACCAAAACCTTGACAATAGTCGTATGTTATAACAAAGCAAAAACAGTGTTTGTGGGTATGCTACATCATCTCTTTGTATCAAGTGCCACTATAACTTCACGTTTCCAGTATTACAGAAAAAGGAAGACCATGTTTTACCTTCACTACAACCCAATTTTCTTGAATATTTACAAGCTGTCGACTGCACAAAATTGCTCTAATTCTGCACAAAATATTAGACGAAATTGGTAAAAAGATGCAACCACGTCAAAGGAATGAAAGTTGATGCCGATTGGTTGACTTTCGAGGTCAAATATTCATCTCAACCTAAAACATAACATGGGTTGTGTCAAATGATTTCATTTCTTGAAAAAAGTTAAAAAAAACCACATACGACATCATGCCTGGTTATCTTTTATCTTTACTAGGCTGAACCAAGTAAAAACGGGTTGGAAGTGGCATAAAGCATAATTTTAAGGCATAAACCTCCTAAATCATTTCCAAAAAGTCAAATTCTTCTTAAGATAATAAAAAATATTGTAACTATATTTGACAGACTAACTATTTATGAAAAAGTAAAAGAATTACGCGTTTGGCTTGTTAACTAGCCCACCCATTTTGCCACCTCTAAATTCTTAAAAAATTCTATATATACCTAGATAATTTGTTTCCACTTTAGTATTTAAAGTTTCTGTATTGTCATACACTTGACCTGAAAAGTCAGCCACTACTTAAATGGTAGAAAAAGGTTTAAGAGACTAACCTTCAACTGAAATACCTGAGGTCTGTATGTTGCTGGAAAAACTACACGACTGTACATTTATTTAAATATACAATCTGGAACCTCAGAAAACTTGCATATTTCCATGATTCCTTTTAAGCTCTGCCGAATAAAAAAAATTTATTTGCCACTTTTTACAGGAGATTGTGGTACTGCATGTTCTGACTTGATATCAGGCCGATTTTGTTTCAACTTTTCATTTGAGGCTTCCTTCTCTGCCTTCTTTGTTTCCGCCTCTAATTGTTTGACGTTTTCTTCATTTGCTTGGTTGAACATTCTCACAAATTTCAGCAATGTTGTAACGACTGAAAATAATATGGGAATATAAAATGCAAGTCACATAAAATGTTGTATTACAAACTATCAGTGTTTTAAATGTGAATTTGTAAATACCTTGCTCATATGGGCAACGGGCTGGATCCTCACCAAAGTATATAATTAAAGCGTCCACATTTTTACCCTATAGATGCATAGGATCCTTTGCTTACAAATTTAAGATCTTTAAACCAAGTATTTGTTGATTAAAGGGAAAATACAAGACATACCACACTAGAATACAGAGAAGCCAATGATCTTGCTTCACCTTCGGCTGAACGAAGGAACTCCTTCAAAGCCTACCCAAATCCCAATAGAAACCAAATTATTTACCGATACAAATTTTATCATTCTTTTCATCATCATCACCAAAAATAACTTATTCTTAAATACTTATATCAGTAGGTGGCAGTTTCGACCCACTTACCTATGATGGGCTGCTATGTTTTATCTTTATCAAGTCAAATAAGAAAACAGGTCAAACAGCTTTCCTTACCTTGCGGAAATGCTCAGACACAGGTCCATCATTTTCAGACATTGACAATTCCTGGGCAACTTTGTCTAACCCTTTGCTAATTGCTTGCATTTCCTCTGCCAAGTATTTCAATTGAATCTGGACACAAATAATCAAAATATAAATTCTTCCATCATAGAAGTTGTGAGATATCCAACTAGATTGATTACCTTTGCTGCAGGTTCCAAACTGCTAAGATCCTTTGAAAAATCAAGAACTTCAGGTAGTTTGTCAGCAAGCACCTACAAGCATCAAGCAGAGCTACCATGAACAAAAGTGAAAACAAACACAAAAAACATTCCACCACTTGTCAATTTCTGATTAGGTATAACTGGTGATACATAGATGACTTATACACTTGAAACTAAATTTTGAAGGTTATTTTAGCTTATCAAAGGAAAAGAAATGAGTACCTTACAAAGGTAATGCATGAGAGTCATTCTATTGTTCCTTGCACGTGTATCAGTAAGTTTCAGGAGGCTATCTAATCTGAACCCAATAGCAGACCCTAAAACAAATCCGAATTCTTATTTCTGTAAGTCGAAAAACAAAACCAAACTGCATCATAAAGACCTATACATGGCATATATATTATGATATTGGAAGATGAATATTTACTATGTTATAATAGCACAATAGCAAAAATAATATGACGATAAAATGAATACTCAATTTCAGCACTTACCCCTTGCGGTCCCCTGGTTCAGAGCATTTCCCAGCTGAAGAATTGTTTGCATGACTCGCTTTAATTTAACAGAACTCCTGGTCTGATAGAAAACATGAATTATATAAGTTTTGACGGATAATATCATTACTGGTTACCTGCAAGATCAATGTACCATGAAGAAAACTTGCCTGTTCTACAGCCGAATTTACTATGTTTAGGCTCTTCCTAAGATCAGAAACCTAAATGGAAACAAATCTCAACCGTTAGATCATCATCCAAACCTATAACAAGCAAAGAATACATGTAATAAAACTGTCATCTGACCTGTGTATTGAACTGTAACTTAAAAGAAAAAACTCTTAGCTTAGATTCTGTACGTGGAACTTTCATTAGCTCCAAAAAGAACTGTTCCAGATACAATACAAAATGCATCCATCAAGTTTGAGTTAATTTGTAGACATTCTTCATATTAACTTGTTCCAACTGACAAAATGTGTATTACAAACCTGTTCACATTTGCCTAATTTATCCTTCTCTCCTTTGTATCCCTAAGCACAAAAACCATTAGTTATAACAAATAAAAGCTCTTAGTGCATAATTTCACATAAAAGGGATCACAGACACCTAATGGAAGAACAATATCAGAGGTGACTTAGCTCCCGCTTTTGTGTAGAGTCCAGGAAAGGGCCGGATCGCTTCGCGATCTGATACCCTACACTTTGTGCAGAGGTTGTTTCTCAAGGCTTGAACCCATGACCTCAAGGTCACAAAGCGGCAACCTTACCCGTTGCCAACGGCACACCCTCAAGAACAATATCATAGATATATACTAAACATAATCAAGACAATGTCTAAACTTGGTGCAAAATAGATACATGTGCAGAAAGATCTCCACTTTTGAAATTAATTGTTTAAGCCTAATTATTCTTACAGCAGCACCTTAAACCGCTGATACATTCGAAAGTCGAATCCTACCATTTAACAGGAGCATGCATCCACGGGGTTTTAGGGACGAGTCACATGCTATTCATTTGAGGTTTTATAAAAACTCTAAGGTTGAATTTTTCTTATTTTCAAACAACTTGAGAACTTGAAGTGTTTAAAGCTTCCTTGATGACATATATTGTGCAATGCACTTTCGTTTTTCTTTAACATTTCTAACGGTTCTGTAGCAGTTGGATAAACATTGGAAAAGCATGAAATGTCGACTCCCAGTACGCAGCAACTAAAAACCAAGGATTTACTACAACTTCCCCCAAGATCAGGGTTTATTTTGCCATTTAACCTTTAAACAGCTCAACTAACAGTTTACCTTAAGCAGCTCCATCTCCTCTTTTGTTGGACAAAACTTTATGAGGTTGTCCACTTGATCAGCATCCATTACCGAGTCTTCCAATGCAAGAACATGATCCTGCGAAGTGACACAAACTAAGCACTATTGGAAGACCATTAAAAATCCGATTACACATTATAAACACGTGTGCACTTGTTCAGGTTGACAAGTAGTCAGGTAAGATGTTTATGAATTCATTTAACCATCTAAAGGTGGTAGCTCTCCATGCAAGCTACTCTAGCAAGTCTCCTGGGGAGGAGTGGCACTAGGCGTAGTTGGTTGAGGAGTGACCGGCCAAGTCAGTAACAAAGATAGTAATAACAGAAATGAAGTAGGCAGGTACAATAGGGGTGGGTGTCTGACCAAATTTAAGTTGCTTTTGGCAGATGGAACAGAATCCCAATTCTTTGTGTAATTGTAGTTACAACAATAATAATTCCATAATTTCAATATCAAAAGTTAACCTTACCATCAATTCATTCAATGGTATTTTGACCTTTGAAAGCATGATCTCACAGTTATACGCCCTCCTGTGCTCAATCTGCAACATGTGCAATTAATTATAAAAATTCTATGTGCAAAGAATTGCAAGGCCATTACATTTGGAAGAGAGAAAAACAAGCATCGGTATATTCGGAATGTATTAAAAAGATTACCTATTTATAGATATGATGAAGATAATATTTACCAGTTGTACTTTTTCAGGCTTATTAGCTAATGCTGCCCGAGATTTTGGTTTTGAATCCCCTTGTTCTGACTTTGGGTTTGATGCTGAGAAGAGAGACTCAAGTTCTGATATATCAATCTCCGGTGCCCTAATATGCATGAACCATAAGAAAGTAAAATGATCAAGAACCGGTTAGTGGGAGACATCATGCACTTTCAAAAGTAAAAGAAGGAATAAACTCACTTTGCAGCTTCTCCAGATTTTTGTGTCTCAGCCCACAAGCTTCCTTGTACTGCTCTTGTTAGCTTCAACCAATGCAGAGGCTTCAGCTTCTTATATTGTTGATTCTTTAAAGAACTTGTTCTTGACAAAGTACGCCCCTTGAGAGCAGGTGGTGGCATTGAAGGAGCTCCAGCAACATTGGTGGATCTTTGTGGGGGTGGTGGTGGGACAACACCTGTGGTTACATTTCCATTATCAGAAAACATTGGAGGCGGAGGTGGCTGCGGTGACGCAATTCTTTTGTTTGCACCTTCCCTTGTAGGACGAGGTGGGGGAGGCGGTGGTGGTGGAGAGGGACCAGCTCTAATAACCGGTGGTGGTGGCGGCAGCGGTGGAGAGGGACCAGCTCTCGTAACTGCCGGTGGTGGTGGAGGTGGAGGAGGCGGAGGAGAGGGACCAGCTCTCATAACTGGTGGTGGCGGCGGCGGCGGAGGCGGTGCAGAGGGACCAGCTCTCGTAACTGCCGGTGGTGGTGGTGGAGGTGGAGGAGAGGGAGCAACTCTTGTAACTGCAGGTGGCGGTGGCGGTGGCGGCGGCGGTTGAGAGAGACCAACTCTCGTAACTGGTGGTGGTGGCGGCGGCGGTGGTGGAGAAGACAAGGATTGAGAAGATTTAACCTTCTGATCTGTTTTGTCCTTTTTCAATGAGCCACGATGTAGGATAGCGGGTGGAGATGGACACTCAGTTAAATGACCTATTGACAGAGATCCTGCAGGTTCAAGTGAAATGCCTACTTTGTTTGTCAAGGGTGGAGTTTCAATGAGTGTTGGAGCAGAAGGTTCAATTATAGTTTCCCTGACGTCTTTTATTGATGGGCTATGAGAATGTGGAGTAAGTTTAAATTTAACCTTATTATCTGAAACTTCCTGTGATTTTTGGGGCATGACAGGTGTCTTCACAGCAGAATTTGAAGGTGACCGTGGTGGTGTTCTTGCCATGTCATCAACCTTTTCTCCACCAGACTGTCGAGGAACTGCCTCCATTTTCTCGTGGACAATGTCTGATGCAGCCAACTTATGGAGAACATTTAGGGCGGCATCACTTTTAGGGTCTAGCCAATCCACACTACTAAACATCTCTTGGATTTTATCAAATGCTTCTATCGGGAGACCACCTTCCTCAAAGCCAGCCAAATCTAATGGAACCGTAGAAGCTGCAGCATCCATATCTGAGAAAATAAGCTTCATCCAAATATATATTTGTTACATACACATATGTAATGTAAATAGGTGTGTGATTAATGTGGACGCTTCATTGGGATGGTATAGTGGAAAGTTTATAGTGAACAGACCTCAGCCCTGAACTCTTTGGGAAATAGATCCTTAGCATCCCAAAGTATGTCGATCTCATCACGATTAAGTATTAAAATATTGGACCTGATAAATGCTGTGTTGAACATGGCACGATACATCATCTTTTCCCGGGCCAGATCATTATGTAAACTGATACACTCCAGCACAATGTCACCTTGAACATGGCAATTGACATCAATTTTAACCAGCTCACATTCTGTCTGCGATGATTTTATAAGAGATATTAGCTTTAAACCAAAAATAATTAATACCCACATTCAGATTAACATATCACACAAGATAATGCATCAGAGTTGTGACATTTGTGGCTATGCATAATTGGTATAGGCTTCTGCAGGTTAAACGTGCAGTTTCTTGACCATTATTTCTTTTAAATATACTATATAAGTAAATTCTTCTGAGTTCAAGGATAATCATGAACTGTCATCACATAAAACTACTGACAATTAAGTGCATGTGAGATAATATTAGTTAAAAACACAAACTTTCAAAGTGTGTTATTAACATATAATTTTTTTGTTCTTACAACTTTAACTTAAAGAGCAAACATAAAAGATAGACAAACAACATTGTTTCTTGGAAGATCAATAAAGTAATAAATGCTTCTCTACCCAAAGTTCACAATGGATACTTCATTCAACACTGCGTAAGCACTTATATCATGCACAAATCAGAGGTAGTTAAATTTATAGGACCATTCATTATAACAAATATGCTAAATCCATAAGAGCCAACGAAGTACTGAATGGAAATTATGAGGTACAAACAAATAAAGATGAATATAAAGACGATCAATAGGATAGCAAACCTAAAATGCATAACTAGGGTATAGATAGAACAAAAATCTTGCCTGTTTGTAGTATCTGACATTCTTGCTCCTCTTTGGGGTTGAAAACAGAAGTTTGGGGGTTCTATCACCGGGAAGGGAAGGATCTTGACCATAAATCCTGAAAATAGGACAGCAACCACCGTTTCCATCAAAATCAGGAATCATCCGCATTATCACACAATCCAAAATAAGTGCCCGGTCCGATGGAGGCCATTCTGAAGCCACATTTCTTCTTGATACATATTGTAAATACCTTAACTGAGAAGGTAAAGGATCTAAAGGTGACAAAAGGTGTAACAGTTCACGAGGAGCTTGCTTATAAACCATATCCAAGGTCTTGTATTCCCCAGTGTAATGTTTTCTGTAAATCAAGAGTGAAGCCAGCATGTAAGCCAAAACAGGCCATCCACCCCGCTCACAATGCATCAGAAGAATATTTTGCTGCCCAAGTGAAAGCCAGCTTTCACTTGATCTTAGAAAATGGTGGATAACCTCTATCGGGAGTAATGGACAACCCTCATATTGTTTAGGGTAGTCCATAATAGTGAGGTCACAATCTGACAAAGCAGATGCAATCTCGCTTGATTCTTTCCCACCAAAATTAAAAATCAAGATGGAAGCATCAGGGTGATGGTCCTTGAGCTGACTAATTGTGTTTCCCACATAATTTTTATAATCTTTTTGTTCCCAAGCATCAGTAGTCAAACAGCAGTCGAAGACTGAATGCACATCAAATACATGAAACAATGGTTGTTAACAGAAGATGATCACATTCAGTTTCAGCAAACAATGTATCACATGATGTTCTATTTCACAAGGATAGTTAATCAAAACCAAGACTCATCCTTATACCACAATCCTATATCATAACCTTGTTTTTAAACCCTGATAACATCCTACCATAACGTAACACTCAAATCTAGGAAGTAATGGTTGTTATATGTATACCTCTAGCACCCCATCTCTAACTTAACAGAACAAACATTGCTAGAACACCCAATGATCAACAGCACTCAATGTTTGTCTAACTTAATATGAAAATTAAAACAACAAATTGCAGTGTTTGATCAATAAAATTAAGTCAAATTGATTTTTAAATATTTAAACCTTAATGCGTTAGCTTAAAATAATCCATACCAATATTTTGATCAACGACACTCCTAACTTTCACATTATTATCAACGATAATCCCAGTAGCATACTATTCGTACATTGTCCATTTCGTTCACTATCATCAATGTGAGTGAAATTTAGTGAGAGTTGGAATAGTCATTGATGCAACTATTAGTATGATTTACTATCGATCAATATATTATAATTCGAATAGTTATAATCTAATTTTACTAAAACTAATAAAAATAATCTAATTATTCCCTAATACCAATTTTAGATACACCTATCAATACTAAACAGTTAGCTGCTGTCTCGTTCTATTTCCAAAACAAAATCAGAAAAACCGAAGTTAATTAGTTGGAGCAGATAACTCATAGCTGATACCTCTACTTGTGGAACACTAGTAAAACACGAGATGAAAATTTAAACAAACAATTAGAATCGGGAAGTGAAATATTACCGTAAACCCTTTCAGAGATCTCCACAAGTCCATCAGGTGGCTTCTTGTAGAACAACTTCAGTAACAATGCCATAGGACCTAATCAACGATCCCGAAGCCCTAGAGCGGTGAAATCAGCTACGTGGATGTGTGTCGGTGAAATCTAGTAATGATGAGTTTTGAGGAAGCAAAGGTGAATCTATGTTGATTTGATTTGATTGATTGATTGATTTGAGTTTTACTTGTGATTTTGACTTGAAGAAGAAGAAAAGCTGAAAGTTAGATGAGGTTGAGGGAGATTTGTTGCAGGTACACGTAAGGTGATAACGTGGGTAGCACTGTTGTTCGACAGAAAGAAGAAGAATGAGACTGTTGGTGACTCCAATAAGACCAGATTATCATAACGGCCCGGCCGGGCTGGGCCGCCAAAACCAGCCCACAGCTCGAGTTTTTCTATTCGAACCGGTTTGGGTGAACCGGTTGCAGTTTGATCCAATCGCATATCCACGGGTCTGATATCGAGATGAGGATGTATTCGTTGAAAACGGATAAAAAAGGTGTTTTTTTTTTTACTTTTTTTTCTCTTATAAGTCGTTTTTTTAGGTGGATCGGTTTGACCTGATCTAGTTGTTATTTTACCTGACTTGATTTAAAACGATTTATAAGACATACTAGTTTTATGCTGTTTTTTTATACAATATGTATGTTTTGGATGTTATATATAGATACAATGTTAAAATTTTAACAACTTGTTTTTTATTATTTATGAATTTAGGTTTTTTTTTCATTTGTTAGATTTTTTTGTTATAAGATGATGAACTTGGTATGTGTCCTGAATTCCAAGTACATTCTTGATGACTTTCAACCAGTTTAACACCGCTCGAGTCTTTTTTCCTGAGTTAAATATTGTGTAGCTTAACGTATTTGACTCGTTAGAAATAAACATAATCTAGACTTCTTTTTTCTTAGTTAAATATTGTGTAGTTTAACGTATTTGACTCGTTAGAAATAAACATAATCCAAAAAACATTTGGAGGTCATAAGTTCCTGAATAATCGTATTATTATGGTGACTTTGACACCAAATAAGTTACAAACCTTTAAAAAAAATTAAGGTTATATGTTTAATACACCATCTCCTTCTAAACTGCAATTTATGGATCTGGATCTGTAAACTGTCGTTTACAGGCACTGTAAACTACAGTTTACAGAGTAAATGACCGTTTATTTTTTTGTAAACTGCAATTTACTTTTTTTTTTCATAATGATACACGGTGTATGAATCAAGAACCCTAAAAATAATTGTCTTTGGACATTTGTTTTTAAAATTGGTTGATGGCTTATTGTATACTCGACTTTGGTTATGACTAATATGTTTATTTATCGTGGTCATAGTTGGATTTATAGCTACAACTTATGGTTTGTATGATACTAAGATAGAGATCTTTGTCATGATATCAATGTTCATATAACTTGATCACACGTGAAATTAACAGAAAACTAACAAATGTCTCAGTTAAATTCGGCCAAGCCTAGCTAAATTGCGAGTCAGGTCGATTTTTTTTGGCTTTCCTATGGTTAAATACTTAAATGTTCAGTTTTTATGTTTTTCCTTAAATTATCTCCCTTTTTATACATGACAAGTGTACTATTTTTCGGAAGGAAGCTTCTTTGTGGTTCAATATCCTATTATAGTCTGAATATTGTTTGCTTACTAAATTCATAAACATCAAGATTGCAAAAGACTAAGGTATAACTCCTCATGCGTAGGATACAAGAGGCGGCAGCGTGAGTGTTTTTTTTGGGTTGAAATGTTGAAGCAACTTGTAAGCCAGCCGTACAAAATGGTGTTGTCTATGGTCGGTTGCTAACCATACAAGTGTTGAGAGACATTCATTATTGGTGGTCCAAATTAATAAGTCATGTGCACCTAAAACACAAACAAACAATAGATGAAAATGACGAGTGTGTCTCACCTAAAGCTGAAACCTATATGTATATCTCGTATTAGATAACGTACGTGTCACTATAACGCGTTAGTCTCTTTTTGGGACCGTATTTTTCGTCATTTATGTTTCAGTTTCAGGGTCGTATGTTGTCTGCTTTAATAAATATATAAATAAAACACAACAATTAATATAGTTTTTTCTCACTTTGACGTGTGTTATTATTTGAAGGGTCGTATGCCAATCTTAAATACAAGTTGTTTAAGAACTTTTGTTAATAAAGATTTGTGAACAAGTCAAACTAGTTATTGCTTAATTTGATTTTGACAAACATCAATCACGCCATCCTTAGTTTTTTATGTGATTAGAAATATTTGATGAATTTTAATTAGCTTGTTTCATTAATAGACCATTCCTTTACATGAACTTCATGACATTGACACATCTTTTCTGTATTTTCGTGACACCACATTCTTCTTGAATGTCTATAAACAAAATCAACAATTTTATAACATAGATCACTACATGAATTACTAGTATACACCACAATAGTCGGTGAGCATTATACCCATCACTTAACCAAGTGATTGTTATAGGAGTCAACATGATAACAAAATTAGCAAAATCACTCAAATTCTAGCCCTAAACAAAGATAACCATGGGTATATGTATGTTTTCATTCTTCTTCTTTTTTTCTTTTTTGAAGGGCACATGATTCTCGCCTCGTATGTCTTGTAAAAATTATGTGCTTAATGTGTCACAAAATCAATTAACAAGAAAACTAAGATTTAAAATAAATTAAACAAAAAGTCCTTATTAATACATGATCTATGGTCAAAACAAAATTGAGACTTCGAATAGTTCAATTAAGAGTTTTTACTAATCATGGTGTAAAACTATGACTTCAAATGAAAAAATAACTATCGACAGTAACAAAATTTGCATAATACACAACATTTTAACTATACAACAACTTAATGTATTAACGAAATTTAATCATGTTTCTAACTAACATATCATCAAAATTAGAACACATACAACTCAAATGAAGTTCCATCAACTCTGTTTAATAGTACATGGTAATGTTAGGTATGTTTTAGTGATACAAAGTTCGACGTAAACATAAGAAGTAGTCTAACTAATTGTCTAAAACCATTCTAACAATTTGATAGCTTTTATATGTTTGTTGGGCCTAATGTTAGGGTCCCTTGCGCTCCCCACACATGGGTTCATACTTCTATGCTTCTTGTATTGCCACGCTACTCAATGATGACTGTTGCTACACCAAAAAAACATGCATTGTGAGATAACCTCGAGGGATCCTGCTAAGAAAAACAAACCATTAGGCTCACCGCAATATATGATCTTCTATGATTCACTTTCAGCATGAGAATCAATGAACAAGACTGCTTTCTAGACTATTTTTCTTTGTCTTCACAAAAGAACGATAAATCACACGCAATTCCTAGTTCTTCTCCCCTTCCTTTCCCTGTAGCATCTCATCACAGGCTCTTGCCAACGTAACCTAGTGCGTTGCAGGTTCATGACATATCGTCTTAGGTTATGTGTTGTGGGATAGAGCCCTGATCAATTATCCTAGCCTTGTTGTGGATCAGGTGATCATATGCTTTAACAAATTACTTAATTAATTAATTTATTTTTTAGAAATCAAACAATAATAATAAATTAAATATTATAATCAAATAGAATTCATTAAAAACATAAAAAATTAAAAAAACACACAACAAAAAAACATAATAAATAAAAAAACAATCTAACTAGTTTTCCTCTTCCAAATTCCTACAAATATGATTGTTCTTTTTTCCATTAAAGCTTTGTCCGATGAGAGGAGATAACTAAAGTCACGGGTAAGAAAAACTAATTTCTTCAACTTTAGAGGCTTTCGCCTTTGCCGCCGTCTCGATACTTGCAGTTATTTTGTCAATGTTTGCGCCAAATTCAGAATCGACACTTTGAGTTGGCTTTTTCGCCCGGTCCCCTTCCATTGGCCGACTTGGTTTTTGTGTTGAGGCGTCCAAATCAACCAAGTTTAGGTCGATGTCAATTCGACAATCGGATTTGGTTGAAGTCTTGTAGGCGGCGGACGAACTAGTGTTCGTTCGTGGTTGCGCTTCCTCTGCATCCGACGCAACTAATTGGAACCATCCCAATTACCCGACATTTTGTAATGAGAGGATAAAAAAGTTAGAGATGAAAAAGAAAAAGTAGATATGAATGTTGTGATTTTTTTAATAAGAAAAGAGGTAGTATTTATAGGATGAAATATAATTTATTGAATTTCTGTTTAAATGAGCCAACGGCTCTTTCACGACTCCCATGATCCCAACAACCATTTTTCCACCAGAGAAGTCCCTCAATCGTGCCCCTAATCGCACCCCTTGATTGCGGTTGCGCGACGAGACTGTCACACGTGGGTAGCGCCCCCACAACGCTTTAGTCTTATGTTTGGTTTTGGTTTGATTATGACTTGAGCACAACCATATAATACAAAGGTTCATACTCACCTATCAAACCCTGAAAACCGTGTGAAGATTCACACGCGTAGGCTCATACCCACGTCAAGAAGTAGGGTTTAATAGACTCTGTACCCCTTCACTGTTCTTCCTCTTTCTCCCACACCACAATCCCTCATTCCCTCTGCTCCTTTTCATCCCATCGACCCACAACACACAAATTCAAGATCAAAATCAATCAACCCATCACCCATTCACTTATCAATAGCGTTTAACATACCCTTTTGATCGATGCATTCCATCATGGTCGAACCTTTGAGCTTGATTGATAACAGTACAATCGCCACTCAAAACCCCATTAATGATCAAAACCCATGTGGCGAATCGACGGAATCGTTAGCTTCTGTGGGTGATTCTTCTTTTAGAAGGATTGAGTTTCATTTAGCAAGAAAGCAGTTTAATGGGTTCACTAATGGCGGTGAAGATGGGGGTTTTAGGGTTGAAACGCTTAATTCCACTACCACGAGCTCCGAATATACGCATGGGAATCAGAAACGGGTCGGGTCGGATAGTGTCGGTGGTGGGTCTTCGGGTAAGAAAAGAGATGCGTCGGAGATGGAAAACGGGTTGGATCAGGAACTCAGTGTTGGGATTACTTTCAGGAGAATTGTAAGTTTCTTCGGTTTCTATTGGGAAGTTACAGTTTTCGTTATTATGATATTATTATTCAATTGAATGTGTTAGTGTTCATAAATACTGCAGAATTGTTATGTGAATGATTGAACATTTGAATGTTATTCAAGCTAATGACTTTTTGGTTGAAGTATAGTGAATATGATCACTGTATATTTGGGGAACTTAGGTTGCATTAGTCTAAACCTCCCACATTGTCTTAAGAATTATAAAATGGCATTCAGTTAAGACTAATATGTTGCATAAATCACTTTAATTTAGAAACAACGAGAAGTAGGGCTGGCAAAACGTATGAAACGTGTTAGTCATTCCTAAATATTGTCCATTAGTACCAGCAATTTCAGGGTGAGTTCTATGCATCAAGTTCATGTAGGAAGTTGATTATGGGATCCTATTTTAGAGGAGGATCCTTCACAATTGCTTAAATGCAAGCAATTTGTTACGAGTTGCTCTACAAAATTACGAATTCTGTAAATGAGCTTTTTGTTGCTAAGAAGAATTATTACTGATACTCATTTTCTTATGCACCTGGCTATAGAATCAAAAAAATTAACTTATGAGGGTTGGCTATTAAGTATTTCTCATCACAGCTTGAAAGTATTGATAAATCTTTACATAGATTATTGATTTTAGTAATTTAGTCTATAGAAGTTTTAGTTCTTTTGTCCCCATTGATGGCTATATGCCTATATTAGGTGTTTGACTAATAATATGTGATTTTCATTAACTTTGTGCCTGCTAACCTTTCTTTGTTAGTGATGTTGTTCCTAGTTTACATATTACACATTTTGTATCACTCCTGTCCACCTAAATAGTTTAAATAAGGTTTCTTGTAAATACTCATTGCTTCTTTTGATTTGATAATCTATAGGGAGCTGGTTTGGAGAATCTTGGCAATACTTGCTTTCTTAATTCCGTACTACAATGTTTAACATACACCGAACCTTTAGCTGCATATTTACAGAGTGGAAAACATCAAGTTACCTGTAAGTATTTAAGATGTATTTTTCATTAGACACATACAAATATTCAACATATAATGAACTCCATTTCTTTATAAAGGTCGGAAATCTGGATTTTGTGCATTATGTGCTATTCAGAAACATGTCAGCCGTGCATTACAGTTATCAGGGAGATCATTAGCACCTAAGGATCTTGTTTCAAATTTGCGTTGTATCCTGCAATAGATTTATGTTCATCACTTTCTTGATTAAGTTAAACATTTAATTTTTTATTTGTTTTCAGAAATCTACCAAAATTTTCTCTTATTTGAAGTTAGGCACAATAAGCTCAATTGGATTGAATTATATTTCATTTATTTGAATTTTCTTAACTACATAATTAGGTATATCTAGAACTTTTAGGAATTCAAGGCAGGAGGATGCCCATGAATACATGGTAAATTTGTTGGAATCAATGCACAAATGTTGCTTACCTAATGGAGTGCCTATCGAATCACAAAGTGCGTATGATAAAAGTTTGGTTCACAAGATATTCGGTGGTCAACTTCGTAGTCAGGTAATCCCTGTAGAAGTGGCAAAATGGACGGGCCAGTTAACTGGTTTTTGTAGGGGTCAAACAGGTTGGTTTGACCAGAAACACTTTGCCAAAATTTCATTGTAGTGTGTCAAAAATGATTACATAACCTTTTTTTATATTAAAAAGTTTTAGAAGGTTTTAGGCAAAGAAAATACACATCAGGTGATTTTCTGCTCGTTTGACATGTTTTTTTTTTGTTGACCTGTTAGTGACAAGTGACAACATAAATGGGCTGAAGTTGCACCTCTTAGAAGAATTTTTTTGTTGTATGGGCTGGGGATACTTTAAGCTTAGGGAAAATTTTCATGGCTGTCCTTTTGCTCATAGCGTTTGGGTAAACTGTCAATATTCCAGGTGAAATGCATGCAATGTAACTATTGCTCAAACAAATATGACCCGTTCTTGGATTTAAGTCTGGAAATCTTGAAAGCTGACACTTTATATAAGGCCTTCGCAAATTTTACTGCTAAAGAACAGTTAGATGGTGGGGCTAAGCAATATCAATGCCAGCAATGCAATCAAAAGGTCAGAGCTCTCAAACAGCTTACAGTTTACAAGGCCCCAAATGTTCTAACTGTTCACCTGAAACGCTTTGGGTGCCACATGTCAGGCCAAAAGATCGACAAGAAAGTTCATTTTGGTCCTACTTTGGACTTGAAACCGTTTGTCACCGGTCCATATGTAAGTATATTTCTTTAATTTAAGCACTATTTTGATTAAAATAGTCGTACCGTTATTAGGAATACACAGGTTAGGTTACTGGTCAAAATGGCTCTATTTCAAGAACATGTAAACTGTTGCATGGCTATGGTTGGGCTGACTTGAAACACTTGTAAAAAACTTAAATATATTATTAATGTATTAAATGTATTTACAAAATTGATATAGTTCTAGTAGTGATTTAATCTTCTTTAAATGAAAGGATTTATGAGGCCTTATGCATCAAAAAGACATTTTGGGCGTCTTTCTATTCTTTTGATCATTTTGCATGCTTTTCTTCAGTATAAGATTTTAATTTTACCCATTTAACCAATTAGAGATAAAACATAACCCAAATCAACTAATTTATAAGTTAATGGGTCACATTGACATTTCTACTTTATATCTTTTCTTGTCTTTTAAAATTTTAATTAATATTTGTTTACAACACAATGCAGGATGGTGATTTGAAGTACACACTTTATGGTGTTTTGGTTCATGCTGGTTGGAGTACACACTCTGGTCATTATTATTGTTTTGTTCGGACGTCTAGTGGCATGTGGTATATACTTGATGACAATCAGGTAAGAAGATGACTTGACTAGCTAAACATAGAAACCATATAAAATCGTCGATCTTATTTTCTAACTTCTTGATTTGAACAGGTCATTCAAGTGAGTGAAAAGAAAGTTTTTGAGCAGAAAGCGTACATGTTATTTTATTTTAAAGATAAAAAGAGTTTTCCATCAAAAAAGACTACTGATGTTCGTCAAAAAGAGAAGATTGCAGTGAATGGTGCAACCAATGAGCCTGGTGTGCCAAGAGAGGCCCAAAATAAGACAGGCCCAAGTAACCAGCCAGTAAATGCACAGACGTCATTGAAAAATACTGCAGAAGTTGCTCATCAAAAAGAGAATATCGTGATGATTGGTACAACCGGAGATGCCCAAATGAATACTGGTCTAAGTAATGGTAACGGGTCATTAAATGCTCATACGTCTTTGGCTACTGCTGGTACCGAGAGAAGATTGTCAAGTTCTGTTGCACCAAAAGAGATCCAAACAAAGACCATTCTTAGTAACGAATCTCTAAACGGTCATAAATCTTTGGTTTATGTTAGTACACCCAATGGGTCTGGTGCACCAAAAGAGGCCCAAATTAAAACGGCCCCGAGTGATGGATCATCAGAAGCTCAAAAGTCTTTGGCTGCTGTTGGTATTGAGGGAAATGGGTACAGCCTAGTTGCACCAGAAGAGACCCAAACAAACTCCGATATAAGTAATGGATCATTAAGCAATCAAAAGTGTTCATCCGTTGCTGGAACCATGATAAAGGGTTCGGGTACTGGTGCATCAGAACCAGAACATACTCAAATGACAGAAACTTC
Source organism: Flaveria ramosissima (assembly GCA_025215565.1). Taxonomy (NCBI): domain Eukaryota; kingdom Viridiplantae; phylum Streptophyta; class Magnoliopsida; order Asterales; family Asteraceae; genus Flaveria; species Flaveria ramosissima. The sequence goes on along the minus strand of CM046034.1, from coordinate 65,312,371 downwards.
AGTTCCAAAAAGCATCTTAGAACCCAGTAAAACAGAGGTCCATACAAAGGTATAAATCCTCGTAAAAATGGGTAAAATTAGTCACTGTTTACACATAAGGTCGGGTTGCTTTGAAACACCTTTTGTCAAACAATTGTAAAAAGTTATAGTCAATTAAGATGATTTTGAAGGTTTTATGCATTAATATACACTTTGTGTACATGTGGACTCATGTAATCGGTTATTCTATTCACTTTTTTCGGCAAGCTTATATTTTATCTGTTTGACCACCTGTAACTTTCTAGACTTATGCTTATTTCACAACTAATCGGAAAAAAGTTGCAGGAAATTGGTGCGGGCGAGTCATTTGGTGGTAGCAGTGGTAGTGAGGGTTATGTGGAAGTGGCGAGCGCATTGCAGAAAATATCAAGTTTGCCAGAAAAGGGAAGTTCTATGGAGGAGAAAGCTCTTGGCGGGAAAACCCGTAACACCGAGTTGTCAGATTTGCCACAAAAGGAAAGTTCTCTGGAGAAGAATGGTTTTTGCGAGAAAACCTCTATAATGGGGTTGTCAGATTTGCCAAAAATGGAGAGTTGTATCGATAAGAAAGCTTTTATGGGGAAACCCCGTAAAAAAGTGTGTAGCTTTTTTAAGTGTAAGTTGATAAGTATGAAATTTAGCTCAAATGTTCTCATGGGGGCATCATTGAACCAGAGGAAGAAAAAGAAACATAAGCGAAACAAACGGGTAAAAAAACTTGTTCAAGAGAACTTGGTCAATGAAGGGTCATCTTCATTGGTTAATATTGAAGCACAGGAGACTGCCAAACCTGTTGATAATAGATTCAAAGAGAGAGTTGATGGAGATGATGCTGTACTTGCAACCAATGATTCTAATAGTGGAAATCACTTAAACTCAAATGAATCAAATCAATTGAAAATTTGCAGATCTTTGTCACAAAAAGATTTGGTGCATATGCTTACCAGAGGTATTGACAGAACAAGTGAGTAAAATTACTTCTTTGCCCTTTTTCCGCACTCTAGCTATAAGATATTTCATATTTACAGTAAAAAAATTGGATTTTTTTTATCTGACCCGCACGTGTTTGTTCTTACTTTCAGTCCCTCGATGGGACGAGGATGAGACCAGAGCATCTCATACTTTCAGAGAAACACAGCACGATCTCACTATTGGTTATATTGGAGATGAATGGTGAGTCATAAATCCTCAAATACGCGTTTTTATCTTAAGAAACCTTGATAAATTATACAATCTTTGACATCTTTAAAAACTAATCATTCAACAGGGATGAAGAATATGACAGGGGAAAGAGGAAGAAAGTTAAGATCTCTAAAACTGAATTTGATGGCAAAAACATATATCAAGATATTGCAAATGAGAGGTTAAAATTACATTCGGAAAAACAAAATTCGTCGAAAATGCCACTTACAAAAACAAAGAGGAAAAACAAACATTTTAAAAAGGCGCGAGCTGGTAACGGGCCATACAGGATATCATGCTGAAGGTATGCCAAGAATCTTGTTTTATGGTAACTGACAACCGAGAATGCCCGACATATTTACCAGGTATTTCTTAAAAATTCTTTCGTGATTCGTAGATCTCGTCGCATGAGTTCCTGAGGAGTGGGAGTTTTTTTTCCTTTTTTTTTTCTTGTTTGAAACTAGGGTTTTGAATCAATAGTGCTTGTATTAGTTCTGAAAGTGGTTAAAAACATATGTGTTTTGTATTTTGTTTTGAGAGGATATTGAAGTAATGCAATACCACTAAATGTTTCAACATTTTCTTCAAGGATAATTCAAATAAGCATTCCAAGGAAGCTGATTTTATTGGTATGAATCATTTTGTATTTGTTTAAATGATATTTTATCATACAATAATCTATTACTGGGTTGTGCTTACCCAAAGCCTTTTGATCATTTTATTAGTTTGCACGTCAAATATGTTTACATTATCCGAGTGTTATGACCTTTTCTTTGTGACCATGAGAATCGTCACTAGTAACCTCGCTCATGGGGATCTATCAATATTTTGATAACTTATGAAATTATGTTAATCACAGCTTGCTCTAAAGCAATGTGTGTTGAAATTGTTTTGACTTGATTAGAATGTTATTCTTGCATTTCTTATTTCTTTTTCAAAAAGCAATGTGTATTTGGGTGAGCATGCGGCACAATGATTGACACCACAAAAATTTTCATGATAGCTTTCTTGAACTACAAGCTTCCATAATTGTTCATGAAATAATCATCAGGCTGCTAAATTGCTTGTAATCTTTTCATAACCCATTAAATGATGTTTAATGATTCTTTTTGATTTTCATAGATTATCACTGATTATGTGTTTTCTTAATTTTTTTGTTTTTTTAAGTGAGTTTTGCTGTTATGAAAAGTTAGCAATTTTATGTGTTTTGTTATTTCAAAAACAGTAAGTTCTATGAATACTTTGTGATTTCTATGAATACTTTGTGAAGTGCCGGATTGAACCCCACAACAAACACACAAATTTTATACTGACATGAACTTGACTTGTATATTTAAGATTTAACATTGACAAGACTCCTTCCACTGTAGTGTTCTAGATTTAACACTGAAAACGAAGAAAATTCAGGGGCTGTCAGAGAGCTATACGCCCCATATAGCCCTATACGACTCCCCTATAAGACACATATAGGGCTATACGACGCGTATAACAGATTTCGACACTGACTACGAGGAAAAATTCAGGGGGCTGTCAGAGGGGTTATACGCCCCGTATAGGGCTATACGACCCCCCCTCTATACGACGCATATGAAGCTATACGACCCATATAGAAATTTTGGGGTGTTAATTTATAATTTTGGGGTGTCTAAATAACCAAACTATTAATTATCCATTATTTATTTATTTATTTATTTGAAATTGGTGTGATATATTATGCTATTGTTATTGTATATTAAAAATAGAGGTTTTTTTTTAGTAAATAACAATTGTCAAAATTTGAAAGTTTTTATACATAAGTTACAACTTACAAGTATTTAATGTACATTATTTTGTCTTTTAGTATCAATTTTTTACATTTGCACTCCACTTTAATAAACTTGTTTTTTTAAAACTTTTTCTTTAACTAATATATAGTTCACTGTTACAATTTAACCAATTTACTTCTCTTTTAACAATTAATATTTCTACCACTAAATTTTAAAGAAGCTATCACATAAGAATCTCAATTTAATATATTCGTAAATCGACATTTTTAAGGTTCGTTTTTTATATAAGGTTTTGATGTTTAAAACGATCCACGTTTAAAACCAAACACCTTTATTCTTTTTTTTCCATTGCAACACGAGAAGTATAATACTATTTTACACTGAAAACTCAAGTATTTATAAATAATTGCTCTTAAACTACAACTCTTGAGATTTGTTTTAAGTTTTAAATATAAATAGTACAATCATATTAAATTTTGGCACACATATCTTTTAAGAATTGTAAAAATAAATGTGTCAACTCATAAATCTTTTGCTCATTTAGCTAAAATATTTATGAATCCAAATCCAAAACAACCTCAAAACGTTTTATGCTAAACTAAAACTCACAAATTTAAGATTAGATTCGTATGGTGCTAAAAATTTTAAGACCTTTTATAAAGCGCTTAAAGTCTCAAATTTGGATATTAAAAACTTAAAAAAGAAAACAGAATTTGAACCTAGTTTCTGTCAAACCATGCAATTTTCTTACAAAGATCTATAATTACAATCCTACTACCAATTTATTGATGTAAATCCAGTAAAGAACTAAGGGTCATATTTTATGACAGAAATTATAAGCTAGAAGAATTTAGTTAGAAATTATCCTTTTTCCAATTTAAATGTTTGGTTGATTTTTATCTAAACATAAAAATACCATATTTATACACGTGCACATTTAAATATAAGTGTATATATACCTATCATTAATAATTCCCCACAACCCAGAAGTCCAGAACGTGTTTTTAAAATAACATACATGAGCATATTGGAAATGTTTTAAAAGTTAAAACGGAAGCTAAAGTTATTATAGATGAATATGTTTTGCAGCATGCTATAAAACACATTTGACTTTTATAATATTGTTAAGGTTCATTGGGTTCAAGAAGGTCATCTTTATTAAATTTCTTTAACTTCAGAAATTATCACATGAAAAAGTTAATAACATATCTAAATCTGATTACTTTAATGACGTTCCTTATACATCATTTCAGGTTGATATATAACTAATTCTAAATAAAAATTAAAAAAAAAAGAGAAATGCACATATATTTAATGTTTAAAATGTAATATGCAAGACGGTTATAAGCGTATCAACAAGACTATAGTGCAAAATGTTTATGTGATTCTTTGCTTAAAATTTGTTTGTATTACCCACCTCTCTTTCTCCTCTCTAACCTCTCTCCTCACGTTAGATAGACACCACAGTGTCCTTCTATGCAGAAAGTCTAAAAGTTATTCTATTAGGGATCTAAACTCAATTTAAAAAATTAGTCTGGTAAGTAAAGAAACACATTTGATCTATAAACCCACATTGGTTACTTATATAACTGATACGACACAAACCTTATATATTACCATGGTTTTAGCCTGTAAAAATTCTTATTTGAATAGACTTGTAAAGTAATCTTGCTATATATACTAAATAAAATATAAAATATGAAAACATATTAAAGAAAAGCTTATATAGGAAAAAAATATGCTATAATTTCATACCCGACACGAAAGAAAATTGTTGACAAATGACAATGAAGTAATTATATTTACGTCAAACTTTCTTTTTGCTTTCTAAAAAGTTGAATTTCTATCCATAATTACGTTCAATTTTATCAACAAAAAAACATATCCAACTTGAGTAAAAATGATGTCTTCCACCCCTCACACACAAACACACAACAAAACACACTCAAAACACACACAGTATGCCATCATTCATTTCATTGAATACAACCAACAGCTTTTTCTGATAATCTCACCAACCCATGACACATTTATCAACCCCTTCAGCTCGTCACTATCTCCCCACTCACTCACTAAAACCCGCCAAATTCCCAATTCCCCATATTGTTTCATCAATAAGACAAAAAGATTTCAAATTTACTTGTTTTCTTTGTTGGTTTTTGCTTCAGTCAGATGGGTGTTTTCTTGAAAACAAGCAAATATTCAGGGTAGCAGATTCCACTGGTTGTGGTGGTGGTGGTGTTGATAATGTGGTGAAACTTGAAAGTGAAAAAGAATTGCTTTTTCTTGAAGGGGTTGTTCTTTCTTGCTGATTTTGAAAAATGGGGTTTGCTTTATTAGGTTCCATTGTGATTCTGACACTTTTCTTGAAGTCAAACCTTGGTCAACAGCAAGAACAGTTGATACCCAATTCAGATGAGTTCTTCATCTCTCAGTTCTTTGAGAAAATGGGTGTGAATTCTTCAAGAAACTCTCATGTTTACAATCTTTCTTCATCTATTTGTTCATGGCAAGTTGTGTTTTGTGACTCTAAACAACAAGATGTTATTGGCATTGTTGCTCCTAACTTAGGGCTCACTGGCCCCATGCCTGATAACACCATTGGCAAACTTAAAAAGCTTCAGTTTCTTGATCTAAACAGTAATCAAATCACTGATTTTTCATCTGATTTTTGGAGCTTAAGTTCACTCAAATCACTTAATCTTTCAAACAACAGATTTTCAGTTGAACTTCCAACCAACATTGGTAACTTTGTATCACTTGAAAAACTTGACCTTTCTTTCAACAATTTCACTGGCAATCTCCCTGATTCCTTGAGTTCTCTTGTTGGTTTACAAGTTCTTAATCTCAATCGTAATCGATTCGATTCAGTTATCCCATTAGGGATCACAAGGTGCCACTCTTTGACTTCTCTTGACCTTTCTGTCAACAGTTTCCATGGGAGTCTTCCTAAGGGTTTTGGCACTGCATTTCCTAAGCTAAAAAGTTTGAATCTTGCTGCAAATCATATCAATGGAAGGGGTTCTGATTTTGCAAAAATGGTTTCTTTGAATTACTTGAATGTTTCCAAGAATCTTTTCAAGGGTTCTGTTGTTGGAATGTTTCAGGGGCCATTGGAGATCATTGATTTGAGTAGTAATCAGTTTGAAGGTCACATTTCTCAGGTCAATTTTAATCCATCCTTTGATTGGTCACATCTAATTCATCTTGATTTAAGTGATAATGAGATTAGTGGAATGTTTTTTAGTAATTTGACCAAAGCCCATAATCTTAAACACCTTAATCTTGCCAAAAACAGATTTTCAAAACAAAGTTTCATCCATATTGATGAACTGCATAGTTTAGAGTACCTTAACTTGTCAAAAACCAATATTATCGGTCACATTGGTGATCAAATTTCGAAGTTAACTCATTTGAAAACACTTGATCTCTCAAACAATCATCTTGCTGGAAAGATCCCACTTTTGACCTTCAAAGCCCTCATAAATCTTGATCTTTCAAACAATAATCTAACTGGAGACATACCCTTAACACTCTTGCAAAAACTCCCATGGATGGAAAGATTCAACTTCTCTTACAACAATTTAACCCTTTGTAAATCTGATATTTCACTCGAAACCCTTGAATCCGCATTCATAGGCTCAACAAACAGTTGCCCAATCGCTGCAAACCCGACACTTTTCAAGAAAAAGGTGCATAAACACAGAGGACTCAAGCTTGCTTTGGGTTTAGCCATTGCTTTAATCTGTTTGCTAATCAGTTTACTACTTTGTGCATTCGGGTATCGATCAAGAACCATAATGTGGGATGTTAAAGAACCTTGCAATGAAGAAAACATCATTTCGGGCCCGTTTTCATTCAAAACGGATTCAACCACTTGGGTAGCAGATGTAAAGGTTGCATCTTTAGTCCCTGTAGTGATCTTTGAGAAACCATTGTTGAACTTCACCTTCTCAGATCTTTTATCAGCCACATCAAACTTTAATCAGGATACCCTTTTGGCTGAAGGCCGGTTTGGGCCCGTTTATCACGGGTTCTTGGGAGGTGCGGTTCATGTAGCCATTAAGGTTCTGGTAAATGGTTCCACCATGACTGACCAAGAGGCTGCAAATGAGCTCGAGTATCTTGGACGGATCAAGCACCCGAATCTTGTCCCTTTAATGGGTTACTGTTTAGCTGGTGAACAAAGAATCGCGATTTATGATTATATGGAAAATGGGAATTTGCATAATTTGTTGTATGATCTTCCTCTTGGAGTTCATGTGAATGAAGATTGGAGTACAGATACCTGGGAAGATCAAGAAACCAATGAAAATGGCATTCGCAACGTGGGATCCGAAGCTTTGTTGATGACGTGGCAGTTTAGGCACAAGATCGGGCTCGGCACTGCACGTGCATTGGCGTTTCTGCACCACGGGTGTTCACCACCAATCATTCATAGAGATGTGAAGGCGAGTAGTGTGTATCTTGATTACAATCTTGAGCCTAGATTATCCGATTTTGGCCTCTCGAAAATCTTTGGAAATGGTGTAAATGATGAGATGACTCATGGGTCCCCTGGTTACGCCCCGCCAGATGGCGTGGTCACGCCAAAATCGGATGTTTATGGATTTGGGGTGGTTCTTCTTGAGCTGATCACGGGTAAAAAGCCAGTTGGTGATGAGTATCCAAATGATGAGAACTGGAAAGCACAAGATTTGGTTAGTTGGGTTAGAGGGCTCGTGAGGGTGAACCGTGGGTCACAAGCCATTGATCCCAAGATTCGGGCCACGGGTGATGAAGGTCAAATGGTTGAAGGTTTGAAAATAGGGTATCTATGCACTGCTGATGTTCCATTGAAGCGACCAAGTATGCAGCAAGTGGTTGGGCTGCTTAAGGATATTGAACCAGTGTGAGACTTGATGAATAAAGTTAGAATCTTGAGTTTTTGTTGTGAAAGATGTTAGTTTTAAACTTCTAATCAGATGATAAGTTTGCAAGAAGATATGTTTAGAAAGTGAAACAAATATTAAAATGATTTGCTGTAGATTCATATCAACTTTGAACATTAAGAGTAACATGTTTCTTCTATAATACAACAATTTCAAAACTTTAAAAAACAAACAAGCGTCCATCCATTTTAAAGATAAAAAATGATACGTAATTTTTAAATATAAGTCATGAGTCCTACATGCCAAACCAATGTTTTTAAAACTAAACTAGACAGGTTGGTTGAATTGAAAACTAGTGCTCGATCTGTCTTCTTAGTCTATCTAACATGTTTTTAGTTGAACCGGTGACTCATACTGGCCGAACCGAATTTCAAGTTTTTTCAACTTTAAAATCTTATTTTTCTTTCAAGGTTTTACGTATATTTTTAAGAATTTTATAATATTAATGATATAATATATTATCAAATCCCGTCAGATGAGTAGATCGGTAAGACGACTCGTGTGGCCATGAAAGCATTATGCCAAAGACATACCATTTTGATTTTTTTTTCTAAAATATTACTCTTACTTCTCATAATTTGCATGCAAAATATTAAAAATTAGAATCTTAATTTTTTAACAAACAAAATGTGATATTTTCTAATTATTTGAACTAGTGATTTATTTTCATTCTAGACATACTTTTTATTCATACGGCCCAAAGATCAAATTCACAGATAACCACAGTTCAAATGTTCAATCCCCCTTACCTTCTAAAGATATTTCATATTTTCACCACATTTTAACTCCTGTGATTCAAACCTCTAAATCTGTGACTGCCACACGTGCGCCACATCAGCAGGATACTATCTTATTAAAGGCTTTAAGATGCTGAGTTGGACAGAACCCATTCCACCAAAGTGGGAATACCAAATCCAGTTGCAGCCTTTTTCTTCTCACTCCAAACTGGCCCAGCCATGTCAATATGCAGCCATTGTACTTTCTCATCAACAAACTGCAATGCAAAACATCAGTTGACTTTTGACCTTTGACCTGTAATCACATGTCTAAAATACCCTTTTGATAAAAAATAAACAGTTCAACGGATCTTAAGTAGTATAAAACATAATGTTCATAGATCTTAAGTAGTATAAGACATAATGTTCATTGTTAGTGAAATGTCTAAAATACCGTGAAAGGGTAGAACAAGAGAATATTTTATATTTAATGTCATGAAACTCCATACTTTGTGGTGATCAGTCAGACCCTAAAGAATATTTTTCATGTTCATAAAATGAAAAATCTTGGGAATCTAACGTATGATCGAATTCTTTGTGATGATCGCAATGGACAAATACGTAAATTTAGCTTCAAAAGATGCAAATTTAACAACACATGCTAATATATAATACAAAAAAACTCGATTTCAAGACCATAATCAATGTAATTAAGTAATTGCTGATGATCATAATGACCTAAACTTTAATATCTTACTGAAACGAAATAAGCAAGTAGTATAAAATTTACAATTTTAATGAAACATTGAAAAGAAATTAATGCAATTTTCATGAGGTATAAAAAAGATACCTGCTTTAAGAAAAGAGCTGCGGTAATAGAACCACCCGGACGAGCACCAGTGTTGACCATATCCGCCACCCCAGATTTCATGGACTCCCAATAACTTTCCTCCATTGGCAGCCTCCAAAGTTTTTCTCCAGCGACTTCTGAGGCGGCAACCACCTCCTTGGACATTTCATCATTGGGTGTAAAGATGCCTGTTTTATTTTTGACCAAAACATTAACAAACCTTAGAAGTTTGCCCTGTAGTGGCATACAAACAAGACATGTACTTTAGCATACGTCACATATCCACCCTCCTAATAGTATAGATGTGTCAAAATTGGATGCTTAGGGTGATGTTACTTTATAGTGAAAAAAGAACGGTTAAATCTTGATCAAAATAAGTATCGAATTCCATTTTCAAAAGTTGAATGTGACGTGCATGAATCCTATCTTTTCAAATGGCATAGAATTTTGAAATGAATTCATCTGTGTTGGTGGCAAAAGATGTTAAATAAAGTGAAAAATGTTCTATATGTTTGCCAACCAAGAACATCAAAATCAAGAATAATTAGTGCATTGCTGCATTAATTCATTTTGTTAGAAGAGTTTTGAGTGAAGATGCCACAAGCTAATATCATGTATGTTAAGCCCCATATACCTGCAATTGAGGGCCCAAGAGCAACTACACAAGCTCCAGTTAAAGTTGCCAAATCAACTATCTGCATAACATATTAAAATTTAGGTCATTCTCAAGTGTAAAAGTATATTTATGGAGAAGCAGGATCCTGACGAAATGAACAAAGTAATTGATGATTAATTTTGATTATTTGAAGATAAATCAGATACTGGTTTAGATAAACGTGTGGTGGCTTGATAATCAAGGAAGATACAAGATCAAGATTAATTTTGATTTATTAATTAGTTTATTTGTTATGTTTTTCGGTATGTTTAAAGGTTGCTTATTAGTAGGAGTTTGTGTCTAATTAGGGGTCTTGTTTATCAAAGAAAGTATAGTATAAATAGAGGTTAGGAGTAATGTATTTGTGTGTGGTTTGAGCAATTAAATTTCCCACAGTAATTAAGGTTCTGCTTCTTTATACCAATTTTTCTGTTCTCCATTTTGTGGGATATAATAAGAACTTCAAAAAGTAGCTCAAAACGTTGGTGAGCAAAAAACTACCTTGTCTACACCCTGATTACAGGCATACACCAAAGCATCAGCAAGTGTAAGTCTGCCTTCAGCATCAGTGTTGTTAACCTACAATATAAAAACAGATTATCAATTTACTAATGTTCTCAGTGTGAAGATTTAATAAAGTTCTCAATTCTATGAACAAGATGGGCATTTACAACTTCAACCTTTGCTTCATATGTATAAGGATGCCTTTAAAGAAAAAGGCCTTGCAAATGCATTTCTTGATTTTTGTTTTGCTTGGTTTGAAATTTATTTTTATTAAGAAAGACCAAATTTAAGAAATATATATAAAATGGAACGAGAGATACCTCAATTGTCTTTCCGTTTGAGGCTGTTACTATGTCACCAGGCCTCATACCAGTTCCACTTATCATATTTTCACAAGCAGCCACAATAAAATGAACCTGTGATAACGCAATCATAAGCGAGGGACAACTAAATGTACATTTTTACAATATACTTATGAATAGGTTGATCTGGTTATGTTTAATCTCAAACAGGCCAGACTGGTAAAGTCATATGATTATCTAAAAAGCACAAAAGCCATGAAAGGTAAAATTTGTCGAAGGTTGCACAATGTGTGCTTTGCTTACAACCTCCTCAATCCTTGTACCAAATATAAGATTACTTCAAAATGATAATTATTTATAATCGGAGTTATCACACTAATTAGTTATAAAAGAGAGTTGATAAATTTTGGTCCAAAAGTGTTTCTTGTAAACCCAACCCATTATAACCAGTCTGACTCACTAAAGTTCAGATATTGGTGTCAAAATATTGAAGTGGAACTTTAAGCGATTAATCATGAGATTACTGAGTATTAAATCCAACATATGTTTAACTTGTGAGTGAAATACATAATTTGAGATTGAAGCATATCATTATCATCTCACCTCTACTCCAGGGGGCTTAATTTGACCAAGGGCTTTGGCAGCACCTAAGACTGCTGCTGAACCACCCATGTCACATTTCATCATCTCTATAGAACAACCAGGGCCCGTCTTAATGTTGTAGCCACCACTGCAAACATATGAGATACAAATGACATATTTTTCACCAAAGAAAAGTGGAGGCAATTTCGGCCTATTTACTTATAAAATGGTTTGATTAAGGGATTTTTTCTTCATCTCTAGCTTTCAAACGGGTTATGATAATAGTTGACTACAAAGGAAATAGGACAAACTAGCTGACACTCTAAAGTTTCCCTACAAACATTTTAAAATCTTAACCCGTAAACCTCCTAAACTGTCTTATTAAAAAAAGTGTATATAACAAAATATTTGTAATCGTATTTGACACACTAACTGTTTATGAGAAAACAATTCCAGTTCAACCCAACCTCACCTGTACAAAAAACTACTCGTTTTGACAGCAACCCATTACCCAACACACCAAACCACCCATTTGCGAACTCTAATATCAGGAAATAAATACTCTTTGTAAATGATAATAGTAATAAAGTATTATATTTATAAATAAATAAAAACAAGATTATTGTTACCTGTCAAATGTCAACCCCTTTCCCACTAAAGCCAGTTTGATTTTAGTGGATCCAGTTGGAGGTTTATAACATAAATGGATGAATTTAGGAGGATTTGCAGAAGCAGCAGCCACACCAAGATAAGAACCCATTTTCAGTTCTTTGCACTGCTCTGTATCCAGAATCCTTGCTGTAAGAACATCACTATATGCAGCAGCAATCTTTTCAGCTTCTTCTGCTAGCACGACTGAGGACATAAATGTAAAAACAGAAATTAATGGAAACGGAGTAAGCACAGATTAGTGAAACAATAGGTACAAAAAGAAACGATAAGTGAGATGAACATTTGACTAACCAGGAGTGACCACATTAGCAGGTGCGTTGACTAGTTCTTTTCCCAAAATTACCCCTGAGCAAACGTCTTCTGTGTACTTAAGTTTCTTTTCTAGCTCAGGGCCACCTCCAAGACCAAAAAGATCAACAGACTTGAGAGACGGCTTCTTAGACTCGGATTTGAATCTGTTATCTTCATATGTACCCAACAATGTGCCTATATCATAGTCCCAAAAAAAGATAACAAAACATTTGACTGGTTATATAATGATCGTATCTAGACAGTATCGCAGTGTAATATTATTCTCTATATATAGAGCCCCTATAGCCCTAATATACACAAAAGTTCTTGGTACAACTTTAAATCCCTAAATCTTGAACATAAAGAGGTGGCCAAACGAATTACACCAACCAACCCACACACTTTTTTGATCTTTTGTAGAATCCTATAAATAACTAATGTGTTTCATATAATTAAAAGCATTAGAATTACAGTTTAATGCACTCGACCAGTTAGAGATCAAGCATACAAGTTGACCCTTTTATTGGTCGAAAATCGAAATAGCCACCTCTAGTCATATGGGAAGAATTTAGAAAACTTGAGGTCAATAGTCGCCAAAAGTGTATTCAAATGCTTGCAAATACTGAGAAAAATTAAACAATTACATTAATTATATAGTTGTATTTAATCATATCAACATCATCCTGACCCATTTTGAGCGGTTGCCAAACCCATCCGCCGCCTATTTTGCCACCTCTAATTGATAGAAACCAAAAGACTAACCTTTTGTTATTGCTGAAGCAGTGGCTAGTTTCAATTCAGGAGTCAAACCTTCTGAAGAAGCCAGTGCAATGGCAACCTTGTTTGCTTGTGAAGCCTTTGCAGCCGATGCAACTGACTCGCCAAAAACATAATAACCAGAAGTAGATGGGACTGTGGGACCCTTTCCAAGCCCAATCAAGCTGATCCGTTTGAGCCCAAGACCTGCAACCCTAATAACTGTCGACTGTCCAGCCTTTCCTGTGAAATCTTCCTCAATAGATACTTCAGACAATAAACCACCCAATTTAGAATCAAGTTTTTCTAAAATCGGGTTTTGGAATCTTGAGTTTCTGTCTTTTGTCATGTCTTTTTCTGTGACACCCACTGCAAGCATATCTCCACTCCATTGTAACAAATCGGTTTCTTTAGCAGCAAAAGAGATCTTCCAGATTTCAAAAGAATAGAAGAAAGATTTAGTATATTTACCAAGGATGACTTAATATCAATCACAACATTCTGAGTTGTCAAAAAAACTTATTAGATGTGGCAAAATGGGATGGTCAAGCTGCACTGTAATGGGTCAAGATGCATTGAGTTAAACAGCAACCCCGTTTGTCCATTTTGTCTATAAATGATAAACTAAAACGACGTACGAAGATGTAATCACTTGGAATACACTTTGAACAACTTTCAACCCATTTACAACATTTAACCTACTTGAAACAATGATCAAACACAAAACAAGATCAGGTATCTTTAGTTTGTGTTTCAGTACGCAGTAGACTCGATCAACGATATAAAACAAAGAAACACAGATTCAGTTCAGACAACTAACTGTAAAAATCTATAAAAACGAGTCAATGGGGCTTAAATATACACCTACATAATTAGCAGAAATCAAGTCAATATAAGATATATTCACTGATATAATACACAAATAACTTCGATTACTTCTAGCTAATTCGTCAATTATCAATCAGTAACACAAAATTAACACATAATACAGTAACGAACTAACGATCAAGTGGATTAACATCTAGGTTAGTGTGCACGATGATCAATTAAATAATTAATCGACTATACGAAATTAAGAGAACAAATTGATACGAATTAAGAGAACAAGATCAGTAATTGGGGTGAAAAGGACCTTTGGGTGATCGATTTGGGCGGGATGAGTGAGCCCAAGAGTGTCTTTAGCAATAACATGAGCCATGTGTATGTTTCTTGAAGAAGAAAACAGGGGTTTTGTAATTGAAATTGAAGTGATACCCAGATGAAATATATTTATCTAAAGTTGGTGAAAATGGAGGATGATGCAAGAAGAGTGAGAGAAGAGTGTGCTAATGGTGCGATTATATATAGTGAAGAAGTTGTGTGAGATGAAACTTGAAAGCAGTGAAAGTGGAGTACGGATACATGGGAAGATCAAGATTCAAGAAACCGATGAAAATGGGATTCGAAACGTGGGTCCGAAGCTTTGCTGATGACGTGGCGGTTTAGGCACAAGACCGGGCTCGGCACGCCCCGTGCGTTGGGGTTTCGCACCACGGGTGTTCACCACCGATCATTTGCAGAGACGTGAAGGCGAGTAGTGTTTATCTTGATTACAATCTTAAACCAAGATCAGTGAGGACCTAGAAAGTTTTTTCATAAGGATCGAAAATTATTAAATGATCGGTTGTCTATTGGTGAATATAATTTTTTTTGTATGAGTCGGGTCGGGTCGGTCACATAATTTTCATCAAATATTCAAACATTCATACAACTGATTAAATAATAAATCAAATATATTAATCATAAATTAACAATTTAATATATAATTTAGGAAATAATCAAATAATATAATAAATTTTAGAGAAAAAGTTTAAAAATAAATTCCTAAATTAAGGATTTTAAGACTTTTTAGAATCGGATTTTAGAGGAGACGTGTAGCAGTGAACAAATGTGTGGTCGATGATAGCAGCTCCGACAAAATTACCGTCACTCGATCATTTCATGAAAGTTTTATTAGGTAAAATTTTAATTACTGGATTAATGGAGTAACGACCTTAAGCGTTTTAAATAGTTAATATAAATGCTTGGTAATTGGGTTTATAAGAATTAAAGGAATAATGGGCTAAACTGTTTGAATCACTAATGGGCATTTAAGTTTATAATAATTTTTAAACATGTGTAAATTAGTTTATAATAGGTTTATATTTGTAAAATTTTGAAATGTTAAATTGATTCTATGTGAGGGACGGTGTCAAAGTTTGTTGAGGGTCTGTGTCAGAATTGCATGGGGGTCGGTGTTAATATAAATTTTAAGGGTCGGTCGGGATTTGAACGTAGATATACTAAAAGGACAAAAAATACATGGGGTTCGGGTGACCCCCATTGGACCAAGTAAGGTCCGCCTATGACCAAGATCTCAAGAATAGTTGGAAATGATGTAAATGATTACATGACTTATATGTCATCTGGTTATGCCCGCCAGTGGGTATAAAAAAAGAATAGTTATTTCTTTTTCTAAACAGGTCAATAAAATTATACAAAATTTTGATTTATTTATCTATTATTTTATATATAATTGATTGATAAGTATTTGAATGATGAGAACCGGAAAGCATAAGATTTAGTTAGTAGAGTAAGAGGGCTCATGAGGGTAAACCGCGGGTCACAAGCCATTGATCCCAAGATTAGAGCGACGGCCGACGGGTGATGCAGGTCAAATCATGGAAGGATTGAAAATAGGGTATATATGCACTGTTGATCTTTCATTGACCAAGGATGCTGCAAGTGGTTGTGCTTCTTATGGAGATTGAACTAGTACAAGATTAATGAAGAAAGTTAATCTTGAGTTTTTATCATGAAAGATGTTACTTTTTAACTTTAAATTGGATGATAGGCTTGCAAGAAGATATGTTTGAAAAGTGAAACAAATATCAAAACATTTGCTGTAGATTCATATCAATTGTAAATAGATAATTTTGAAAAATTTGATGTAAAAAACAAATGTCCATCTATTTTAAAGGTTAAAAGTGTTATGCTAAGATTAAAAATATTACGCTAAGTGAACACTATAAGTGTAGTTTTTTTATAAGTTTCACCTACCGTACCAATGTTTTTAAAGCTGGAGGCCTAACTAATTTTAAATTGTTTTTTTCTGATCAATGGATTGTTAAAACGAGCAGTCCGGTCCGGTTATGAAAATCACTACCAAAACATGTCATATTTTCGTAAAATATTACTTTACTTTTCATAAATATGAAAAACATTAATAATTAAAATCTTATTTTGTCTACAAGCAAAAATAAGATCTTTTCTAATAATTTGTACAAGTGTTTCATTTTCATAGCAAACATCCTTTTTATTCATACATCCAAAGATCAAATTCACAAATATCCACAATTCAGTCTCCCTTACCTAGTACAGTTATTTCATATTTTCACTACATTTTAACTCCTGTAGTTCAAACCTCTAAACTTGCATCCGTCACGTGTGCCCAGATCAGCAGTATATTACTTTATTAAAGACTTTAAGATGCCGAGTTGGACAAAACCCATTCCACCAAAGTGGGAATACCAAATCCAGTTGCAGCCTTTTTCTTCTCATTCCAAACTGGCCCACATATGTCAATATGCAGCCATTGTACTTTCTCATCAATAAACTGTAATGCAAAACATCAGTTTTGACTTTTGATCTATAGTCAAATGTCCCAAATACACTTTTGGTAACTATAAAGCAGTCCAAAGGATCTTAAGTAGTATAAAACATAATGTTCACCGATAGTAAAATGTCTAAAACGCCCTTATGAAAGGGTAGAACAAGAGAATAATGGGACTTGATGTCAAGAAACTACATTCTTTTTGGAGATCAATTCTCTTCCATATTCACAAAACAGAAGAATCTTGAAAACTAACGTATAATCGACTTCTTTATGATGATCACAGCGAACAAATAGGCAGTTTCGCTTCAAATATTGTAATTTTAACAAAACATATTGACATATACAAAGATATCTATGTTTAGACATGATCAATGTAGTTAAGTAGTTACTGATGATCACAATGGTAAAAGCTGTATTTTAGCTTAACAAGCAGCAAATATGTAGCATAACATTTACAATTTTAATGAAACATTTGAAAATGGAAATTAATACAATTCTCATGAGGTATAGAAAAGATACCTGCTTCAAGAAAAGGGCTGCAGTAATAGAACCACCCTCACGACTACCAGTGTTGACCATATCCGCCACCCCGGACTTCATGGACTCCCAATAACTTTCCTCCATTGGCAGCCTCCAAAGTTTTTCTCCGGCGACTTCTGAGGCGGCAACCACCTCATTAGACAGTTCATCACTGGGGCTAAAGACGCCTGTTATTTTTTACCAAAACATTAACATACATTAGAAGTATACCCTATAGTGGCATACAAACAAGACATGTCTTTTATCGTATGTCGCATATCCACCCTCCTAGTAGTATAGATGCGCGAATACTATCTTTTGACATGTTTTAAATTTTGAAATGAATTCAACTGTGTTGGTGGCAAAAGGCCAAAAGATGTTAAATAAAATGGAACATGTGCCATATGTTTGCCACCAAAGAACATCAAAATCAAGAATAATTAGTGCAGTGCTGCAGTAATTTCAGTTTGTTAGAAGAGTTTTGAGTGAAGATGCCACAAGCTAATATCATGTATATTATGCCTCGTATACCTGCAATTGAGGTCCCAAGAGCAACTACACAAGCTCCGGTTAAAGTTGCCAAATCAACTATCTGCCAGAAATATAAAATTTTAGATCATTTTCAGTGGAAAAGTATATTTATAAAGAAATAGGATCCTGATATGATATGAACAAAGTAAATAAGGTTCTTCTAGTTTATAGCAACATTTCCATTCTCTATTTGTGAGGCCCACAAAATATAAGCTTCAACAAATAGCTCAAAAATGTTGATTAGTACCTTGTCTACGCCTTGATTACAGGCATACACCAAAGCATCAGCAAGTGTAAGTCTGCCTTCAGCATCAGTGTTGTTAACCTACAATAAATCAATAATCAATTTATTCATGTTCTCCATATGAAAGATTAAATCGAGTTGTTCAATTATATGAACAAAGATGAACATTTACAACTTCATCATTTTCGCCACATGTGTATGGATGCCTCTCAAGGGGATGTTAATGACTATTTTAAGTAAAATGCCCTTGCAAATGCATTCTATGATTTCCACTTATCTCTTGCCAATAAAACTTGAATCATTAAAACTTGGCAAGAGAGATACCTCAATTGTCTTTCCATTTGAGGCCGTTACAATGTCACCAGGCCTCATACCGGTTCCACTTATCATATTCTCACAAGCCGCCACAATAAAATGAACCTGTGATAGCAAAATCATAAGCGAGGTCAATTAAAGGTAGCATTTTTTTTTACCAATATACTTATGAATAGGTCAATCTGGTTATGTTTAATCACAAACGGGCCAAACTGGTAAAGTCATATGATTTGCTAAAAGCACAAGAGCCATAATGGCAGAACTAGTCGAAGGTTGCGCAAAGTGTGCTCTTAAAGCTTACAATTTCCTAATCTTTGTACCAAATACAAGATTATTATCTAAATGATAATTATATATAATCGGATTTATCACACTAATTAGTAACAAAGAAAGTTGATAGATTTTTGTCTAAAAGTGTTTTTAGTCAACCCAACCCATTATAATCTGTCTTACTAAAGTTCACAAAAACGTGTCAAAATTTTAAAGTAGAACATTAAGCGATCAATCTTGAGGTTAATGAGCATTAAATCCAACAAATTTTGTATTTTTCTGTGAAATACATAATTTGAGATTGAAGCATACCATTATCATCTCACCTCTACTCCAAGGGGTTTAATTTGACCAAGGGCTTTGGCGGCACCTAACACCGCTGCTGAACCGCCCATGTCACGTTTCATCAGCTCTATAGAACAAACAGGACCAATCTTAATGTTGTAGCCACCACTGCAAACAATTGAGATTCAAATGGCATATTTTACGACAAAAAAAAACTACCCGGTTTGACCAGAACCATTTACCAACACGTCCAAACCACCTATTTTGCCACCTCTAATATCAAGAAACAATATAAACTCTTTGTAAATGTTGATCGTAATAAAATATTATATTTATAACAAGAAACAAGATTATTGTTACCTGTCAAATGTCAACCCCTTTCCCACTAAAGCCAGTTTGGTTTTAATGGATCCAGTTGGAGGTTTATAACATAAATGAATAAATTTAGGAGGATTTGCAGAAGCCATTTTCAATTCTTCACATTGTTTTGTATCCAGAATCTTTGCTGTAAGAACATCACTATATGCAGCAGCAATCTTTTCAGCTTCTTCTGCTAGCACTCCTGAGGACATAAATGTAAAAACAGAAATATTAATGAAATTATAAGAAGAAAAAAACTGATAAGTGAGATGAATGTTAACTTAACCAGGAGTGAGCACATTAGCAGGTGCATTTACTAGTTCTTTTCCCAAAAGTACCCCTGAGCAAATGTATTCTGTGTACTTAAGTTTCTTTTCGAGCTCAGGACCACCTCCAAGACCAAAAAGATCA
The DNA here is from genome assembly GCA_025215565.1 of Flaveria ramosissima. Lineage (NCBI taxonomy): Eukaryota > Viridiplantae > Streptophyta > Magnoliopsida > Asterales > Asteraceae > Flaveria > Flaveria ramosissima. The sequence continues at coordinate 65,292,577 of CM046034.1, read as the reverse complement.
ACAGTCTTGAGAGATGGCTTCTTATACTCGGATTTGAATCTGTTATCTTCATAAGTACCCAACAATGTGCCTATATCATAGTCCCGGAAAAGATAACAAAACATTTGACATTTGTTAGACTGGTTATATAATATATGGACAGTATCCAAGTGTAATATTATTTTATATATAGAGAGACCCTATGTAACCCTATTATACTCAATCAATATACATTCTTTCCTGGTTTAACTTAAAATCTTTAATCTTGAACACAGATAACATAGGTGGTGTTTCGACCAATTTACCAAAAAAAAACATCATTTTGGCTTATATTTTGTCATGAATATGGGTATAAAGTATTACACCGACCTGACCCATTAACATTTTTTGTTCTTTTATAGAAGCTTATAAATAGTTAGCGTGTTATATATGATTAGAAGCATTAGTATTACAATTGCAATTATTCATTTTTATAACAAATTGATTCATAAGGTTTCACGCATTTGACGCATTAGAGATCAAACATAAATACATAATAAAAGTGGGTCCAAATAGCCACTTTTAGTCATATGGGGTAGAATTAAGAAAACATAAGGTCAAAAGAAGCCAAAAGTGTATTCAAATGTTTGCAAATATTAAGAGACTTAGACAACTACTTTAATAATATTTTAATCACATCAACATCATTTATTCATTAAATAAAAAGGACGATAACGATCGGCAGGTCATCCTGACCCATTTTGACCCGTCACCAAACCCATCTGACCCGCCCATTTGGCCACCTCTAATTGACGAAAACAAAAAGACTAACCTTTTGCTATTGCTGAAGCAGTGGCTAGTTTCAATTCAGGAGTCAAGCCTTCTGAAGAAGCAAGTGCAATAGCAACATTGTTTGCTTGTGAAGCCTTTGCAGCCGATGCAACAGATTCACCGAAAACATGATAACTAGAAGTAGATGGGACTATGGGACCCTTTCCAAGCCCGATCAAGCTGACCCGTTTCAGCCCAAGACCTACAACTCTAATAACCGTCAACTGTCCTGCCTTTCCTGTGAAATCTTCCTCAACAGCTACTTCAGACAACAAACCACCCAATTTAGAATCAAGTTTTTCCAAAATCGGGTTTTGGAATCTTGAGTTTCCGTCTTTTGTCATGTCTTTTTCTGTGACACCAACTGCAAGCATATCTCCATTCCATTGCAACAAATCGGTTTCTTTAGCAGCAAAAGAGATCTTCAAGATTTCAAAAGAATAGAAAAAAGATTTAGTATTTTATAAAAAATCCACAAAGTCACAAACACATTTCACCAAGGATAACTTCATATCAAGTAATCACAACATTCTAAGTTCTCAAAAGAATTAAACAGCAAACCTGTTTGGTCTCACTTTGTCTAATTATTGTTAAAATAAAACTACGCGAATAAGTAATTACTTAAAATACACTTTAGACAGCTTTCAACCTATTTACAACGTTCAACCGATTTGATCAAGATTCAATATATGGATCACGATGATCAAACACAACACAAGACCAGGTAACCTTAGTTTGTGTTTCAGCACGCAGTAGACTCGATCAACGATATAAAAACAAAGAAAAACACAGATTCAGTTCATACAACTAACTGTAAGAACTAAAAATCTATAAAAACAAGTTAAGGGGGCATAAATATACACCTACACAATTAGCATAATTCAAGTCAGTATAATATATATCCACTGGTACAATACACACATAACTTCAATTACTTCTAGCTAATTTGTCAATCATCAATCAGTATCACAAAAGTAACACATAACACAGAACGATCAAGTGTGCACGATGATCAATTAATCAACCAACAAAACTTAAAGAACCTTGGGGTGATCGATTTGGGTGGGATGAGTGAGACCAAGAGTGTCTTTAGCAATAACATGAGCCATATGTATGTTTCTTGAAGAAGAAAACATAAAGGGGTTTTGTGATTGAAATTGAAGTAATATGCAGATGGGATATTGATTTAAAGTTTGTGAAAATGGAGGTTGATGCAAGAAGAGTGAGAGAAGAGTGTCATGCAACTCTAAATAATTGGGGTTGACTTAACCGAGTTTATGTTGATGGAACGGTGACTATTCAAGATGTTTACGCATAAAAGATTTGAACGAAGGTCTCTTTAAAGACTTTTAAAGTTTCACCCCGTAACATCATAAATCCGTCTCTTTAATATGGGATACAAACTCAGATAGTGTATACGTTTTCGCGTAGCTAGTTCATATTAATTTGAGGTTTTGTTTTTGGTTTTTACATTCCTTAGGTTTTCATTATCATTATAGATTTTATAATTAATTGTCGTTAGTGTTGGAATAATAGAAGACGTTTTTATAACTTTACAATCATGTATAGATTATTAATCAATGATATGTGTTTAACGAAGAAATTGATGATTGCCATTTTAGAGTACATGATGTCAACGTCTATAAGAGCATCTCCAATGATCGTTTTTAAGGGTTGTTTTTAGGTCAAGAATGGCATGAAGTTGTTTTTCACCATTGGAGGGGTTATGTTTTTGAAGTAAAAGTTCATTGTCATGAACATCAAAAATGAAAGAAAGGTGGGTCCAACATGTTTTTTTATTGTATTAAATATACATATAAAGAGATAAATAAAAAATATGGTGATGATGTGTCATGGTATTTTTGTGTTTTTGAGTTTTTTTTATTGAGGAGGTTTTTTTATGTTTTAAAATGATGAGTGCTTTTATGACATGCCAGCGGAGTAGACATGTTTGTTGATGTTTTTGTGTTTCTTTATTGTGGATGCTCTAAAGGGAATATGAAATGTAACACATGAGTCACATGCTACCTATTAATAGTTGAACATCCCGAAAACACAATTTACTAGAGATCTAGCGGATAATAAAAATATGACGCGAAGCGTGTGAGGACAATGGCGATTTTACAATTTGTCACGTAAAAGATGCACTTAGTGAATGCAACAAAAAACATTTTTTGAACAATTTTTTTTTTTACGTCTAAACATCATCTAACCTTACACTTATAAGGATTTAAACTCACATCATTTTCATAAGAAGCAACCACCAATAACACTAAAGACATTTCACAGGAAACTTGATCACAAAATTGTAGTCATTTCCAACCTCCACCAAGCCACCACCGCCATTCGGATGGGCAGTTATGAGCGGTGAAACATATGGCATCATCGGGTTCAAAAAACACGAAATTCATCTCAATTTGCATAAACATGCCCATCAAAAACAATCAACTTCAAATACAAAAACTCTAAAAAACAACATAAAAACAATCTCATAATTATCCTCTCAAACCTCTACATACAGATTATGCAGGTGCAAGTAAAATTTCATCAGGACGAAATCCAAGTACAAAAAAGCCCGATTCGGGTAACAATTTGTATAGCTAAACATCAATAACATACCCTAATATCCTGTAAAAGCATCCAAAAGTTACATACTGCTAATCATACCCCTTCTTCAATCAGTCAATCTTCACAGAAGAGTAAATGAGCCTCGTGAACCAGAAGCACGCATAGAAACCGATTGTACCCGTGAGCACAAAGAAAGCATATGATGCAATCAACATATACCCAAAGTACAAGATACCCGAAACTGGCTTTGTGATGTTAAGCTTTGTGAAGAAATAGAAAATGGTGTATAAAAAGAGATATAAAGCTGATGAACCTGATGTTAAATATGATCTCCACCACCAATGATAGTCCTCACTGCAGAGCTGGAAGTAGCATAGCACGATTGTGATTTCAGCACATGTGACGATTAAGATCACGAACACGATGAAAAGGAAACCGAAGATATAGTAGAATTGTTGTAACCAGATTGATGTTAATATGAAAAAGAGCTCGATAAAGACTGCACCGAATGGAAGTATTCCACCGATCAGGATCGAGAAAGCTGAGCTCATGTACCAAGCTTGTTCGGGTATTTGTCTTGGGATCTTATTGGTTTTCACCGGATCTTCAAGTGCAGGCTTTTTAAATCCGATATAACTCCCGACAAAAACAAGTGGGAGTGAGATCCCAAACCATAAGAACACCAAAGCAAACATGGTACCAAAAGGGACCGCCCCGGATGATTTCTCCCCCCAGATTAAACCATTGAGTACAAAGAAGATCGAAAATGCGATCCCTGGGAACATGAAAGCAGTTTTGAGAGTGATTGATTTCCATTCGGTTCCTTTGAAAGCTTTATAGAGACGGGCAGAGGCATACCCACCAAAGATACCCATGAGAACCCATAGTATGAGCAGTGCCGTCATGAGCCCGCCTCGGTTAGAAGGGGAAAGAAACCCGAGTACTGCAAATATCATGGCGATCAATACCATACCGAAGAATTGAACACCAGTTCCAACATAAACACATAGCAAGTCTGAGTTAACTGGAGGGCGGAAAACGTCTCCATGAACCAATTTCCAGCCAGTTTCTTCTTGGGCTTCTTCTTGTGTTTCAAGTTGGTTGTATTTGGAGATGTCACGGTAAAGTGTTCTTAACATGATCATGGCCACCATACCCGATAAGAAAAGAACAATCATAAGAGAGTTGACAATAGAAAACCAGTGAACTTGATCATCTGCCATTAGAAGATAAGTGTCCCATCTGGATGCCCATTTGATATCACTCTCCTGTAGATCAAACACAATACTACTAGAATTAGTAAAGAAGGCAAGTAAGGTAAAACAATACTTCTTTTAATGAATTAGAACTTTAGAATTAGTAAAGAAGGCAAGTAAGGTAAAACAATACTTCTTTTAATGAATTAGAACTGATTACGATAACTCGAGCAATGTTAATAGTAAATCTTTGAAAAGAAGATGTTTTGAAAGGCTGCATGTATTAAAAGATAGATTTCGGACAACTTTCAACCCGTTTGACAGGTTCCCTTTACGCTAAACTTTTTTGAAATATTACAAAACCAAAATTAATCGTTCATATATAAATGAGTTGAAACAGCAAACTCTAAATAATAGTAATAAATACATCTTTAACCTAAGACTTACCTGGAAATCTACATCATAAGTGAATATGATTTCCTTTTTATTTTCAACTTCTTGTGGAGGATCAGAGCTCGTGACCATCCGTTTTGCATGTGCATCACATGTGGTTAGTCGGGTCTTGCTTGTCCACTTTCCATCATATTGATGCTTAACACTGGATCCAACAAAACAATTACACAATTCAATCCATTTTTACAAGTGGTAATTTGACCCATTTGAGGTTGGGCTTAATGGGTAAAAACAATAGGAAATATAGCTTTAATGATGGACTACAAAGTGCCCCGGGTCATGTTATACTAGAAAATACCTGTTTTGACCTAAAACTAGGGCTGACAATTTCCGACCTGTTTATGACACCTCTACAATCTACATAAAAATGATATATCAGACTTTAGTAACTTTTGAAGCATCATTACCTGAAAGCATTGACTTCAAATCCTACAATTCTTGCAGAGTCTGTTTGAGTGTCCGGGTGATACTTGACTGTGAATGTCAAATGATTGTTGATAAAATACTTTTCTTCCTTTGTCTGCAAATATGCACAAGTTACAGTTAAACTAATGAACTATAGATTAAAAAAGCCGTTAAATTTTGTATAGCTACTGAGGGCTGTTTTGTTGCTTACTCCTGCATATTGTACTTTGCGCCCAACAAAAAATCCATGCTGATATATAACGGGTGAATCTTTTTCCAACCTTGTCATGGGAACAACCAAAGGTAGATTGTCCAAAATCCTGCCAATAAATAAGATAACCAAAAATGAGATTTTTGTGAAAAACTAAGATATTGTGTGAAATGAAAATAAAGTTCTCCTACATTAGGTTAAAATGAGGGTTAAGTAAGTGTATTAGTTTTATTCTAAAATAACCAGCTAGTTTGAAACTGATTATCCGACCCCTAAACAATCAGATATCCGTCTTATGTTATAATATCTCAAATCAAAATCGGCGTGTGAAATGACTTACATGTTAACTCTATACTCGTCATCAATCTTCTCCTTAAATTCTTTGGCTGTTTTCTCGTCCAGTACAATGCGACATACAACATTACACATCTGTGGGACTCGCATTTGAAACTGCAAAACAAATGTCATTAAGAACATAGCATAACAAGCAACATAATCAGACAAAAATCTCCAACAACTGTAATTTTACCTCATATGGAGAATTTTCTATACGATCACCACGAAGAACCTCACCAAGATTCTCGGCACTGTCAACTATTTTATCAGGCCGACAGTAAGGAATGGAGTAGTAAGAATAAGGGAGCTGGGTCTTTGTAGAAGCCAATTTGTTTACTTTAACCCTCAGATTATCTCCCTGGAACATAATGAGTAAATAATTAGACAACTTACAACAAGATACGCATCTGCTGATGATTAAAACAGAGAATACATAATGAAGTATTGTCACAGACAGCAAAACATACAAGAAAAATGACGCAAATACCTAGTGACACGCAAACATTGTTTGACCATTGACTGTTATTTATTTTCCATTTTGTCATTACATACTAAGATTTATCTTCCATGTTACCGTTACAAAAGTTACACTATACCATCATGCCAGAAGTGCATTGTAGCACACACATGCACAGTCAAAAGATGCGTTAATTCGAGAACATTATACATGAGATGTTGGATTTATCAACGTCAATTCTACATAGATATTTTTGAATTAAAGTAGACGTACGTATGCAATAAAACCAAATCAATATTAAAAGATAACAAAAAATACTCTCCTTTTCATGCTCACACATCGATTTCAGAATTTGCAAACAGTTTCTTCCCTGCCCATCTTTGCATTTCTTTTCTTTTGCTCAACAAGAGCATATAAATAAGGTCATTCTAGCCATTATGTTCAAATAAAAAGTAAAAGCTTTGATGTATTCGTATAAACATATACAAATCGGATCTTCGTAATTGAGGTATCTTAGTAATAGTAATACAAGACCAGTAGTTTTAAGCATAAGATGTTCCAAAAAACATGTAGGACCCACTTTACGGGCATACAAGAAGATCTACTCCTTAAGCATTATGATCACTTTGTTGGGTCCCAAAGCTAATAAGCCTAACTTTTTGCCTCCTCTTCTTTACAAATTAGATCAATTTCATAAACATAAACTAGTTCTAGGGGACCTATACTCATCTTAACATACATAATCCAGACTTAAATTGCCAGCAACTACCAAGTCCTATAAACACCAAATCTTCACATTGGAAAGAAATTACATAACAATTATAGTGCTCCAATCCAAAATTTTAAAAAGAAACAATCACAACGATGAACGATTAATAACTTACAAGCTCAGATTTCAAAACTTTCCAATTCGATCAAAAACATAAATTCCATCGACAGATCTTCGTTAACAACACTCCCACACATCAGATTTCTACACAGTACATCCAAATCAGATACAACACCACACAACAGAAACGATCTATCGATACCACATCTAATCAACAACATCCAACAGTAAACAATACCCTACTGAAACAACACAATTACATTCAGAATTACAATCAGATCGATCGGTGTTTCTCACCTTGAAGAAATCCTGAGGAGCGACACCGGGGAGGTAGAAGGAGAGTCCATGGATGGATAACAGAAGAAATGCACAGATCCGTAAGTGAAACCCTAGATGCGATCGATTAGCCATTTCATGTAATGGAGAAATTGAAGATTTCAGATCTGATTTTCAGATCTGAATTTCAGTCTCTGTGTGTGTATGTGTGTGTGTGTTGTGAGTTTGGTTTTAATGGCAGAAGCCTGCACCAAATTGGGGGTCAAGAAGATGAGTGGAGAGTGGAGACGATGAAAACTAATTTCAGCCGTTTGATCAAATTTATATGGGATTTACAATATTATTCATGATTTTGACCTTTTTAGTCTCTAGTTTAAAACTATTGGATGAATATAATCAGTTCTTTTTTTGTGTTTTTTTAACGGGCGGTTCGATTCATAAAAAACTAGCAAGAGGCTAGCAAGGAATGTATACATCAACGAACAGAAAAAGCATTTACATCATCGTTGAAATAAACTCCAATGCTGCTAATCAGTTGAGATATTTGGAGAGCGATTTTTGATCCAAAGATATGACAGTTTTAATTGAGGCGATAATATTCTCAATGGTAACACTTTTAGTGTCATGTACTCGGCTATCTTTTGCTTTCCTAATAGGGCAACATTAGATGAGCATGATACTTGCACTATCTTTCTCGTAACTTTATTTTTGTAGTAAAATTTTTGCCAACAAATAAGGTCAATAATCAGGTATTTTTGTTAATCTTTTAGATATAGAGCACGTTTAGGTTTACTTGTCTGATTAAACATTTATAGTTACCTAGTTGGGTTTATCTGCTCAAGCTTATATGTTGACCTAACAACCAACGACCGGTTTAATCAGCCGTTTAGCCTACTTTTTATAACTCGATAATTCTTTCTACTGACACGTTTGAAAATTGATTACTATATGTTAACCCATTTAATACATTTAGATAAATGAATCACTTTATAGTTACACGGTTTTAAGTTTATACAGGTTAGGGTTGATGTTTTACATAAATAAAAATATGAGTTTGTTTGGATTGATGAAATTTGTTAAACCGACAACCCGGTAAAAATTGACGCCTCTAGTTTTTGCCGTCCAAAGCAAACATTATATCTTTGTTTTTTCAAATACATAAGATCTCGTGAACTATAGTTATTTTAATAACTATAGTATATTTTATGCAACTCAAAATAATATAGAAACCGTTGATCATTTGTGGTTGGTTAAAATATTTATGAGATTGCTTAACGGAGAGATTATGATATATGGTTGCTTCAAATATAATTTTTTATGTGGCTCCACATGACATTAGTTTTGGTAGTGTGTAACAGTCACTGTTTAATTATAATACATTTGGCGTTTCTTTAGATTCGATTTCATGATAAACTTATTAGAATTACAAATTGAAAATAGTACATATAGGGAGTTTGTAATCGTCACATTTGAAAATGATATTTTAACTTTAATGTACCGGACACCATTCAAGAAATAGTATGCAAATTTAGAGGAAATATTTACCCTCATATGATTGTAAATACACCCTACTAGTAGTATTTTGTTATGTATGAGATTTTAGTAGATAAGTTTGTTTGTATGTTTATTCTTCATGCATTATTCCTTGTCAGTTTAATCCATCAAGTGACCTCGATGATAGTTCCATACACATCCAAGGATATCAACAGGCTTCAACCGGTAAAAGATGGTACAAAATGGACGTATGTTAACTATTTTTCAATTATGAAATATACATGTAATGTGTAGATGCAAAAATATTTTGTCACATGCAAAATCAAAAAACTATAAAATAGATAAACCATTAAAAAACAAATAATCACCATAAACAATAATTACCGATAAGTCTTGAAACAAAACCACCACAATCAATGCAAAGTCTAATCAAAACCCTAAAAACATCATGAACTTAAAACAAAATCATAAAACACATGAATATAGCCATAACGATGGTGGAAACGCCAATGACCCTAACATTTGGCGCAAATGAACCGGAATTTGGAGATTCCGCTGGAGTTGGTGCCGGTGGTGGAAGTATAACTGGAGAATTGGTAGGTGGTTGAGTTGGTGGTGGTGAGCTATGTTTGTGAGACAAAACCCTTACCTCAAGTTTTTCACCTTTCTCGCAATGTCCATTAGCGCCACTAATGAAGAAGAATGATCCCGATTCAATGATCTTAACCGTTGTGTTACCATCATGGTATTCGTGGATCGGCTTGGTTTTATTGCATTTTTTGTAGTCTCCTTCTACAACTTCTAACACTGAATCCGTCTTCGAATCATATTTAAACACTGGATTTCAAAAAACAATCATGAAAATCTCATAACTTAAATGGTTTATAATTAAACTTAACATAACTTTAGAAATGCCAAAATCTATTTAAATTGTTTGTCTTACATCATCTATAGTTAAAAGATAGATCAAACAAATGAGTCATCATTTAGAATCACGAAAAATCTCTTAAAAATATTAACTCTATTAAATCAATTGTTTACAAGATAGTAAATCAAAAATATGAGAATCCATGGTACGAATCATAAAAATAAATCTTCTAAGTTATTTTGTATTATTATCAACTACTTATACATTGAAACTTTATACAAAAACTTAAATTTGTTAATTATCCTTGTTTATGGTTAAAAGATATAAAATCAAACGAATAAGAATCAACATTTAGAATCAATCCATTGGAAATCAATAAATGTTAATACGATACAACTTATATCAGATATAAAAAATACTGAAAATTACCTAGCACATCTCCAACCTTAAACCTCTCCTTTTCAGCCCATTCATTTAACCCGTTAGGAGATTTAGGGATACGCCACGAGCTCTCTTTTCCACCAACCACAAACTCCGTTGCTTCCGGTGCACCCAAATTCATTGAAAACGAAACCAAACCCGCTATAAAACACAACATAAAAAACCTTGTCAAACCCATTTTCTCAAGAAACCACGAAGATCAAAACACAAAACACAATGAAATATTTCTCAAAACAAAAGATCTTTTTTTTTACTTTGAAAAATCGCAAGGTTTACTTGTGTGGTATGACTCCAATTTATAGATGTTAGGCTCGGAGTTAGGTTCGGGAAAATATCCTAGCTGTCAATGTTGCCACGTCGGATTTGAGGCCTCATATGTTGGAGCAACCGTTTAGTATTTGAGAATATATCGTACATGATAATAATTATCATCTAATTCAAAGTTAAAACTTAAAAGAGATTGAAAGATGATGATATTAAGCCGTTTCACTTTAAAGTATTTAATTATATAATAATTAGAAGTTTAATAATGGGTATAAATCCGGTCAATTTAGTAATAAATTGATGGAATTCAATAATGTTATTATTATTATTATTTTTACTTTTGTTGGAAAATTAGTTGTTATTTTCTATTTATTGGACTTAAAGTTTGACAAATTTTTGATTTTGTTTGGTATTTGTTATTTATTGATAATTAAGGAACGTCCCCCGCTTAAAGTTGTATACAACTGGTTTTTCCTAAAGTTTAGTAGATAAACAAGGTTATTTGTTTTTCATTATGTTATCAGAATTAGTTTTAATTTGTAATTATATCTTTATTAAGATATAAATATTGTTTATAAAAGTATTTTAGTAACCCTTGACATAACTTTGGAAGCATTAAGTGCATGCTTTATAACCAAATAAATAATTATAACTCGTCATTTGATTATTCATCGATTATATTATTATTAGACATATAGGGGAAGAAAAGGGGACCAGAAACGGTTTGTATCTGAAATTAAAGTTGTTTTAACAAAAACCGGTTTAGAACCAATGCTACACGTAAGGTTAAAATCTGTAACCCTATATCTTGACACCGGTTGAAATATGTCAAACTGAACCAACTTAGATAACACTTGTTTTCAAATCCGAACCAGTCTCGTAATAAACTGATTATTTCCCTCTATGAAAACATCTTCCAAAATCGAACTGAATTGACCAAACTGAATTAGCTCAAATCACGAATCGATTTGGGCCAAAACCCAATTTTAAAGGAACTAACGAAGTAACGAAGAGCCTGTGTATTTACTGTATTAGCCCAATTAATATGTTCCTCTTACCTACTAGTGGGTGTTGGGTGTCGAATCCAGCAAATAAATTATAAAAATGTGAACCTACCGTCACACACACTAAGAATAGTATGAGCGGAAGTAGGGTTCGTGTCCTCAGGGATACGTGTCAATTATTTTATACCAAAAATATTTTAGCACAATTACTTTGATTGATTATGGGCTAAGTAAGGTGGGGGGGTTTAACTACAAACTAAAACTTAAAGTAATTTGCAAAAGTAGAAAAAATTTCCAGTGACCCGACACGGCCGTGTCAAAACTGTAAAGGAAATTCCACGCGGCCGTGTTAAGGTTCTGCCAGAAAAACGAAAATTGACATTTTTTTGTATTTTTTTATTATGAAAAAGAGATTATTGAAGACGTTAGTTAAATTATGAAATAAATTAAATATAAAAACTAATTCCAACACTAAGGTAATTTCTTGATTTGATTTGGCTTACGATCATTAACGATTACGGTGCAATGACAATTTTCAATTAATGGTTTGTATCGATACTAGACATCACGCCGTTCGGATATCCCCTCTATCTAATGTCCAATCAATCGCAGTTCGTTGATTGGAGCCAACCCGCTACTCTAAGCTCACGCCGTTCGGATCTTAGTGTGCGGGTTGCAACGATAGAAGTATCGATTATAATTAAACACACACGCCGTTCGGTATGCCTAACTAGATTGTGTGATTCTATAACGAGAATGAATTCATAGACAAACTCAAACCGTTAATTGTTCCTTATATCAAAAAGCAAAACTTGATTAGGGTTTTAAATTTTTGAAGAACTTTATTAGAAAAATTAATAAGTTGATCAGGTTTATTAACAATCTAATATATACCGGATTAGATCCGGGTTTAAGATCAAGAATCAAACAAACAAACCACTAAAATAAAAACATCTCATAAACGCTTCACATAAGTTCAAAACGAAATCATAGAAATTGAACCTTAATGTTGAAATCAAAGAGTGCCCTAGCCGGACATGATGGCTAGATTAATGAAAACAAAAACTTACGAAAACAAAACCTCAAAAATAATTAATTGATCTTCAAAAGTGGAGAAGAATAGGTCCTCCTTTTGTCCTTTCTGCAAGTCTTCAAGAACTTCTTCTTCTTTCCTTGTAGTTGATGCCCAATGTAGCCACCAAAAAAAATCCTTTTCTTTCTCCCTTTGATCGATGCCCCTCTCCCTTGCTGCAGCTTTTCCTTTTATCTTTTTGAGTTACCTCCTTCTTCCAACCAACTCTCCCCTTTTTTTGGTTTTAAAGTTTGGATATTTATCTTTAAAGTTTGAGTCTTTATCATTAAAGTTTGAGTCTTTATCTTTTTCAGCCATTTGATTATTCTACAAAAACCAAAAATACACAAGAGTAGATTCCATCCTACCAAAACTACTCTTTTATAATTAAAATAAAAGATGCATGCAATTAATGCAAAATATATGCTGAAATACAACCTAAAATTACTATAATTCATGACAAAAAATATAACTAACAGTGGGCCTTGTAGGCCCTCTTTCTTCTAACTACCCCAACAATTTGATGTTTTGTTATCATGCATGATGTGATGATAAAGGTAAAAAACGTGTTAAACTGAGGTGATTATGCCAAAGAAGTACAAGATGCAACAAGTAAAGCAAACCTATGATTTGAGTTAGTTGAAGTTGGTGCAAAGCGTATACGAAGATTGCTATTCTTTTTGGATTCATTATGATTTGAGTTAGTTGAAGTTGATGCAAAGCGTATACGAATATTACTATTCTTTTTGGATTCATCGATCTATACATATGATAACATATCTGTATGCTTATAAATAAAAATCTTAAGTGACACGTGTAAAACGCCTCATCATCTCCCCCCCCCGCATTTCTCTCCGTTTAATTATATAAATTGTTTTATTTGTTTTTATAATTTTTTTTTTGTTTATTGTCTCTCTCTCATGTTTAATACTAATTTCTATTATTCTTTTTAGTAAAAGTTCTATATTTAAAAAATTAATTAGGTTTGTTCATAAAATATTTTATAAATTAGATATTTAATTCATTATTTGTATATAACAATTTTAAAATAACTATATATTATTTCTAATAATAAGATTTGGTAGCAACTCATTATGCTAACTCTCAATAAATATATCATTTGATCTTGATAGCACCATGCTTATCTTAACATATCAATTCTTTGTGATAATGAGTACAAATTAGATAAACATATCAAATAACTAAAACTTTATTGAAAAAATTACATGTTTCGTCTTTTATGTATAGAGCGAGTTATGGATGAGATCCTTAACAAAATCATTATTTACATTAACGCTCGTTAAAAAGTGAGTTAAACTAGACGTGTGTGATTTGTATATAGGTGGCACTAATGATGTTTAAACATATACTACATACATGTCACTTAACACTCAAATTAACAGGTTCTAAATTTTAGAAACATTCTCATTACGCTACAAAAATACAATAGAGCCCGTCATCTCTAGTATGATGGTAGAAATGGGAGTAAGATACACTCTACAATTTCATAAACATATTAAATTACGTCGTTTCCAAAACTAGATTTTTTTATAAAACAAACTTATTAAGAGAATTTTGTATAAAAGATTAAAACATATGAATAAAATGTCTACAAGCCTTGTCTATAAAATTTATAACCTTCCCATAGTTAAAAGCTAAAATACCTAAAACAACACATGTTATAAAGATTGTGTGGTCAAACCGAGTAGGAGCATCGTATATTATTTTTTATAATCTCCTTAAAGTCAAATTACACATAGCGTACCTAAATCTCAAAGTCAAAATTTTATATTTTAAGGTATTATATAGTTAGTAGATACTAGTATTAAGTCCCTCGCGTTGCAACGGAGGCTGTAAAATCATGTTAAGCAGCATCAATAACACCACCGTCGGTGAACTCCAATACTAATAAAGCTCGTATTAAAAAAATAAAAGAAAGAAAAAAAATAAAACAAACAAAAAGTAGACGTAAAAACGTTAAACCACGTAAGCAAAAATAAGAGATCTAGAACAATAGGTAAGTTGATCCAGGACCAGCACGTGCGAAGAGCCAGTTAAATGGGGAAAAAATAAACGTAAAAATATTGAACCACTCATTCACGTTGCAGCGTGTTAACTCGCAAAATTTTAACTGAAAAACAAAAAATGTTTAAAATATAAAAAGTATAGGGGACCAAAGTTAAAAGTTAAAAAATATGTTTGGGGTAAGTTGTAAAAAATATAGAAGTATTGGGTTAAAATAAAAAAATTAAAGATTATAAAAAGAGATCGGTACAATCTACTATACACATAAGACAACCCTGATGGATAACGAAATTGATAATTAATATTATATAAATTATAATAACTTGTTATTTGTTGTGATCAATGCTAGTTTTATTATACTTTTTACTAGTATTTTATTTATCAATTTTGTAAGTTTTATGGTTGGTTCTTGTTAAATAAAAATGTAAACTTGATGGTTAATAGAAAGGATGAATGTTGATAAAAAAACATCAAAGGTTAAAGAATAATCTTGGGATATCAATATTTTATTTCTTCATCCCTATCTCCTCTTAAAGTGTTCAACTAGTTTATCAACTTGCTGACTCAAAGCCCCAACCATGGTGGGTAAACCAAGATATGAAATATGAATACACAAGAAAAAAGGAAATTACATAAATACCCTTTAGAGTTATCTTTCTGGTTAAAAAAAGATTTCTGCCTCTGCCATCATTGTTTAGTAACAGGATTACAAACACACAGTGATACCCAACCAGAAAGTTAATAAATTGACCTGTAACTTCCATTTTTTGGAGAATTACCATCTTACCCTTGGTGGACTATAAAAATGGTGCAATGGGTGTTCCAATATTCAAGAGATACAACAAGGGTAACATGGTAATTTCACTAGAGTTATCACTTACCATCACAATCAAATTAAAAAACCAGCAAGAATACTCAGGCCTAAAAACAAGGTACTACCAACAACTGCAACACATCAGAAAACACAACACTCATATTTCTCTCACATCTTATCCTCACACACTTTCTCTCTCTAAAATACCCACAAAGAAAGAAGAAAAATGAAAACTTTGACACACCCATCATCAAGAAACAAAGAAACAAGACTCCACAAACACCACCCATCTTCTCTGTCTCTTCAATGGCCCATTTGGACCAAAATTTATGTTAAAAAGAGAGTCTTGAAAGCTAGAGAGAGAGAAAGAAAGAAATCATTGAGAGAGAAAGAAAGAAGATGTATTCAAACTCCAACCAAACCCACCTCACACAGTCACCCACACACACACACACACACAAAAACAAATTCACATACAGACCAATTAATTATGGTTGTTCCACAAATACCCTTCTGCAACCCCCCAAAATTCTCCATCTTCATCACTCCATTGTCTACCAAACGAAGCGATATATGTGGGCTTTTTGGGGCTTTCTCTTTGGTCAGATTTTCATCACCATCAACAGAGAAAACAGGAAAAGCAAGAACCTTCTCACCCCACACCTATTCATCTTTCTTTTTAGTCTTTCTTCCCCACACCCCTCTATCTCTATATCTCTTTCATCTTTCTTCTAGGGCTTTCTCTCTCTAGTTTTTCAATTTTATCATCAAATTGGGTTCTTTTCTCAAGTGGGATTGTGAGAAAGTTGAGATCTGATGAGTAAGAAGATGAAAGGGGTTGCTTTTGATTCATCTGCTCATGGGTCTTATGAGGATGTTAGGGCAAGATTTAAGCATCAAACCCTTGTACAAGATTATCTTGAGTTGCAACAGGTATGATTTTGATCTAATCGTTTATGCTTCAAGATTCGTTCTTGGGGTTTGGATTGTTTAATTCTCTTTTGGGTTCTTGTTTGTTTTGATCGTATGTTGTGATGTCTTATATGATTCTTGATGTTTCTTGATCTTTGTGTTGTGTTTTTGAATAGATCTATAATATTCTTTCAAGATTCTTGTGGGATATTGATGTTTTCCTTCAATAAATTGAATTTTATCATTGATCTATGTTTTTTCCCTCGATATTCTGGTTATCTTTTCTTTGGTTGATTACAAACTTTTGTGGGTTAGGGTTTGTATCGAGAGTGATCAGCATAATTTTGTTGGCAAATCTTTGGTGATTTCCATATACAGAAGGGTTATTTATTTCATAAACTGTTTTGTGCTCAATTCACAACACACTTTACAGTTCTGTTGTCTTCTTAAAATTCAACTCAGTTACTGTATGATTTTGAGTCCCAATAGCTGGCGCGATAATTGATCCTTTTTAGCGCGAAATCATTGATTTTCATTGAATTTACAGGAAACAGAGGCTGCAAGAAACAAATTGGAGGTCATGAAGCAAAAGAAACATTCGTTAGAAGCTGAAGTTAGGTATGGTATCACCTTGCTAGTTGTTCACAACATACTCAATTCAATAAAACAGCTGTCCATCAATCCATCAATATGTTATTTGTGCATTCAGTAATCAAAAAATCCAAATTTCCATCAAGATTTTAATTCATGTTCTTGGGTTTTGCAGATTCTTGAGGCGACGACACAAATTTCTATTGAAAACTAAATCAACAAGTCCACAAGAAATGAAATCACATAATGTTGAAACAACCCAATACAGAAAAAGCAAGAAGGAGAAGGTTAACCCGAAAAAGTTTGCAACTTTACCCAATTTACCGCCGGTTCCTAACCAAATCCAAAGGGGGAAAATGTATACGAAGAAGAAAAACATCACTCCGAGTCAACCACTTCCTGTGTTCGACTTGGACAGGAATGTAAATTTGCAGGCGAACAACTCGTTTCCAGTGACCGAAATCAACCAGAAAGGAAACGATTCTGGTTGTAAAGCAGCTGTGGCTAGAGCCAGAGCTCCTATATTTGACTTGAACCAGATATCAGTGAGTTAACATACTTTGATCAACCATAAAACTTCTTTTGAAACAGTTGAAGTGATTGTTAAAGTTTTCTAACGGTTTATTGTTGGTTTGCTTTCAGATAGAAGAAGAAGAATTACAAGAGAGCTTTGAGGATCAAAGGAAAGAACCACAAAACGATTTAAAGCTATCGATTTGTAGAAATGTTGGTGATGGTACGACAAATCGATCAGGAAAGAGGAAGATCTCATGGCAAGATCCTGTTGCCCTAAGGGTATGAATTAATGGTTAATTAGACGGATTAGGTTAAATCTATATTCTTCAAGACGACATCATCGAATTTGGAGTTGGTAATCATGCGATTAAGTTGATCTTTTGATGGTAATTTTTATGGTTTATAAGGAGTTTATGTAAAGAAAGGTTTGTGGGATTAGTGAGTCTTTTACATTTTCATATGGAAACAATAAGAAGAATGAAGTATAATCATGTATATGCTGATAAAATCTTTTTGAAGATCTTGGCTTTTAACTTTATGTTTTATTTATTTATGATTGTATTCTCATTCTTGACGGGGCATGTTGTATTTATTGATTTTTCTTTTAACAATAATTCATAATATATTATAACTTGTATAATATATATGTAAAATATATATCATGTTCAAGCAGTAAAATATATGTAAAAACTAAAAAGTACCCATTTTTAGTAGAATGGAGTGGTAAAAGTTTAATTCTTTTTAGTAAATGTCTGATGTTTGAATTTCACTTATATTGGTTTTATGTTTGAAAGTTTTTTTTAAGGTTTTACATATATTAATAAGGTCTTTATGAGATTTTTAGGTCACAAATTCTTATGATTGTCAAAAGCAACAACATATCTTTAATTTTAAATAGAGGAAAAGATTGAATAATTTTGTTAAAGCATATCATAGTCAGACTATATGAAGCTCATCATGGATTCATAGCAAATACCACTTCATACGTTTACAAGAATCATAAACGAGTCCAGTGTCTACATTTGGCAAGTCAACATGAAGTCAAAGACAGAACAAAATATAATAAATTCAAATCAACACCTTACTAAACATTCCATCCAAGATTTATGGAAACAATCACATTATTTGGCTACCAGTTCATAACTATTTACAAATTCAAATACAAAAGATCAACCATGAGTTATGTTGTCATTAGGTTACAGAATTATGGGAAAAATGTAAAAACTAACTTAAAGTATGATATGTTACCCGACCCGTTTGGGTCGGTTACTTTTAAACGGGCACAACAGAATTATAATGCTCACCAAGCCCAAATGCATGCCTATGATATGACAGCATAATGCTTGAATTCAAAGACTCATCGGATTTGTACTCTATTCCCATTTCCACATCAGGAAAAGATCCAGAAAATATCATGATATGCTTCTTCAGGCAATGAGTCAAAGCACCGAGCTCAAGTTGACCACCCCAAGCGGCTGTTAACTCCACATCGTTACAGTAACTCTCGAACCTCTTTGCTACAACAGAATCATCATAATCTCCATCTGTAACGGTTTCTGATAGAAAAAAAGGAAGAAAATCTGAAGGATTTTTCCTCATATAGTCAGCTAGCATTTTTTTAAGTTCTTGAACTGTGTAAGAGGTTACACCTTTGACTTTTAATTGGTCTTCAACCGCACGGTAGAGACAATGCCCATCTGGTTTGATTTCATTTATAATCAAATCAAGGGGTTCAAGTTTTTTCTCTAATCTTTCATTTTCAACCATTCAATCGCTTACAATGTTGCTTTGTTCTTCTTGTATTCTTTGTTCACGGGCTGCTTCTTGTGGGCGCGTTTTTCTTTCCTTTTTGCACTTTTAGTGAGCTTTGAGTGTTCGGTTTGGTTGGTAACCGAGACACCAGCTATAGCTTTTGCTAAAATATCAATATTATACTCCTTGGTTTTTCCAGTAGCAGTTGTGTTGGCATAACCTGCAGAAGCAAGTTCAGTTGCATCTTTATCCTTGAGATCAGCAGTGAGTTGAGATATTTGTTCTTCTACTTGTTTCTTTTAAGCTTTCTGTTCAGCTTTGCTTCCTTTTGCAGCTGCCTTTTTTAGTGCAGTTTCCTTGTTCTGTAACTGAGTGATCTCTTTCCTGCATATTATTTTATTAAGTTACATGATTTACTTGTTTAAAGATCTTAAAACGGATAAAAATTTATAAACAATTAGCTAAAATGGAAGCATGTTGACAGTCACCCTGAAGTGAATTAAGAATATATAAAAGTTAAAACCTACTTGATCTTTTTATTTCAAAAACAAGATTATCATTGTCGTGATATAATCATATTCAAACATTAATCATGAATAAATCTCACAAAAAGAAAAGACAAGATTTTTT
This sequence comes from Flaveria ramosissima, assembly GCA_025215565.1. Lineage (NCBI taxonomy): Eukaryota > Viridiplantae > Streptophyta > Magnoliopsida > Asterales > Asteraceae > Flaveria > Flaveria ramosissima. The sequence goes on along the minus strand of CM046034.1, from coordinate 65,272,674 downwards.
ACAGTTCGGCACGACTCGTTTTGACCCAGAAACAGCCCATTTGCCAGCTCTATTAATAAATTTGAATAGTTTACCTGTGCCTTGAAAGCATTTCCTCACAGGTTTCTTTTTCTACTTGAATCTCATTAGTGGTTTTTTCGTCTAATTCTTGTGTATCTTCCATTCTTAAAACTCTGAAATTATAAGATGAAATACAATGAAGAAGATAAAAAGTGCAGAGTACAGAAAGCTCTGGAATTGAGAGAAAATGAACACAAATAAGGCCCTTAATGACATATTAAAGGAAGCAAAAGTTGTTTTAGTTTTTATAGTGGCTTATTGTTCTGTAGAAAACATGCAGGCATGACAATCATGTAAACAAATAACTATAAACTATGATGATAACTCTCATTGACATCCCTCGTTCTAGATTGAAGAGGTTTCAAGATCATATAAATGTCAACTCCGTTATCAAAAGCTACAAAAGGACATGCTTTGACTTCGTAAGATTAAATTTCAGATCTTAAACAAGAAATAGAGGTAGCCACAAGAGCAACATGGGTGTTACTGACTTTTTATGTAGTGCATTTATATAACTCTAGCATTTAAATGGTAGTAACACACATTATAAGTAAAAACAAATCACAAGTCTTTTACTTTCAACTTTTGATGTCAAAAATTTGTTATATTTAAACAAGCTATCAAATTTCCCCCAAATTTTCAGGGTCTGCAACAACCCTAATCTCTAAACTAATCAATTTGATTTTTTAAAGCCAAGGTGCAACTCTTTCTTACAGGAATAGCACAACGGCGCCATCAATTCACACACCACGGTGGCGCCGCTTCTTGACGACTGTGGTGCGCAGGCAGGGGGCGGCGACGGCGGTGAGCATGCGGTGGGGTAGAGTGGGTGCGCAGGCGGTGGGTATTTTTTCTTTTAGTGCAAGGGTATTTTAAACTTTTCACATCCACTTAACTGAAAAACTTAACGTAAATTAATGTTCAGGATCACTTGTGTTACGAGTTGGCAAACAATAAAGACCAAACCTATAATTTCTCAAAAATTAGGACTATGGACAAACCACAGGGACTAATCGTGTAATTAACTCTAAAAAACCAACTAAAAAATCAAAAAGAAAAAGAAACATCCATAAAGCTTTAGTGACATGTTTATCTATGTTAGATTAATAGATTGAGGATTAAGATTGGTCCATCATCTTTTTAAGTTTTAACAAACTATGAGCATTAATAAGTAAACTCTACATCTCAATCTTACCAATCAAGAAACCTTAAAACATTAGGTCTAATTAAAACCTACCAAACCACATTAAACCCTTAACCGCAATTTGTATCAACAAAGATACACCTAAACCTACACCAGTATGCCACATTCAAAAGACCAACATGTACCCATCATGTGTTTTTTCTGTCACCAAGTCTAGTTTTTGCACGAGCCTTCTTACGACGTTTTTTTATATGTTTTTTCCCTTTCTTATGCGCGCGCATAACGTTCTCATCATGAGCTCCGGTTTTACACATCTTGCACCAGAATTTGAACTTCTTTCTCGTGATCTTTCCACCTTCAGTGATCTTCTTTGCGTCCTTTGAATCGACTGAAACACGCGCAGAATTCTTGATTAACCCGAGGCCAATGTCACCACCACTGTTGATACCTTTCAAACTCTTGATCTCAGATCTTTGTTTCTTCACAGGATTCTTGTTTAACCCGAGCCCAATGTCAGCACCAGTGTTGTTGCTTTTCAAGGATTCAACTTTTGCTAGATGTTTTTTACCTATCAAGTGTTCATTCAGATCGCGCTCACATGTAGCACTAATGTCACACACTGCACATCTCCATTCCTCCGTTATTTTATGAGACTTATTTGAGCAAAACCCGCTTGAACCTGCAGCAGCCGGTGGTGATCGTGGTGGTGCTTTCCGTTTTGATCCCGACACAGTTGCACCGGTTGGCGTTCCCTACAAATAGACCAAACAAGGATTCAATGTGATCATAGTTCAATATGACAAGAACAAAAATTATGAACCAAAAATGTGTTCTTTAGTGTTGATAAACTCACTAATTAGCAGCATTGTAAAGATAAAAATTAAAAATTAAAAAAAAAAAAAGAAGACTTTAACAAGAGAGTATAAGATGATTGCATTAAACACTGACATCATATGACAGTATGTAGACAACATTTAAGTATAAGATTACACATATATGAAAACAAAACAAGTAACCACTTGAATATATTGGGACCACTAGCATCAGTGTGATGTTATAATATTATATATCTTCTTGAATAGAATGGAACCAATAAAGCAGACACATGGGGTCTGCTACTCGATTTAGTGCATGGCCAATAACTCAGTTTTTGGAAGCCAAGAATGACTATATCGTCGTTTCGGGGTGCGATTCTGACTAACCTGATTAAAATAATACTTATCCTTCGTATTGCCTATACATTACTGTAGGGACCCGACGACGAGAGACGCTACACGAAATGCACACAAAAAAAAGTTACATACGGTATTGCATTCCCTTTTAGTTTTTGGGTGAGGATATATAGACACCCCAAAATTATAAATTAACACCCAAAATTTCTATACGGGTCGTATAACCCCATACACGTCGTATAGGGGGGTCGTATAGTCCTATACGCGACGTATAAACCCCTTTGACAGCCCCCTGAGTTTTTCCTCGTAGTCAGTGTCGAAATTTGCTATACGCGTCGTATAGCCCTATATGTGTTGATAGGGCTATATGGGACGTATATCTATCTGACAGCCCCCTGAATTTCCTCGTTTTCAGTGTATTCGATCCTATACGCCGCGTATGGACCCATACTCAGAGTATATTTATCTGAGTGGGTGTCTCTGTATTAAAACCCTTATTTTTTTTAAGCATAATAATCACTTGAATAATCCCCACCCAGATTATTGACGAGACATCTCAAGCCAAAGTAAATCACAAAACAAGTGAACAGTAGATCAAATACGAATAAAGCTGATTAAGACAGCTATGCTATCAAGTCAAATCAATAAAAGAAACCCTAATTCAAAATTTGAATCTCAAACATCCATACTTCAATTGATATACTATCATGTGATTTCACTCTAAGCAAAATACTTCAAGTATTTTGCAATAAATTTTCAGTTTTCAATAAATTTTCAGTTTTCAGCTGGAAAACGAATTAACGGACCCAATTAATATAACACTTATCTTTTAAAAAAAAAAAGGTTGCACATCTATCTTTAAAAAAATACAACAATAACATCTCCTATCAAAACTTAATTCAAAACTTCTGCATGTTAATGAAATCAATCAAAGCAAAATATAGATAAAATAACGATACTCACCGACACAATAATCTTCTTCTTCTTCATCGGCTGATCATACACAATACCCTCACCGATCTCCGGCGACGGAGGTCGCCACTGCACCGCCTCAAGTCCCCCACCGTCACGGCGGAGACGGCGGTATCCACCGCCGCCGTACACACTATACGGCGGAAACAATTCACCATGCAGCGGCGCCAGCGGTGGCGGAAACCGGTAGTGCATATGCAGAGGCTGCCGGAGCACCACCGGCGATGGAGATCCAACGCCGCCGTACACCGCCTCTACGCTTCTTCCGCCCCATAACCCATCTGTAAAAGCATACATCACAAAATTATGTATGAAAATCATATAAAAACATCATCGATTTCTGAAACTAAACTTAGTATGTACCGATGATTGGTTGATGGGGGATGTATGTGTAGTGCAGAGAAGATGATGATGAAGAAGATGACGTCGGAAACACGTGATTGTAATGGCTGTGAGGATTAAAGTCTTGAAGATTGAAGTCCATTGATGAACTGAATAATAAAATTAGGGTTTTATTTTCCGGTGAACGGCTCCGGCGCCGGCGATAAGAGTTGTGTCTTCGGTGATATCGTTTGAAACGATAATAATAGCTGATGGTTTTTGGAGGTGTGTTTAGGCACATGCGGGACTAGGGTGATTGATATAGGAGAAGGTTAACCCGAAAAAGTTTGCAACTTTACCCAATTTACCGCCGGTTCCTAACCAAATCCAAAGGGGGAAAATGCATACGAAGAAGAAAAACATCACTCCGAGTCAACCACTTACTGGTGACTTGAACAGGAATGTAAATTTGCAGGCGAACAACTCGTTTCCAGTGACCGAAATCAACCAGAAAGGAAACGATTCTGGTTGTAAAGCAGCTGTGGCTACAGCCAGAGCTCCTATATTTGACTTGAACCAGATATCAGTAAGTTAACATACTTAGATCAACCATAAAATTTCTTTTGTAACAGTTGAAGCGATCGTTAAAGTTTTCCGACGGTTTATTGTTGGTTTGCTTTCAGGTAGAAGAAGAAGAATTACAAGAGAGCTTTGAGGATCAAAGGAAAGAACCACAAAACGATTTAAAGCTATCGATTTGTAGAAATGTTGGTGATGGTACGACAAATCGATCAGGAAAGAGGAAGATCTCATGGCAAGATCCTGTTGCCCTAAGGGTATGAATTAATGGTTAATTAGACGGATTAGGTTAAATCTATATTCTTCAAGACGACATCATCGAATTTGGAGTTGGTAATCATGCGATTAAGTTGATCTTTTGATGGTAATTTTATGGTTTATAAGGAGTTTATGTAAAAAAAGGTTTGTGGGATTAGTGAGTCTTTTACATTTTCATATGGAAACAATAAGAAGAATGAAGTATAATCATGTATATGCTGATAAAATCTTTTTGAAGATCTTGACTTTTAACTTTATGTTTTCTTTATTTATGATTGTATTCTCATTCTTGATGGGGCATGTTTTGTGGGATTAGTGAGTCTTTTACATTTATGATTTCCTAATATATTATAACTTGTATACCATTAATCTTATCATCACTTATCACTAGACATCCCTTGAGGATGTTTATCTTGTTTTCTTTGAATCCTGTTTTCTAACCATCTTTTTCAGAAGCCTCCAACTAGGTTTGAGATTTTATCATGTTCAACCAGTAAAATATATGTTAAAAGTACCCATTTTTATTTAAAAATGAGTGGTGAAAGTTTAATTCTTTTTAGTAAATGTCTGATGTTTGAATTTCACTTATATTGGTTTTATGTTTGAAAGTTTTTTTTAAGGTTTTACATATATTAATAAGGTCTTTATGAGAATTTTAGGTAACAAATTCTTATGATTGTCAAAAGCAACAACATATTAGTTAACATATCTTTAACTTTAAATAGAGGAAAAGATTGAATAGTTTTGTTAAAGCATATCATAGTCAGATCATAGCAAATACCACTTCATACGTTTACAAGAATCATAAACAAGTCCAGTGTCTACATACCTATATTAGGCAAGTCAACATGAAGTCAAAGACAGAACAAAATATAATATATTCAAATCAACACCTTACTAAACATTCCATCCAAGATTTATGGAAACAATCACATTATTTGGCTACCAGTTCATAACTATTCACAAATTCAAATACAAAAGATCAACCTTGAGTTATGTTGTCATTAGGTTACAGAATTATGGGAAAAATGTAAAAACTAACTTAAAGTATGATATGTTACCCGACCCGTTTGGGTCGGTTACTTTTTAAACGGGCACAACAGAATTATAATGCTCACCAAGCCCAAATGCATGCCTATGATATGACAGCATAATGCTTGAATTCAAAGACTCATCGGATTTGTACTCTATTCCCATTTCCACATCAGGAAAAGATCCAGAAAATATCATGATATGCTTCTTCAGGCAATGAGTCAAAGCACCGAGCTCAAGTTCACCACCCCAAGCAGCTGTTAACTCCACTTCGTTTTGTTACAGTAACTTTCGAACCTCTTTTTTTCAACAGAATCATCGTAATCTCCATCTGTAACGGTTTCTGATAGAAAAAAAGGAAGAAAATCTGACAAATTTTTCCTCATATAATCAGCTACCATTTTTCTAAGTTCTTGAACTGTGTAAGAGGTTACACCTTTGACTTTTAATTGGTCTTCAACCGCGCGGTAGAGACAATGCCCATCTGGTTTGATTTCATTTATAATCAAATCAAGGGGTTCAAGTTTTTTCTCTAATCTTTCATTTTCAACCATTCGATCGCTTACAATGTTGCTTTGTTCTTCTTGTATTCTTTGTTCACGGGCTGCTTCTTGTGGGCGCGTTTTTCTTTCCTTTTTGCACTTTTAGTGAGCTTTGAGTGTTCGGTTTGGTTGGTAACCGAGACCCCAGCTATAGCTTTTGCTAAAATATCAATATTATACTCCTTGGTTTGGTTGAATGTTTATCCTTGAGATCAGCAGTGAGTTTAGATATTTGTTCTTCTACTTGTTTCTTTTAAGCTTTCTGTTCAGCTTTGCTTCCTTTTGCAGCTGCCTTTTTTAGTGCAGTTTCCTTGTTCTGTAACTGAGTGATCTCTTTCCTGCATATTATTTTATTAAGTTACATGATTTACTTGTTTAAAGATCTTAAAATGGATAAAAATTTATAAACAATTATTGGAAACATGTTGACAGTCACCCTGAACTGAATTCAGAATATATAAAAGTTAAAACCTACTTGATCGTTTTATTTCAAAAACAAGATTATCATTGTCGTGATATAATCATATTCAAACATTAATCATGAATAAATCTCACAAAAAGAAAAGACAAGATTTTTTACAGTTCGGCACGACTCGTTTTGACCCAGAAACAGCCCGTTTGCCAGCTCTATTAATAAATTTGAATAGTTTACCTGTGCCTTGAAAGCATTTCCTCACAGGTTTCTTTTTCTACTTGAATCTCATTAGTGTTTTCTTCATCCAATTCTTGTGTATCTTCCATTCTTAAAACTCTGAAATTATAAGACGAAATACAATGAAGAAGATAAAAAGTGCAGAGTACAGAAAACTCTGGAATTGAGAGAAAATGAACACAAATAAGGCACTTAATGACATATTAGAGGAAGCAAAAGTTGTTTTATTTTTAATAGTGGCTTATTGTTCGGTAGAAAACATGCAGGCATGACAATCATGTAAACGAATAACTATAAACTACGATGATAACTCTCATTGACATCCCTCGTTCTAGATTGAAGAGGTTTCAAGATCATATAAATGTCAACTCCGTTATCAAAAGATACAAAAGGACATGCTTTGACTTCGTAAGATTAAATTTCAGATCTTAAACAAGAAATAGAAGTAGCCACAAGAGCAACATGGGTGATACTGACTATTTATGTAGTGCATTTATATAACTCTAGCATTTAAATGGCAGTAACACACATTATAAGTAAAAACAAATCACAAGTCTTTTACTTTCAACTTTTGATGTCAAAATTTTGTTATATTTAAACAAGCTATCAAATTTCCCCCAAATTTTCAGGGTCTGCAACAACCCTAATCTCTAAACTAATCAATTTGATTTTTTAAAGCCAAGGTGCAACTCTTTCTTACAGGAATAGCACAACGGCGCCATCAATTCATACACCACGGCGGCGCCGCTTCTTGACGACGGTGGTGCGCAGGCAGGGGGCGGCGACGGTGGTGAGCATGCGGTGGAGTAGAGTGGGTGCGCATTCTTTTAGTGCAAGGATATTTTAGACTTTTCACATTTACTTAAATGAAAAACTTATTAGAAATTAATGTTCAGGATCAATTATGTTACGAGTTAGCAAACAATAAAGACCAAACCTATAATTTCTCAAAATTGAAACCAATATTGCAATATGGGTAAACCACAGGGACTAATCGTGTAATTAACTCTAAAAAACCAACTAAAAAATCAAAAAGAAAAAGAAACATACATAAAGCTTTAGTGACATGTTTATCTATTAACCAGATATACAAAGAAAAAGGCGTTCACTAAACCGATTCGAACATCTATGTTAGATTAATAGATTGAGGATTAAGATTGGTCCATCATCTTTTAAGTTTTAACAAACTATGAGCATTAATAAGTAAACTCTACATCTCAATCTTACCAATCAAGAAACCTTAAAACATTAGGTCTAATTAAAACCTACCAAACCACATTAAACCCTTAACCAATATCTGTATCAACAAAGATACACCTAAACCTACACCAGTATGCCACATTCAAAACACCAACATGTACCCATCATGTGTTTTTTCTGTCACCAAGTCTAGTTTTTGCACGAGCCTTCTTACGACGTTTTTTTATATGTTTTTTCCCTTTCTTATGCGCGCGCATAACGTTCTCATCATGAGCTCCGGTTTTACACATCTTGCACCAGAATTTGAACTTTTTTCTTGTGATCTTTCCACCTTCCGTGATCTTCTTTGCGTCCTTTGAATCGACTGAAACACACGCAGAATTCTTGATTAAGCCGAGGCCAATGTCACCACCACTGTTGATACCTTTCAAACTCTTGATCTCAGATCTTTGTTTCTTCACGGGAAATTTGTTTAACCCGAGTCCAATGTCAGCACCAGTGTTGTTGCTTTTCAAGGATTCAACTTTTGCTAGATGTTTTTTACCTATCAAGTGTTCATTCAGATCGCGCTCACATGTAGCACTAATGTCACACACTGCACATCTCCATTCCTCCGTTATTTTATGAGACTTATTTGAACAAAACCCGCTTGAACCTGCAGCAGCCGGTGGTGATCGTGGTGGTGCTTTCCGTTTTGATCCCGACACAGTTGCACCGGTTGGCGTTCCCTACAAATAGACCAAACAAGGATTCAATGTGATCATAGTTCAATATGACAAGAACAAAAATTATGAACCAAAAATGTGTTCTTTGGTGTTGATAAACTCACTAATTAGCAGCATTGTAAAGATAAAAATTAAAATTAAAAAAAAAAAAGAAGACTTGAACAAGAGAGTATAAGATGATTGCATTAAACACTGACATCATATGACAGTATGTAGACAACATTTAAGTATAAGATTACACATATATGAAAACAAAACAAGTAACCACTTGAATATATTGGGACCACTAGCACCTGTGGGATGTTATAATATTATATAAATCTTCTTGAATATAATGGAACCAATAAAGCAGACACATGGGGTCTGTTACTGAATTTAGTGCATTGCCAATAACTCAGTTTTTGGAAGCCAAGAACGGCTATATCGTTCTTTCGAGGTGCGGTTCTGAATGAAAAACGAATAAGCGTATCCGATTAAAATAATATTTATCCTTGGAATTGCCTATGCATTACTGTTGGGACCCGATGTCGATAGACACTACATGAAATGCACATAAAAAAAGCTACATATGGTATTGCATTCCCTTTTAGTTTTTGGGCTCTATACGGGGCGTATAACCCCTCTAACAGCCCCCTGAATTTTTTCTCGTAGCCAGTGTTGAATTTTGTTATACGCGTCGTATAACCCTATATGTGCCGTATGGGGGGGGGGTCGTGTAGGGCTATATGAGGCGTATAGCTCTCTGACAGCCCCCCATAAATTTTTCTCGTTTTTAGTTATTCAATCTTATACGCCGCGTATGGACCCATAAGCGACGTATAGAGGGTGTCGATTTATCTGGTTGTGTGCCTCTTGTATTAAAACCCTTAGGTTTTTTTAGCATAATAATCACTTGACTAATCCCCAACCAGATTATTGACGAGACATCTAAAGCCAAAGTAAATCACAAAACAAGTGAACAGTAGATCAAAAACGAATAAAGCTGATTAAGACAGCTATGCTATCAAGTCAAATCAATAAAAGAAACCCTAATTCAAAATTTGAATCTCAAACAACAATAACATCTGCTAATAATCCATACTCCAATTGTTTAAGATTATATATTGTAACATGTAAACATTAAGAAATCATTTGACTTTCACTCTAAGTAAAATACTTCAAGTATTTTCTCAACAATAAGTTTTCAGCTTTCAGCTGGAAAACGAATTAACGGACCCGATTAATATAACACTTATCTTCCAAAAACAGGTTGCACATCTGTCGTTAAAAAAATACAACAATAACATCTCCTATCAAAACTTAATTCAAAACTTCTGCATGTTAATGAAATCAATCAAAGCAAAATATAGATAAAATAACGATACTCACCGACACAATAATCTTCTTCTTCTTCATCGGCTGATCATACACAATACCCTCACGGATCTCCGGCGACGGAGGTCGCCACTGCACCGCCTCAAGTCCCCCACCGTCACGGCGGAGACGGCGGTATCCACCGCCGCCGTATACACTATACGGCGGAAACAATTCACCATGCAGCGGCGCCAGCGGTGGCGGAAACCGGTAGTGCATATGCAGAGGCTGCCGGAGCACCACCGGCGATGGAGATCCAACGCCGCCGTACACCGCCTCTACGCTTCTTCCGCCCCATAACCCATCTGTAAAAGCATACATCACAAAATTATGTATGAAAATCATATAAAAACATCATCGATTTCTGAAACTAAACTTAGTATGTACCGATGATTGGTTGATGGGGGATGTATGTGTAGTGCAGAGAAGATGATGATGAAGAAGATGACGTCGGAAACACGTGATTGTAATGGCTGTGAGGATTAAAGTCTTGAAGATTGAAGTCCATTGATGAACTGAATAATAAAATTAGGGTTTTATTTTCCGGTGAACGGCTCCGGCGCCGGCGGTAAGAGTTGTGTCTTCGGTGATATCGTTTGATACGATAATAATAGCTGATGGTTTTTGGAGGTGTGTTTAGGTACATGCGGGACTAGGGTGATTGATATAGGAGAAAATTTTCCGATTGGCCATTTGACCAATCTGATTTTGAGTAATAGCCTTTGACGGATTTAATCTACGTATTTATCAAAATAGTCAGACTAATCACGAATGATCAACTGGCATAATATCTCCAACCGCCGATACGTACAGATGATATATCGCTAAAAAGAACAACTCGAGAATACTTACACATGATGTATCACCAGTGTATCGCCCAAAAAATAAAATTAGATATCGCCTACTAGGGATACATCATGGTTAAGTATCGCTAAAACAAAAAAAATTAAAGTTAAGGCTGGCGATACGTATCGCCGGCATATCGCCTTCATCTCGTCGCTAAGCGATACGTATCACTTGGGGTTTCCTGTTTCAAAAGACAATGGGCTCTTCAATGTAGCCCATTATTTTACAAGACAATTTCACGCATTTCAGTGTAGCCTACGCCCAATGAATATTTGGGTTTTGTCATCAATCCAGAAAACACATTTTATATTATTAACTATCATTCTATTTATAATTAATATACACTACCTACCATAATTAATGTAATAAAAGTATATATAATATGCTAACACTTTAATTTTTTTATCCATACATGTGTTTCTTAAGAAAGTAAGAGTTTTTTTTTTTGAATAGTGAATGAAGTTTAGATAAAGTTATGTCTATTTATACTAATATTTTAAATTTAAATTTAAATTAAATTTCGTTTTTTAGACAAAATAAAATTTCTTTACTTTTTTTAAATATTGTTTTTTGGACTGAGCCTTTTTTTGTTTTCATTGAAAATTTTAAAATAAAATGTAATTCGGGTTGGGCCTTTTTTTGGGTTTTGATCGCAACATTAAAATAAAATGTAATTCGGGCTGGGCCCATTAGGATTGGGTCTCGTTTTGGGTTTAATTGATTAATAATAATTTTAAGAAATTTTTTTAGACCAAATGGGCCTTTTTCTGGGCTGGGCGATATGGACTGCACTAAATATCGTCGGCGTATCGCCGGTTCCTGGCGATACCAAGTCTAATCCGTATCGCCAGAGTATCGCTGGTTTTAAATTCACGTGGGCGATACACGCATGCATCTGTATCGTCACATGGTGATATCATGGCCATTTTGGTAAATACGTGTGTCAAAAGCTATTACTCAAAACCATATTGGTCAAATGACCAATCTGATAATTTTCCCTTGATATAAGGCCTCGGGGTAAAGCAAGATCTTCATGTATGGACGGATGTACTGCACAAATCTATAGAGCTTACAATCTTGTATTGTCGTGTCATTTGTTACTCAATTCTTCTTATAACATTTTATCATTGAGAACACTTCACCCGTTGGGATTATCGTCGTCAGGATGTCAAACGGTCACAAACGTCACTTAAATAGCACATTGAGGTATCTCCGATAAACACCCACTCATCGCGCAGCGAGTTTGATGGTGATGGAGTTCCCGGGTGGTGACCACTCATCGGTTACTCTCCACCCATGCGCCACGTATACCATATGCAAGGATTTAGATGTTGATGTGTGATAATTTAAATTTTGATTTAGTTTATAGAGTAAAATACAAATTGTCTTTTAAAAAATTCAGAAATTTATAGATTTTGTTTTTAAACTTAAATAACTAAACTCTGTGTTTTTTATTTGAAAACTTATCACCCTTTCTATTGTTTCTAATAACAAAGTTAACTTTTTCTATTATTATTATTATTTTTTTTTTTATATATGGTTATTTACTTTTCTAATTCAACAAATAATAATTATCGAGATCCATATATGTGATATACTCTTGTTATAAAAATTAAGCTAGTAATTGGTTTTGTGTCATCATCCTTTTTTTATCTTTATGGCATAAGAATTTTCAATTATAATAAACAACTTGCATACGTTTTATGTTAGAAACATATGAAAGACCATATGATCTGGTGATGTGACTTTTTATACTATATGAAAAGTACAGTGGACCGCTGTTAAAAATAAAAATATGTAAAGATTAAATTGTAAATATGTAAAAGTATATTATGTTTAAAAATAAAAATCTAAAAGAAAGAAAAAAAACAAAAAATATGTGCAACTTATAATGCTCATGATACAAACATTGATTCAACCTTAACTTGATAATTAGTAATATTTAAATAATTAAATTATTATGCCACTCTTATAATTTTATGAGCCATATATGTTTTTCCTTGCCATATATGATTAGTGTATTCTAAAATAGACCAAATCCCGTGTAAATACACAGGTTGAATAAAATAAATATGTATTATATAACTAGTAGGTTTGCCCGCCTGCTAAAGAAAGTAATTTGTAATTTAGAAAAATATTATATTGTTATGGAAACAAATTAAAAAAAGTAGTATGTTTGATTTGAATTAATTTCGAATCAAATTTATATCAAAATTAACAAAAATAAACAGATCACAACCGGATATATACGAAAGTGTATTTAAAAATAGAAACACAGGAAAAATACATTATTTATATGAGCTTTTAGATTTATATTTGGTCATATAGGAAGAACAATAGTGATGTTAATCAATGGTAAAGGTGGGTGGTCTTTATTTTCTTTTGTTTTTTGGAATGTATGATTTGAATAATAGTTGTTATATTAAGCAGGCTCATATATTTGTTTTTTAGTTGGGATCGCACTCTCAAACCCCTCAGAAGATAATCCACAACTGGAACATCTTTTAGGAATAGTCAAAATAACCAATTGACCAAATGAGTTTATGGGAATAACCTTTTACTTTAAAAATATCCAAAATATTTCACGATTCAAATTCTGTCACATGTCCAAATACTATTTGCGTCGATACCAATGCATGTGTTATCGCCAGTTTTTACTGATTGGCGATACCAATGCTTGTGATACACATACACCTATGTATCGCTATAAAAAATTAAAATAAAAAATTATGTCAGAGTTAATATTTTAATTAATAACAATTTTTATTTCATAATAATTTTTAAAACTCATGATGAATTTTTATAAATACTTTTTATTATCAATGACTAAAATCTATCATGGGAAGGGATAAAATGATAACTTGTTTTTTTTGTGAGAACTCTAGAAATCAATGTGAGCCACTAGTTTTTAATGGTAAATTGGCACAAACATAATAAAAAAATTATAAAATAATAAATAATATAAAAATAAAACACAAAAATATTCTCATAGTTTCCCTCTTTCATAAAAAAATAAAAAAAATTCTCGTTTTTTTACGAAATTCATTTTACACATGTGTAATATGAGATTTACACATTTGTAAATCCGATATTACACATTTGCATAACCAGATTTACACATATGTAAATAACGGGTGAATAATTTTTTAAAAAAAAGTATATCAATATAGTAGGCGTTTGAAAGATAAAAAAACACTGAATTTTATGGTGAAAGTTTTTTGAAAAAAGAATTTCGTAAAAAAAGTTATGAACGTTTAAAAAAAAGAGAAATGACATGTGATTTGCATTTGACAAAAAATGTGTGGATTATATTGGTTACTAAAGTTCTCATAAAAAATGGTTATCAAGATAAACAAACCCTATCTATCATAATTAATGAATACTATATTGTCTATAAATTCATCTAAAGTTCTTTTAAAATTTTAAAATTTCATCTGAAGTTCTTTCAAATTAATGAAGTCGAAGAGTACGTGACTATATTTTTAGCAAGATTAAAGATGTATTTATAGTCCAAGTGAAAATTGTTAATAACATGTATAAATAAAACATAATAAAAACGTAAATTAGAAAAAAATTAAAATACAGAGATATGTCTGCGATACGTTTATTTTCGAGGAGATATGTCAACAATAGATGAGATATGTCAGCGATACGAGCTGCCCCATGATCGCTAACGTGTCTGAATATGATTGGTTTCATTATTTTCAATAAAGTAAGTTAGAGATATGCGATTGTTTACGAGACGATAAATCATAGTTGGTGTATCTTTGGTGTATCGTCGAACATAAAATAAATAAAAATAAAGTCAAATGGGCGATAACCCATGAATTAGTATCGCCACATGACGATATGATTGCTAGATTACAAAATCCAATGATCAACGGTTATTATTGTAAACTGGCTTGATCAATATGTTATTTTGATAATTTCTCCCGAGATTTTTGCTTAGAGCAAGAACACTGAATTTATGGGGAAAGGTTAAGCTATTAAGATTAATCTAGCTCCATTCGTTGGACTTGTCACAATCAAGATATTAAATATCTTAAAGTAATGTAAGAATTTATGGTGTATATTAATATATTTGCAGGACCATTGACTTAAATTTACTTTTGTGTTTTAAAAGCTTATATTTGTTTAAATCTATAATTTAATTATGATATATACGGTGTTTCATTATCACCCCTCACGAGCCAGTTAGATCTGCAACACACACATAGTCGTTTTCATACGATACGGTTGGGTGCTTGGTTATGAGCCGGTTGGGTTTTAATGAGAGTCGTTTGAGTTCGTTAACCGGTTCGAAGGACGATGGATTGAATTTATTACATTTTTTGTGTGTTTTTTTCAAAACGACTATCGGAAATATATTATTAGAGATTATATAGTTTACTCACATCTTGTGTTGTATTAGTGGGTACTTCAAAACTTTTTTTCGAAAAATCTTTACAGATTATAATAATTAATTATATAACCAATATAACAATAACGACCATTTTACGTGAATAAATTGTTTATGCAATATATTAACTCTTTTTTATTTCTGAATAAGACAATACAAATCTTTTGGATATAACCATAACCAATATAGCAATAATTGTATTAAACTTTTGGTTACAAATATAGTAACTAAATTATTTCTAGTGTTTAATTTTTCCTTTCAATGGTTCTTACCAATTAAACAATAGTTCTGTCAATTCGATATTGGTCCGGTTTTAAAACACACTAATGATATATACGGTTTTTAAGATCGTTCCAAACTGATGGATGCAATAAACCGATAAAATGGTGAGTATCATTAACGGTTTGATTTTCAAAATATTAATAAGTTTTCTTTACTATAAATGCAACCAAACTTGAAGTAAGTTATAACTCTTAGTGAAGATTTACGTTACTTTTTTAGAACGGCTCCAAATCTACTGCATTTAATTACACGGGTTGAATAAATAAAATATTAAATATAATAAATTTTACTTAATTATAAAACGATATTTTAAAATAAGATATGATTTAAATTACGTAGCAGTAAAAACTATAAGTAATAAAACAATGATATCAACTTTTTAAGTTTTTTTTCAAAATAGAAAATCAAACATTTTGCTTAAAAAATTGTCATTTTCTTTAAAAATTTTCATTTTCTTTAAAAATTTTCATTTTCTTTAAAAATTGTCATTTTATAAATTTCCTTATTATAACTCTCATTTTAATTATTTTTATTAATAAAAAATTTACTTTTTAAAAACATAAAATTTAAAATATTTCATATTTATAAATAAGTTTGATGTTTTAGAAAAAAAAATTATTTTATAAAAATTTGTTTTTTTAGAAATAATATTAATAAAAAGATATATTTCTTAATTTATTAGCAAACTATTTTTAATCTAAAAAAAACTTGAATAATATTATTTGTAAATAAGATAAATCTATCTACTATAATAAAAGAAGGTTTTGAATTGTCACTTGTCACAATATTAGACATCCTAAGTTTAATTTTTCCGTTTCTCTCATATTAAATATTTACATTAACTACTAATTATATTATTTAAATTCTTTTTGAGATTAAAATAGTTTTTAATTAATTAAAAAAGAGTTCTTTTTATAAATGTAATTTCTAAAGAAGCAATCTTTTGTATAACATAAGTAATTTTTTAAAACATCAAACTATTTTTGAAATACAAAATATTTAAAATCATTATTTTTAAAAATTAAATTTGTATGAACCATAAAAATTTAAAACTCAAAGTTATAATAAGAACTTTTAACATGTGACTAATTTAACATGTGACTCGAGTCTCGAGATGACTTTGTTTTGACACCTTTATTTTATAGCTATACGTAAAAGCTAACCATGATATATGCACTTAATTAGCAAAACTCTTAATGGACTGCAGTTACATTTTTTAACAAAGAAATTGAACAAATAAAGCACATGAACAAATTACCCACAACAGGTTTACTTCCAAAACCTTACAATTCATACAAGTATTTCTTAAAAAGTGGTTGTTCATTCGCATCTAAGCACACTGCCAAAGACACACTTCTATCGTTGTTTGGGCTAGGTAGAACATATACGGTACCCTCGTACAATATGATTGCGGGCCCCATAAATATCGGCCGGCCCCACCCAAAATCTGCATCGTGAACGGGTAGCCTGGTCCACGCGTTTATGTTAAGGTTCGGACTAGCAAAGTAACTAGGTCCACGGATTAGAGCCGAGAGGTCAGGTTGTGTATCAAGGTAGTCAATAGCCGATCTCAAATAGTCATTGTCCATTTTGGTCAATGTGGTGTGAATCAGTTTTGCAGTGTTTACCAACGGTTCTGATGTAAGAGTGCCTGATTTGGCAACCGGGGTGGCTGTAAAGATCACGTTCCCGAGGTAGCCTAGGGGGAGGCGAGGACTCAATCTTGACCGTCCATCTGTGGCAACGTATAGCTTGGTCAATTGGTCGTCTGGGAGCCCTCTAGCCTTGCACGCACACCGCCATATGTGGGCCGCTAGGATCTCATATGTGCTATGAGTGGGACCGCCTTCGCTCTTGGCTTTAGCTTTGAGGGCGTTGAGTTGTTCTAGTGTGAGTTTTAGCATGGCGGTGGAGGATTTAGACACAGAACCGGGTTTTTGGGTGGTGGTCATGGTAGGAGGTGGATGATATTCGACATGGTCATGTGTGGGGGTGGGTGGTTCGCGTGCACGTAGGAGGGTGCGGTCAATGAACGGTGGGATGGCTACAGAGAGCCCACGAGCAATATCAGACCATGTGTTTATGAAATGGAGAGACGATAACCCATCAGATAATGTATGGAATACACCACAACCAAGAGCAACTCCTCCACATCTAAAATGAGTTACCTATTAAACAATACAAAACAAAATCAATCAATATGATCAATTGATATGAAACGTAAAAAAAGTCAATACAAGAAAATTCACCAAAAATGATGTCTTGTTTATTTTCTTCGCTATAAAAGTAACTTTACCTACTCTTTATCTAATTGATGTCTTGATTTATACTTAATGCTAGGAATTGTGTGTTATCATTGCCGGAATTAAAGGATGGTCAAGAGGGTTAAGTACTCTTTTATATATAAAAGCTGAAGACTTAAAAAAGACTAAACGATAATATTATGATAACCTTGACTAAAAAGCTTTGGTTCTATTGACATTATGACTAGTACCATATGCATTACATGTAGGAATACAAATTATTATTTTTCTAGGAAACAAGAGAAAAAGAATTTTCTGATTATGACGTGTTTGAACATTTTACGAGGATCAGATTGCCACACTAAAAGTCTAAAAGTTACTTGACCCACATGGAGCTTTGAATATCGATTGTATAGCAACCTCACATATCCCTTTTATGTGGGTACCCACGCAATTGGTATTAGTCCAATAAAAACAAAACTTGAGTTGGAAAACCCATAACAAGAAAATTTTCCAAGTTGTTGATATAACGTTTTCGGCAAGTAACGACTATTACATGATATTCATATGTTTGATCGAAGTCTATAACTATATCTTGTTTCTATTAGTAGACATATTACATAGTTAAACAATAATACTAAAACCAATTACAGAGCTTGTGTTACCGTTTAAATGGTTCAAATGAATAAACCTCACTAAACGAGCAAGCCGACCAACTTTAGTTATGGCCTTACGGGTTAGGGCTCAAGCTTGAATTTAAACAAGGTGGCTAAACTCGACTCGTTTATTGTAAACGAGCTGAAACTTGAGCTCGAGCTATGCTCGTGTAAACTCGAGTTAGCTCATGGCTCAACGAGCATTTCGTTTCTTTTTCTAAATTGTAATAAAAATAATATTTTAATACAAATCCAAAATCTCAAATGAGCGAGCAAACAATCTTAGATTGATGCGTAAAAAATTAGATCAAATTATTATTTGGGTTATAAATCATAAATATTAAAATTTGATTTTAATTTAAAAGAACCAAACGAGTGAGCTTACCATACTCAAGTATAGCTCTTATACGAAGCTAAACCAGCTCATTAGCTCGGCTTGTTTACAAAAAGACTCAAACATTTACCACTAACTCACCCACTATTTGATTATGTCACAACCGGATGCATCTAGCAATTAATGATCCTAGGTATTCCTAGGTTTCATTGTGTTAGGTGCTATCATTTATTTCTAATTCAATGCAACATTAATATTCTTCAATGGTTAATTGTGTATGATGTTTAGTTACATCTCTTGAAGATAATGGTTCTTTTGTAGCCTAAAGTTCTGATTTCTTATCCTGGTCCCTAACCCACTAGTAGTGAACGGACTTAAGAATTGAATTCCAGTGCGTAGTGGTTGGCAGGTAAGGCCGGACCGGGAACTAAACAGATAACTGGTTTGGTTGTAAATAGTTGAATCGTTTTTGTTTAAACTAGGGCTATTCACGAGACGAGCTGAACCGAGCAGACCTTTGCTCGTGCTTGGCTCGTTTCCAAACCGAAACGAGCCGATCGGCTTGTTTACAATCGAGCAAAAAGTTGAAAGATTATTTTTCGAGCAAAATCCGAACGAACGTCGAACGGTTTGAACAGTCCTAGTTTAAACTGACTGACTACAACGAACCAGGAACTTGACCAGATGGTTGGAATAGATTTCAAATTTTTTTTAATGTTTATTTCCTTCTAACATGCTATACAATAATCTATTCATTACTTTAAACTCTAGATTTTGTTTACCTAAGATTTCATACTTTTCAATACAGTAAATTTACAAAAGAAAAAATTATAATGTTTTGTTTTTTTAATAAAAATTTATTATATTATTTTTTCATACATTTACCATGTTATCTGGTCTTAAATTTGGTCTTACCAAACAACACTGATAACAAAATTCATAACAGAATATCTTTTTTTTCTTTAAAGCGGCCAATCAATGGTACAGAATATCTATATGCAACTATATCTACATTGTTTAAAATTTTCTTTTGTTTTACACCTCCATTAAAGCATTTACCATTTCTTAAAAGTTTGTGAATAAACTTTATATATTATATGAAATGGGTTTTAGTGGTTCTACGTGAATATAAAGAAAATATTATTGTTTATCTGTAAATTTAAAAATTCATCGTTCAACCTTTATAATTTTTTTAATATTTTTAAAATTAGTTGTGAATAGAAGAGAAAAGAAATGTATAATAAAAATATACAAAAATATTATTTAATTAAAACACGAAAGAAAATTAATGATTTTTAATATAAATCTATACCTATATTTATTAATAAAACAATAACTTTAGTGTCACGTGTCATTCTCTTAAGCCTCTACTGTTTTCAATTCCCGCCTAAATATGTATATGTTCTTAGTGTTAGTCTAGGTTCACTTGACTAAAAGTTAACTTTTGATACAAGAGAAATTTATAGAAAATTTGGAAATTTAACACTAAAATAGAGCAAATCTTTTTTTGGAAATTTGATCATACCCGATATTTCTTCTTTTTTCAAATAATTCAACAATAAAAACTGTAGAAATCATTTATGATTTTCTTCATGTATGAAATCGATTCCTTGATTATGTGTTTCTATTGAATACTCGGTTTATATTCGAATCTTGACAAAAATTACGGAATTTTTCATCAACTCCTCCAATTTGAAGAAATTCATGGAAATCTTTTTTTGGAAATGAAATCATACCCGATTTTAAAATATTTCTCAATCATCATAGTTTTACAACCCTCGCGATTTGTTTTTTATAAAATCTAATGATATCACGTTCGACAGACTTCATCAACATTCTCATTTTGGCTTCGGTTTCATCAAGTTTTTTTCTAATAAAATGTATTTTTTTTTGTTATATTTGAGCTTTCACCCTCTTCGATCATGATTAACCTATCATTGTTTACAATTGTCTTTACTTTCATTTTTTTTATTTGAAGGTGATTTATTTCAACAATTCATCTGTGAAGAGACATTACATACTTTTACGTTTTAAACTTATTTATTTCTTTTTATGTATACTGCCATATTATTATTATGTTTGATTGAAATTCGTTTGATATGTGTGCAAATTGTTTTGATGTATCTGGAAGTAATATTAAAAATCGCACTTTTATTCCATGGTTGACTTTGATACCTTCAAACAAAATGATTTCTAACAAATTTTAACGAATACAGTTCATGTTAACAGTGTGTTTTGCAATGACAATAAACAAAAGGCAAAGACAATCACTATTCAAAGTTGTTTTGTTTTTAAATAGAGATCATGATCAACTCTATATTGTATTATCTCGAGTTAAAAGTATACATATATTAAAACTACTAATATTAAATAATGATAAAAAAATCATCAACAAAATATCAAATGATGTATATAAATAAATTTTCTGATGTTTATGAATTTGAAATATTATTTTCTTGTTCAATTTTGTTACTTAAGGTTTTTATCTATAAAATTATTTCATTTCATATTGTATATGTAGACGTATAAATATTAATAAAGAAAACCTACTAATATTAGATATAGATAATGTTAAAAATTTTACATAAAAATATATATACAAAGTATTATCAACGACATTATAATTTATGAACTTTTTTATAAAAAACAATAATTTTAGATTAAAACAGTATGTTACACATGTCTTTAGCCTAATTATAATAAGAAAAATAAAATATAAGATGTGAATGCCTTTACAATTTTATCCTTAACAATTTTATAGATCTTCGTACAATAATATTTAAAGATTTATGTTCATCAAATTTCGTAAAATAAATATTTTGGAGTAAGAAAAGATAAAGATGACGAACGAGATGTTGCGAATAATATTAACATATCCACTTCTAAAAACAATATTAAAACCGTAGCAAAGAGATCTGATAACCTAGGGCACGTACCTGTGCGAAAAACAGCGGAAATGATGAAACATCACCGGAGTAATCCACCACCGGAGTAAGCCGCCGGAGCTCCGGCGACGGAGCAAACTCTCCAAAATCATCCAAACCGCAATCAGCCTCCGCCTCAACGAACAACGCCCCCTCACCATTACAATCAATCACGATCCGCCCATCCTCATCGCGATCCAATCGCCCAGCCATCGGGTAAAACGACACCATCACATCCGCAAGCGCCTTCTTCATCACACTCGCATCGAAGAAGTTCGACGATCCGTTAGGTCTGTACAAATAGACCGTAAGAATATGAATTCGACCGACGATTAGATCCAAATTGGAGGTCCATAGCTTGTTAGAAGCTTCTGGTACGGTCTCCGAAGGCTTAACGATCGATGATTTGTGTATAGTGATGTTCATCGTCTTCGTTTGATCGCCTTTCATGGCGGAATTTAGGGTTTTGAGGTTGATTATGGTGATTTAGGGTTTTGAAATTACACACACGAGTGTGTGTGATTGTAAGAAGATGAGAGAATTGGGGTTTGAGCACACGCTTTTGGTATCGGTGTGTTTGCGTTTATATAGAAGAGAAAGATGGTGGCTTTTGGAAGCTTAAAAAAAGTTATATATTTTTTATTTTTAGTTGTATATTTTAAAGTTGAATATTATTATTATTATTATTTTTGTGTGAATATGAACATCTTGTGCTGTTTTCAGGGGTATCACAAACTTAAAAAAAAAATAATATTTCATGTAGTGTCGATTTTAGATAGATGGTATAAACTAGCTCAGCTGATTATGTAGTACTTGGGATAAGTTTGTTAAATACTGAAATTGAGCCCGTACTGAAGCTCGTTTATTAGCGAGCTCGAGTTTAAGTATCGGTTATCAAGTTAAACTGGACCCAAAAACTTATTTATCTCAATTTCTGCTACGTACGTGTGTTTTATATATATTTTTTCATAATAATCATTTGTCATACATAAAGGTTATGATAAAATAATTATAATGCTTACATTTTGTTATATATAAACATTATAATCATAAGTGTTTGAAGTAGCAGTAAGAATAAATGTAAAACATAAATACTAAATAGTTAATAAAAATAAACAAGCTTATTGTGAACCTGAAAATTCACCCGTGAGCCTAGCTTAAGATTTGAAATAGAACTCGTAACGAGAACAGCCCGTGCTCTTAAGTTTGGAGTCAAGTTGAGTTTAAACGAGCTTACATTTGTCCCGACTCATGCGTTTACACTCATAAATAATCACGTAGACACCTTACTTATTACTTTATATGTGATACACAAGACGGTTTTTCTTCCTTTAATATATGTGTTTATCTTTCATATAAGTTTTTATATTAGTATTTAAAACAGGTCGTGTTGAACACATCCTAGAAAAATATTATGATATTGAGATACCTCAAAATTATAAATTAACACCTCAAATTTCTATACAATCGTATAGCCCTATATACCCCTCTGACAACCCTCTGAATTTTTCCTCGTAATCAGTGTCGAAATTTGTTATACGCGTCGTATAGGACTATATGGGGCGTATAGCTTTCTGACACCCCCTTGAATTTTTCTCGTTTTGAGTGTATTCGACCTTATACGCCCGTATTGACCCATACCCGGTGTATAGAAGGGTGTCGACTTATACGGGTGTGTGTCTCTATATTAGGACCTTATATCTATCTCATGATGTATAGATATTGATTCCCCCCCCCCCTTTTTTTTTTTTTTTAATCCTCTACAATGATCCAGCTAGCTGTCGGAAGGATGCTTTTTATTATTATACTATTTATTTTATAATAAGTAAAAAGAAATTTAAGGAATAATTAACGATAATCATGGTGGTTTATATAAAAGAATGACCTAATGCACAATTATTTAGGTGTCTAAAATACTCCTTTTTTGCCACCTTCTCGGCTGCCGCAGCCACCTTGAATCTTATATTTGTTTTTTTTCTAATTCCTATTTTATACCGTAAAAGTCACACTCCAGACATTAATTTATTGAAGTAATAATCTATATACACACACACATATATGTGAGTGTATATAACTGTTTATTCGTTAAATATTATACAGGTGTAAAAATTGAAAGATCCACATAACCATTATTTATATGTACTGTTCTAACTTCAATACATATGACGATTATGTATAATCATATGTATGCGTATGCATATGAGTATGCGTATGATGTGTATGTGAAGGTATATGTATGTGTATGTTTATATGGATGCCAAAATGCGTATGTACATTATTATGTGTATGTGTATGTATATGTATATGTAGGTTTAGATTTATGTGTACTTACCTGTATATATGTAAAAGTAGTTGTATGTGTACTTATTTATTTATTTATGTGTAGGTATATGTTTTGTAAGTGTATGTATAAATATCTATATGTGTGTATGTATGCATAAATATCTATATGTGTGTATGTATGCATATTTATATAATTTATGTATATATGTAGAGGCGACTTGTCGTCGCCATAGGTATACCATTTAGTGACGACTTAATTTGCGACAACGTGTTTTTACCGACGACATTGTTAGCGAATATATGTCGTCGCTATAGGTTATATGAACGACTTTTGTAAGCTATAGCGACTACTTCTGTTGCCTCTATAGCTCCTATTTCTTGTGATGAGAATGAAAACATACATCTATGCTATTAGGCTATGCTAGTGTTATCTATTTCTTTTACCGAGTTACTTAATAGAAATGAACGATTTAGAACAAGAGGACGTTAAGGAAAGAAATCCTATTTAAGTTAAGTTTGATTGTCTATACTAATTAATCAAAATCTATAAAAGTCACATGTCAATTTTTTAAGATGTCTACTCAAAATTTGGATACATGTAATCACTACAATAAAAGTTACAAATTAGTATATAAAGATAATGTAGTTTCTTAATAAATGCTTATTTACTTTTATGTTAATCAAATTATTATTTTTTTCTAAAAATAAATGAAATGTTTCATTGAAAATATTATAAGTAGAGCTAATTTTGTTAAAATTAAATTTAATCTAGAGCTAACTGTTATTAAAATTATATTTTAAACGTCGTATTTTTAAAAAATCTTTTTAAAATATCTATATTCAAGAACTTAAACATAATTACAATGAGCGATTAATGCTTATTATTAAACAACATCTCCTCTTCAATGTAAATCACGATTCCATCATTTTGAATTTAAGTATTTTTATTAACTTGAGATTTAATCTTTCAACATGTGTATTACATGAGTATTTAACCTGGTATACGATTAATAAGTCAATATAAAAAAGAGAAATATGAGCGTGAAGACGTGATGATCACTTGTATTTTTTATGATCTAAATGGGTGGCTCTGATAGAAAAATAATATAAGAAATCCATACCTAACCACTCTAATCCTTCTAGAAGCTTATTTATTTCTATAATATTGGAAGAAAATATTTTTAGTCCTTTGTATGTTTCTTCATAGGAAAATAACCTTAATAAGTAAATATTTTCAAAACACACTTTATAAAATTTTTATGGCCAAGATTTTCTTACTCTTATATATCATCAAACGTTACACTTGTAATAATTTTGACTCGTATTAGTTTTATGAAAAACAATTAACAATACCATTAAACTATAAGATCTTGAATAATTTATAATATATTTTTCTAAAAAGTTATCTATTACTTATCTTTTGACTATTTTAAGAGTGTTTACATTAGTACTAAATGTGGCTTGTTTGTGGTCACAATTTCAAAGTCTAAGTTTGAAAGATCGCTTGGGTTACGTAATTTTCATTCTGCAAATATTTTTTTAGTATCTTTTTTCTCTTACTTTTTCTTCTTTTGCCACACAAATAATCTCTCTCTCCATCATCCACTAACTAGTTTAACCTTTCATCTTGCACACAAGCAGTTGGTACTGCCGGGATTAATGTAGAACCCGAATTTGATTGTAGAAGGGAAACCAGAGATGAATGACGTTTTAAAGAACCTGTTTGCTGTAGGTTTTCGAGTTGTGTTGGTGTATGTTGTCAACTGAGGTACCCTTAGTATACATAGGGAACTCGAACTGTAACAGTTCAGTCAGTCATTAAACCGAAATCGTAACTGCTCATTAAAGTCGTCAGTAATTGTCATCAGTTTTGGTCAAGGTCAGTCGCCCGCCCCGCCACCCCTCAAACCATGCACCAAGGTCAGTCGCACCTGCCAAGCCCCTCGAAACAGCCTTCAAAAATACTAGTGAGGCTCTCAAGCGGTGCGAACTGCAAAATGCGCCATCAAAGCACCACATTGCGCTCACATGCCTACGCCGCGCGTATGCGTGTGAGTGCAATTAAGATGCACCCTTCACGAATCCAGTCGCCCGCCCCGTCCCCCTCAGGGTCAGCCCTGACCGAATGGATTTCGACATTCAAAGGTTAACGAACTCTAACACTCTTATTTACGGGCTTACTAATTACCATGAAAATACACATGTAACTACATTTTGTTATTTTGTTTTGCGTAATACAATTAAACTATTTTACGTGTGGTCACTATCAGCTTTAAGAACTCAAAATCAATTTGTTCTAGAAGCTTTCGACTTAATAGTTGAGCTTATTAAACATTATTTTTATTGTTATTTTTATATTACGTAACAAGCACGTTCGATGAAGTAAATTAAGTAATAGCTTCCAGTTTGTCTTCTTTGTTACTTGAACAATTAGTTGAAGTGTTGAACCGTAGAAAATATTATTCACATATTTTTCTACTATAATAAAAAATACCTCAAAAGAACACTTGTCATAATTTTAAATTATTAAAGTTTTTATTTTTCCGCCCAAATTATTTTCACCCATTTTATGATAATTAGTAATTAAGGTAGTAAGTCATTCACACTTCATGACTATGTTTTCAATTTTTGTTTATTCAAATAAAGAATATAATGTTCCCTAATTCACTTTTAATTTGTAAATGAAAAAATACCATGGATACATTTGTATAATAAGTCATTTCAATAGTTATAAATATATTCAAAAATAAGATTTATATCTTTTTAATTATCCAACCCGTGTAAGACACGGGTTTTTTAATGCTAGTATTACATATATAAAGCTTCCAATATAAATATCTTACATTAATTAAATAGGATTAATATTGATTAAATCCTCTAAACTCTCAACATAGATAGTTTATCTTTTGCTAGCCCACATGGTAAAATCACAAGCGTTTAAGGTGGAAGTTCGGGTTTTATCCTAGGCAAGATATAGTTGCAATGTGTAGTTAGAAGTAGTTAGTGCTGTTAGAAAAAGCTGGTGTATCCTTTAAACTTCTAATAATATAATTTTTGACTTTGTTATTCCACATATTAAATTTATGTATATTTATTGTAACATTTTAAAGAATCTAACATCAACGAAGGACGTGATGGATATTAATTAACAAAAAATATGTGTAGACTCGCATCGATATGTTCTTTTAACGATTTAACCACACAAAAAGAAAATTATACGGTTAAATATGTTTGAGTAAGTACGGTAAGATTGGGTGCAATGTCACATATCAACACATCAGTGATGAGGGATGTGGAGAGCCGGCGCGGCGGGTCGTTCTTAAGGAACTAGATGGTGCACGACAACACCACTGTTGTCAGCGCAACGCCACAAAAAACCAAAAGTGTTCGCTGCTAATATGGCATGACCACCACTCTGATGGGGCGGTGTGGTGGAGGCGCTACGGATGGATGGAAGATGTATAATTTTACGTGAAGTCTCTACATGAGTAGTGAAAAATAAATATACTTACGGTAAGATTAAGAAGATAGATAATGTTGGTTAATGAAAAATGTCTAAGTGTTACATTCATGATTTATGTCACATTTATCCTAATTAAACTCGTCAAATGTAGTAGTGTTGTAATCTCTATTTCTTATTGATATAATCCACAGGATTCATTTCTCTAATCCCAATATATATTCGTTACCTAAAGTATTTTTAAAAAGGTAAAGGATATTAAAGATTTTACGAAAAAACAAATTGACCCGTAAAAAGGAGAGTACATTCATTAGTTTGTTTCTATAACATAACATCATTCTTTGTCCACGTGATAATAAAATGACACATAATCATTGAAACATACTATAACAATATATACGAACATAACACTCATGATTCTAGCTAAATATGATCTATTTATAATTCATACTAAGTACTTTTCAAATAGAGGCATATGAGAAGGGTCTAAGCACACCGCTAACGACACACTCCGGTCATCGCTAGGGCTTGGTATAATATAAATCTCCCCCTCGTAAAGTATGCTTGCGGGTCCCATAAAATAGGACGACCCCAACCAAAGTCAGCATCATATAACGGAGACGTGTCCAACTATTGATGTTGAGATTAGGGCATGCAAAAAAGGTCGGCCCTCGAATGAGTGCTGATAAGTCAGGTTGTGACTCTAAGTAGTCGAGGGCCGACATGAGGTACTCATTGTTCATTTTGGCCAGCTCGATCTGTGTGAATTCTTCTATCAGTGTCAGCTAGTGGTTCACACTCTAGCTCGCCAGATTTGGCAACTGGCTTTCTCATTGTTTGAACTTGTGGAAGGGAGAGAGTGGCATTCTATGTGATCAAACATAACGTGCGGTGGGTCCCAGGCACGAAGAACCGTACGGTCGACAAAGTGGGACCGTAACTGACAAACCTCGGGTAATGTTTGACCATTCGTTGGTGAAGTGAAGAGATGAGAGTCTATCGGATAACGTATGGTGTATTTCAGAACCAAGAGATATTCGCCGTATTTGAAGCGTGTTACCTATAAAAATATACATACAAGTATATTCGTTTGGTATTCGATATGTTGTAATTTTCTTTAAGAATTCAACTTATAAAAAAGAATTTGTTTTGGGTGTGTGCATTACCGACTTGTACGGTACAAGTTACCACATTACGTGTTTGTTTGAACTCATATGATATGACATTCATATACCCACGAAATCTAGAAGTCAACACATTTAACCTCGTACAAAAGAATTTATTTTGCAAAATCCTCCTTGGTTTTGAACAGAAACCAAATTTTAGCCTTTAAATTTCAAAATATTACATCTAGACCCATATTGTTTTCCATAGTACCACATGGTAAAATACAGGCACTGTTAAAATATTTGTACATGTTATTATCATTTGATTTGATACAGTACCAATAATATTTAAATAAAGGTGCATAATATGGGTTATATTATGTTTTTATCAAGATAAGAAATAAAAATTTGATGTAAGCCTACCTTACTTCAAATTAAATCTACACCAAAACGTTTTAACTAAATCTTAAATCCATTACCTTAAAATCGAAAGACATACGCCTATATTATTAGCTATGTTAGAAATGAACGATTCAGAGCAAGAGTAAGTCAAGGAAAGAAATCCTATGTAGGTTAAATTTGATTATATGGTTAATAAGTCAACATCATAATAAAGAGAAATATGAGCGTGGGGACGTGATCATTTGTTTTTCTATGATTAAAATGAGTGGCTCTGGAAAAAATAATACACCTAACCACTCTTTAATTTTTTTAGAAGTCTATTTATTTCTATAAAATTGCAAGAAAATATATTGAGTCTTTTGGAACGAATCAACCTATTGATATTAAAAGACCTAACGGATTCACATGAAAACGTAAAAACTCAACGGGTTCACTTCTTTGTTTGTCTGATTTGAAAGAGAAGGTCCCATTGAGATATTAATAATTAGAATATATTTTTTTAAAGAAAGTAACAATTTTGTATATTCATGTTAGAAAACTTCTAGAACAATTGTGGTTTAGGAAACCTTATAAAACTGAAAGTTGATGGCGAGTCCCTAGTAAAGGTGTTTTCCACATTTGTTCCACTAGCATAATATGCACTTATTTTATACATAATTTTCAATTAGTTAATTAGAATAATATTTTAAATAATACGAGAGAACTTTTTGTAAAACTATCTACTACGTCTAATTTCTAAATATATATCGTTATATTATGTTTTTATGAAAAAAAAATTAACAGCCCCGATTTAACCCTACTATGCTCCAAACTAAATCTACTCAAACATCTAAAGTGAATATTAAACCCACAACCTTAAAAATAAGAGACATACAGCTATATTGTTGGGCTATGCTAGTGTTATTTATTCTTTTATTAAG
The DNA here is from genome assembly GCA_025215565.1 of Flaveria ramosissima. Lineage (NCBI taxonomy): Eukaryota > Viridiplantae > Streptophyta > Magnoliopsida > Asterales > Asteraceae > Flaveria > Flaveria ramosissima. Next base: position 65,242,809 of record CM046034.1, on the reverse strand, counting down.
ATATTTAATAGAAATGAACTATTCAAAACAAGAGGACGTCAACAAAAGAAATCTTATTCAGGTTAAATATGATTATCTATACTAATAAATATGATTATCACCATTGTCGTATAGCCTCATACGCGTCGTAAGGGGGAGGGGGGTCGAATACGGCTATATGCCGTAGAGCAATCTGACAGCCCCTTGAATTTTGCATCGTAGTCAGTGTCGAAAATTTTACGCGTCGTGTAGCCTATATGTGTCGTATCAGTGTTTTCGACCCTATACGCCGCGTATGGTACCATACGCGGCGTATAGGCGGGTGTCGATTTATCCAAGTGGGTGTCTATTTATTAGGACCCTTGACTTATGACCGTGATCAACTCATGAAAAGCCTCCCTAGTGATTAAAACGAATGTTCAGGTTTCTTGTTGACAAAACGAATAATATAGTATGTTGATATAAGGGCTCAGATATTATAGAAAGTTACGTCAAGAAGTTTCTACAATGCAAAGGCTAAAAAGAGCCGCCATTTGGGTTAGAGGTGTACAAACCGGTTCTTTTTCCTAAACTGGTTCGGCTTCAAAACTGAACCGGTTTGGGTCACTGAATACTAGAACATGTCAAATTGATTTGGACCGATTTGAAACTGGTTTTTAAAATAAACTGTTTTTTACTGGTGTAACCGGTTTTTATTATTAAAACGGTTTTACAAACCGGTTTTGAGTGTAGGACTACCAAACCGGTATACGATCTGGCGGTTCAGATCGGGTTCAAACCGGTCCGTTTTTTTGACAGTTTATTTTTCCGAACCGGTTTTCCTTTCAATTCTGGTTCGGGTCAATTGTCACATCCATTGAAAACACTAAATTTTTTCTTTAACACTATAGACGTGCGAAAAAACTTATATTTCTATATTATCTCCTCTATTTTCATAATTTTTGACAAAAAATCTTTCTTACACTGAACAAATATATATAATTTTTATTTATTTAAAGTAACTAAATATTTAAAACAATATATTATTATATGTTTAAATTTTCTACTATCGGTGAATTTTGTAAACATAGAAATTAATAACACTAAACATTGCATAAATTAGCAATTATGAACAACTACATAGATCCAAAATAACGAATCTATAACATCTAATAAAACAAGATTTATTTTTGCCACTTGTCATTTTATTAACATATGTTTTTGTCACTTGTTATTTTTCTAGACACACACACATTAATTTTCTCTCCAAAAGGGTATTATAGTAATTTGATACTCATACAAACTTTTTTCTCTTGATAAAAATAAATTTTATTGATTGTTATGTTTCTCTCTCTTATTTATTTTTTTTAAATCAAACTATCTTTTTTTAAATAGATTTTATGAAGGAAATTAAAAATAACATCTTTTAATTAAAATCTAAATAACAAAAAACTAAAGTTTTATATAATATGAAATTGTCTAAAACATTAAATATCAAATATTAATAATATTACTCATACCATTTTCAAATAAAAAATATATAATTTAATAAATTAAAACCTATTTTTTAATTAAAACAGACTTTTTAATAACAAAAATTTTATAAAATACAGAATACAACAAAAATTTATAAAAATATTTTTCTTAAAAAATATATTTAAAAATCACAATTTTTTATTAAAGAAAAGTTTAAGAAAAATACATTATTGTTTATTTACTTAAAGTAGCTATTTATACGTACTTATAATCATATTTTATCTTCAAGCATGATTTTATAATGTAAATTTTTATTAATAATTATTTAATATTTTATTTTTTCAATTCGTGTATTAAACGGTGACTAACCTAGTAACAAATATAACATGAACTAAAAGAATCGTTAATGTTATATTTAGTTGTAATCGTAGCATGCACTTGTTGATGGGTTGCTAGAGTGACGTCATTCATGTACCTTGTATCGATAAATGCCATTTTTCAGAATATTCTCGTTTGATCCGTAAAGTTTGGATCACTTTTGATTTTAGTCTAAACTAGTATTTAATCTCACACGTTACGGTGAATGCGTAAAACTGTATCAAATAACATCAATGTCACATCGTCGCTAGCGACGACCAACACCAGAAAACTCGTAAAACAAAAGAAATAAAATCGAACGAAAAATAGACGTAAAAACTTTTACCCATGCATGTGCGTTGCGACGTGTTAATGTGTATAAATTAGAACGAAGTGTATTACACAACACAGTTGTGAAACATAAAAAAATAGATGTAAAAACGTTAAATCACATACGCATGTGCCTGTATGTTAACTTGAAAATTTTAGACCGAGACGTAAAACAAAAAATTGTAAATGAAAAGTATATGAGATCAAAGTTGAAAATGAAAAAGGTATTAGAGTTAAATGTAAAAGACAAAAACTATAAGGTTAAAAATGAAAAAGTAAAGAAAAACAAAGTGATGTACAATCTATAAAGCATTGCTAAAAATTTAACAATTAGGATAAGGATCTTAATCGGGTCCACTCATCTTTATCTCACACGTTACGATAAATATACGACACTGCTTCGGAGGATAGGTGTTATCTTAATCGGGCCCACTCATCTGTTTCCCATCCGGGACCACACCCCCAACACCCTTAGGAGGAAACACATTGCTAAAAAAATCCTCTAGCTCAACTCTGAGCATTTTTTGCTCAGAGTGAGACTTAAACTCATGACCTCCCCTTTATTTACATGTCATGGGTATCTCATCTTAACCAATTAGGATAAGAATCATTGATCTGAATGAGTTAGTTAATTGTTAATTCCTCAACAATCTCTGCTTTATTTTTGTCGAGAGATGATTCCCCATTTGTGTTCGCCTTTTCATTGGTTATGTGTTATGGGGCTTGACCACCTCTGGTCGCTCCTTGTCGTACCCCACCAGCCAACATGACCGGAGCTTAACGCAAAAAAAGTGATCATGGTCACGGCGTGAGAGAGAAGGACTCTTTTTTTATTTCAACGAATTACAAAATCCACACCATCATTCTTTTTTTCACTCACTCATTTGGTGGTCAAGCCCCGTAACACATCTTTTTTACTTACGCTCACCCCACTTATGCGTCCTTTCTAAATGATGATAGACTTAATTACACGATCAGTCCTTGCGGTTTGTCCATATCGCAGGATTCGTCCCAACTTTTAAAAAATTACATCATTGATTCTAACTGTTTATCAAACTGTAACACCATTGGTCCCTGACATTAAAATCTATTAAGCTTTACATTAAAGTGATGGTAAAAAGACTTTTTTACCCCTAATTAAAAAGACAAAATATCAGAAGTGGGATGGGGTGGGGTAGGATAGGAGTGAAATTATTTTGTCTTTTACTTAGGTGTAGAAAAATCAATTTACACTCATTTAACTAAAAAAATAACATAAGTTAATGTTAGGAACAAATGGTACTACGATTTAACAAACAATTAGGATAAATGATGTAACTTTTCAAAAGTTAAGATCAATGTTATAATATGAGCAAAACACAAGAATAATCATGTGAATTTTTTTTTTAATGGTAAATGTACGACCCTGCTTCTGAGGATAAGTGTTATCTTAATCGGGACCACCTATCCGTTTCCCAGCCGCGACCGCACCCCCAACCCTCTCAGAAGGAAACTCATTGTTGAGAAAACCCTCTGACTCAACTCTAAGCATTTTTGCTCAGAGTGAGACTTGAACGCATGACCTCCCCTTTATTTACATGTCATGAGTACCTCATTTTAACCAGTTAGGCTAAAGATCATTGGTAACCAATCATGTAATTAACTCACGATGATAACACATAGCTTTAATCTTTTCCCTCCTCACTAGAAAAGTTGCTTCTTCAACAAAGTTGAATTAGCTTATTGCTTGCTGTACACTCCTCAAACTCATTTAATTTCTAACACATGTTCTCAGAAAGTGTTTACATAAAGACTTCCGTGTAATATGTGTTAAACGTTTTTATTTTACTTATGATAAGTCAGCATCTAGATCTTTTTCGTTTTTTTTTTTCACTTATGATAAGTCAGCATCACATAGCCATCTACCCCAATTTCTCGATTTCCTCAAAAGAAAATGAGATGCATTTTATAAAAATTTTAAAATACTAAAAGACGTTATACATAAACTCTAGTCATTTATGGTATATAGTTACTTCATATAAAAAATAATGGTGGGAGGTTTTAACTTTTAAGTTCAAGTTTTGTTTATGATAAAAAAAGGTATCACGTGACAGTTTTATTATCTTTAATCTAACTATAGTATTGTTATAGTTTGTAATTATTTTTGCTAAAAACTATATTATAAGATAGATAGTTTTATTATCTTTAATCTAACTATAGTATTTTTATAGTTTTTTTTATTAAGAACCATATTTAAAGATGGTACGTAATTATGGGTACGTGATTTTGAAAAAGTATACCGGTGTGTTATTATGTATATGTGGTCACATTCTAGTCGTACACCACCAGCCAACATGACCGGAGCTTAACGCAAAAAAAAAATGACCATGGTCACGACGTGAGAGAGATGGACTCTTTTTTTATTTTAACCAATTACAAGAATCCGCACCATAATTCTTTTTCTCACTCACTCATTTGGCGGTCAAGCCCCATAACACATTTTTTTTACTTACGCTCACCCCACTTATGTGTCCTTTCTAAATGATGATAGACTTAATTACACGATCAATCCTTGTGGTTCGTTCATATCGCAGGATGCGTCCCGACTTTTAAAAAATACATCATTGATCCCAACTGTTTATCAAACTGTAACACCATTGGTCCCTGTCATTAAAATCTATTAAGCTTTACATAAAGTGATGGTAGAAAAAACTTTTTTACCCCTAATTAAAAAGACAAAATGTTAGAAGTAGGATGGGGTGGGGTAGGATAGGAGTGAAATTATTTTGTCTTTTACTTAGGTGTAGAAAAATCAATTTACACTCATTTAACTAAAAAAATAACATAAGTTAATGTTAGGAACAAATGGTACTACGATTTAACAAACAGTTAGAATGAATGATGTAATTTTTCAAAAGTTGAGATTTATATTATAATATGAGCAAAACACAAGAACCAATCATGTGAATTTTTTTTTTAATGGTAAATGTACGACCCTGCTTCTGAGGATAAGTGTTATCTTAATCGGGACCACCTATCCGTTTCCCAGCCGCGACCGCACCCCCAACCCTCTCAGAAGGAAACTCATTGTTGAGAAAACCCTCTGACTCAACTCTAAGCATTTTTGCTCAGAGTGAGACTTGAACGCATGACCTCCCCTTTATTTACATATCATGAGTACCTCATTTTAACCAGTTAGGCTAAAGATCATTGGTAACCAATCATGTAATTAACTCACGATGATAACACATAGCTTTAATCTTTTCCCTCCTCACTAGAAAAGTTGCTTCTTCAACAAAGTTGAATTAGCTTATTGCTTGTTGTACACTCCTCAAACTCATTTAATTTCAACACATGTTCTCAAAAAGTGTTTACATAAAGACTTCCGTGTAATATGTGTTAAACGTTTTTATTTTACTTATGATAAGTCAGCATCTAGATCTTTTTCGTTTTTTTTTTTTTCACTTATGATAAGTCAGCATCACATAGCCATCTACCCCAATTTCTCGATTTCCTCAAAAGAAAATGAGATGCATTTTATAAAAATTTTAAAATACTAAAAGACGTTATACATAAACTCTAGTCATTTATGGTATATAGTTACTTCATATAAAAAATAATGGTGGGAGGTTTTAACTTTTAAGTTCAAGTTTTGTTTATGATAAAAAAAGGTATCACGTGACAGTTTTATTATCTTTAATCTAACTATAGTATTGTTATAGTTTGTAATTATTTTTGCTAAAAACTATATTATAAGATAGATAGTTTTATTATCTTTAATCTAACTATAGTATTGTTATAGTTTTTTTTTTATTAAGAACGATATTTAAAGATGGTACGTAATTATGGGTACGTGATTTTGAAAAAGTATACCGGTGTGTTATTATGTATATGTGGTCACATTCTAGTAGCTTTGCATCGTTTTTTCTATTTGACCGATAGCGTTCCTTGTATTTTAATATGTACCAATTTAATAATCAAATCTAGTACTGGTTACACCATTGATTTTTAAAATAAATATTATGTATTTTTCTTAAAGGTTGCAAATTGTCATTGTCTCGTAAAAAATGACGTGACCATAACAACAATTTTAACTTAATCTTTTCTAATAAACCAAGTTTTGATCTATTTTTATTAGTGCACCTGACAGTATTTAAAGTTTAGACTATTAACGTCTTACCTAAAGTAAAGATATCTTTTCATCAAGATGTCTTACCATCAAAATATCTCTTTGAAAATATTAAAAGTTAACTATTAAGTTTAGTAACTAAGGGTCAAAATATAATATAAGCTTTGTGAAACAAGGAATAAATAAATAACTGTATTATCATTTTATAGCATAATAAAAACTTCTTGATAAATATTACAAAGTTTGATTTGACAACTTTTAATTCAAAGAGTTAAGTTATACATGATCAAGTTTAACAAGATAAAAAAAGCATCTTAAAGAGGTTTTTCGTATCCACATAAATAATTGCTGCACACAAGTTACAAAAGATGATGAAATGAAATGTAATGATAAATAAACGTTAACCGTTTAAGGTAAAATTAATGTGTGCTCGAGGAATGTTAAGGTGAGAATAGCTTATGGTTTGAAACTCGTATGTAAGCAGTTTATAAAACTCTAGAATCAAGCTCGAGCCAGCTTAGCTCATATAAAGTTTCAAGCCTATAATAAAAAGTTCAAACTACGAGTTGACATCGGATGTAAACATACCAAGTACGAGCTCAACATCCAACTGATGGTAAAAATAACAGGCCAAGATGCCGTGTATGGTTTCAAGCACAAGCTCGAGTTTATTTTGAGCTTGATCGAGTCGTTGAACAGCTCTACTTGATAAATATGCTACGAGTAAGACTTTAGTAAGACTTTAAACATATAACAAAGTCTATATCGCAACAAATAATAAAATTTTACTCCAAAAATTACAAAACTAAATAAAAAAGTCCGATAAAAATCACCCGTCGCCTCTCGACAACACTCAAACATGTCAAAATTCATGGTAATGAGTCCACCATTTTGTTTTCAAACACCACATAAACTATGTCTATCATAACCTCAACAAAAACAGAAAATTATACAGTTTCGCTAGAACTCACCACTTGTTTCGACACATGCTCCAACCGCGGTCACATGATCAAGCTACCTTCTCAGAACAGGCTTTCACACGCACGCACATCAGCTCCTTGCGACTCCAAAACGTCGTTTCCATTAGAGCTTGAGCCAACAACCCTTTTAACACCTGTAAAAACTGCTTTCTGCAAGTAATCATCCTCCATTGTCTTTAAAACCTCATACACAACCTTGAAATCCAAACCACCAGAGATCACTAGATGCCCCATGATCTCACCGAAGTTGTTTGGTGCTTTTGGTAAATCGATTGCTATATCATCCATCAACGACCCGTATGAAATGCACCCGGACCTCAAGTCGGTTTGGGTCAGAACTTTCTTAGCCAGAAGGTGGTTGAAAAGATGTGCTAGCGGATCGACACATGGTGGGCTTTTTTCTAGAGCAAGTGAAACAGCTTCCTTCACGAACTGAGGGTGATATTCCGGTGCGTTCAGTTCTTCCACACATTGTAATGCTTCATCTAGTATACGAACACTGAAATACTCCTCGAGTAAAGAAACCGTCTTTCTCTTGAGTTCTTCAGTACTTTTCACCTTCATAGGCGCCGCAGCAGCAGCCGGAGATGGTGTTGGAAGAGGTTTAGCAGGAGAAGCCGCCGCTGCTGCCGCAGCTGGAGTATTGGGGATAGAGGCGGGACCACCAGGTCCACCACTGCCTTGCAATAAGGCGCTTGGCTTGCCGCCAATGAAACCACCACTACCTTGAGGAAGATATCTTTGACTTGGTGACGGTGTCTTGTTTAGAGACTGTGGTTGAACACCCCTAGGCATCGAGCGGGACCTCGGGACCTCCCAATTATCATCATCTAACCCAGGTGCACCTGGCATCATGCGGGTCCCGGGCATTCCGGGCATCATGCCACCTGTACCGGGACGGTTGAAATTAGGGCTTAAGCTCCCCTGTGCTCTGCTGTTCCTTATACTAGCAGTGGACCCCGCACGAAGCCCCATGTTCTTCTCAGCTTCCGTATGGATCTCTGTAATCGTCTTCGCTTTCACCTTTTTAGCAAAACAAAAAAGATCCAAAATTAAACCGCTTAAACACGCGAATGCACTGAAAGATAACAACATGAAACAAACAAAAAAAACTACCTGTTCCATCCTTGGAATCCATTTATTTGATCTGAGATCAATAACATCACGAACCATAAACCTCATACGCGGAGCTAGCTGTTGATTTGTTGATAATTCCTTGAGTCTAAGAAAATAAAGATCGTTAATACGCTTTGATTTTGGACTCTCATCGAGTTGTTTCCCAATAGTGATGAAAAATTGGCAAATCGCCTCAACGTTTTCTTCCTCGGGGCAAACTTTATTGTCAGGTCCCAAAAGTTCCTGTCAAGCCCACCATTAATCAGCATATAAATTATCATATAACACGCGAGTAACATGAACTTGAATTAATATCCAAACAGTTATGAATCAAACCTGAACGATGTGATGAACGATCTTTTCTGGAACCATTTTCTGCTTCAAAAGCTCACCGATTAAACGGATATTTCCAAGAGTGCGAAGTTTAATTAATCTTTCTTTATCTCTGCGTTCAGCTTCTTGTTCAGGGGCTGTCATCTGCCTTATTTCGGCTCTTAATTTGTCGGCACCTTCAAATGCCTCTTGACAATTATTTAATAATACACGCTTAAAAGTAATCTCCTTTCCATCAGGTTCATCAGATGGAAACGGGGGCAGCTTCGTGTTGAGATCTGAACATAGTTGAGCATACATAGGGCAAAATGTTGGCTCGAGAACAGCTTTGTCAAATATCAAAGAGATAACCCCCTAAATTTTATAAATGGAACCATATTATTAATTTACTTATATATCCATATGAAGCAATACATTATGAAGAATAAAGATAAATGATATATGTGACTAAAGGTACACACAAACCTTAAGAATATCAGCTGTTGTGATCCCCGAGTCAATGAGTTGACCCTTGAGAAGGTCAAACTTTTCTGGAGTCAACTTGTTCAAAATACTGAAAATCAGAAAGACTCATCTTTAACTTTTCAATGAAATTACACTATAACCATATTCCAATAATCTTAAGTATGCAACTTTTTTAGTACTTTACCCTTTTACTGTCTTCAAGACACGATCTTTATCAGAAAGAGCGCCCCTTCGAACAGACCATGGCACCTCAGCTTTGACAAGTGCAGGAGCAGGGCCACCAATCTGTCCAAAACATTAAAAGAACAGATATCATCAACAAAGCTATGATATAAAGTAAGCGTTTTTAGCATCAGTGATGTTATTCAATCACAAATCCATAGACAGTTAGAAGGAAATCTTGTAAAATAAGAACTTATTGAAGAACTGACCCCTTGATTAGGGGAGGCTTGTGTTCTACCAAATTGTGAATTTGGTTCTTGCCGGTTATCAAAACGACCAAATTCACGATTTTCTCGCCCAGCTTCCCAAGATCGCTCTTCCGCAGGAGGTGGAGCTCTTCCCCGCCAGTCTCGGTTATCAGGCTCAGAGTAGCGCGCCTGAGGTTGATTTGGGACCTGCAATTACACATATCATCATATATGATAATAAGATACGGAAAATAAGAATTATAAAAAGTAAAGCTTATACAAAGCCAGATACTTACAATTCCTTCAGATTTGGTCCAGTTTTGTGACCCCCCAAAGAATTCAGTTTCAACTTCTTGTTTAACTTTAAGTATCACTTCTGGGATATCTACAACCTACAAGAAAAGAAAGAATTAACTTCATGCTTATCAAATAGCAAAACAAAATTATATGAATTTCTAGCAAAGACATAAAATCCGCTTGAAAAACTTATTAAAAAATTAAGAAGCATTGAACTAAGACTCAAGATGATTCAAAAACATGCTAAAAAACTGCTTTTGTAACAAATACATATGGGACAGACATTTTAAATATTTTAATATTTGGTTTTGAGATACAAATTCACCCTCTCTGTTCTTTTGATATTTGAGCCGGGGTCTCGTTAGAAGCAGCCTCTCTTAACTTTGGGTTAGGGGTAAGGTTTGCCTCCATACCAACCCTCCCCAAACCCTACTCTGTAAGTGGAATTTTTACTGGGTATGTTTGTTTGTTTGTTTTAAGATACAATAAGTAACCATAACCCCACTGCAATATAACTAAGTTAAACCAATGTTTACACAATTAGATGAAATAAGGAAGCTCAAATGCATAGGTTAAAGCATTACCTCCCTAAGTTGTAACAGTTGGTCTCTAGTGTAATGAATACGCTCACCAAGCTCGAATCGCGAATCATTGCTCTACAAAAAAGACCAAAAAAACACATGTAAAAAGCAATAATAAGGCAATGGATGGAAAGATTTTAAAGATCAATATTTGATATAAGAACAAACATACTATTTAAAGAAGCAAGCAATAGCACGGAATTACAAAAGCTAAACATCGTATAATCGTAAATAACACCGACTTGTTAAGGTACGCTACATACGACCGTTCTGTGTAAAATTACTATTACTTAATTTCAAGAAATATGTAAAACTCATTACTAATACAAGCACGTGTTTGTTTCTTAAATGCTAAAGAGACTTTTGAAACAACTAAAATGCATATATTATCAAAATTCAAATTATATAAGAATAAGTATAATGTGCCCTTCTTATGATATTTCTAGTTGAATATTGCAAAGCATCTCATGATAGCATCAAAGCATAACATATAAAAACATTATTTTGAGGATTTTATGAGAATCTAATTCTCCCGGAAGTTTACATACCAAACCATGACATCATGCCATACTTACAACAAGAAAAAAAACAAGTTCACCGTCTCAATGACAGGCGCATCTTTATTCACCACCATAACTACCAACATCATGACACAGGAATATGCTGAATATCTCACATTCTCTTTTCCAAAACGCCGAGTCCTATGACAATGGCATGTCAAGAAAACATTGCAGTATAATAATATGATTTGTAACATAAAGTGAGCACAACTCAACAAACTCTAAAGTAGCATAAAAATCTTCAATCTTTTATAATCAATATCATATAACAGTTAACACCATCCAAACTAACCATCAAAGCATTACATTTAAATAATATCTTAACAACCTTATGAGCTAACCATTGCCATTATGTCCTTACCAACTGATATCAGCACACAAAAACTTACAATACACTATGCAATCAAAACTTAAACCTAAACTGTAAGCACTCATAAATCAAATCCCTTTTGCACAACCCTCATCTCACAAATCAACAAAACAAACTCTTGAATCAACATACTACATTTAACCAGCATACATCACTCCCCACGTATCAGATACACAAATACAGCCACAAGATTATTATAACAAGCACAAACACCAACAATATGAGATAAAATTCAACTAAAAACAGAACACAAAGCCCAGATCCAATTAGGGTTTAACCAAATCAGCAACCTTGAACGCCGATAGCGATGGAACACCGGCACCACCGTGAGGACGAAGGGCTGGGAGATCAGACGAACCAAAAGCCAACGAATCGAAACGAGGGCCAGAAGTTCTTCGATTTCCGCCACCAGGTCTCAAGCTCAACACTGTCTGATCAGCCTGCATACCTCGATTGTTTCTACTTTTGATTGAATCGAACAACACCCAAGAAGTTGAATCGCCGATTGACGAACAGAGGTGAAGCAGTAGAATCAAGATTCAATGAAATCTTGATGGGTATGGAAGATAGGGTTTCTGTAGGGATAGATGGAGAAGCTTTCTCTCTCCAGTAGGGTGAGAGAAAGAAAGAAAACTTGGGGATGTGATACTGCGCATTCTGGATTTCAACTCTTTTTATAGGTGAAGTTTTGTACGCTTTTTGAAAACTTTTGGTTTTTGAGGGTGTTATTTGTACTTGTGATGTTAAACAGTTTTGTACTCAAAACTCTTTTTCTCTTAAGTACAAGCTCATCCTTCTAGTTTGTGAAAATTTTATATCTGACCCTGTATTTATATGTGTTCTTTGATCCTAACTAGGGTTTTATAGTTTTATTCCTTTCGTGGATGAAGAGGTACGGTAATATACTTGGAAATATTTTTATTGTATAATGTTTTTATTTAGTTGAAAGATATTGATTCGTATATTTAACCAATGCTCTTTTATAATAGTGAAGACCAATTTTATTTGCATTATTATACATATATAGTAACTAGGATATAGGATATTTCCGGTTGCGCTCCGCGACAAGAATTTGATCATTTTTCTTATGTTACGCGGCTCGATTTTGGTTGTGATTGGTTCTACTCATCTCAAAACATAAAAGTGAATACAGATACTAGTTCGATAACACCAATACCAACAATGAAGATGTCCACTTATAATCGCTTTGGTTCATCTACTATACTAGAAAAATATTTGTGTGTTTGAACGTAACTCTGTTTTAGAAAACAATAATTATATCGGAAAGTTAACAAATAAAATATAAAGTCGGACGCATATTTTGGTTAAAAAAATTAATGAATCGAAAGTTATCCACCCATACTACGCGGTCGGAGTTTGTTCGTTTTTTCCCCGCACCAAAGTTTTCATGACACAAACTTAAAAACTTAAGTGGCCAAAATCTAATTTTCAAAGACTATTGTAGCTAAGGTGTTCAAAACATAAACTTAAGCGGCCAAAATAAAAAATTATAGTGTGACATTTTCAAAAGACTGTGTAATATAAATAACTTAGTTGCTCAAAACCTAAACACCAAAAACTTTATTATAGTTGGGAAAAGGCTACTATATCAAATAAATAACTTAGTTGATCAAAGCCTAAATACCAAAATTTTATTATAGTTTGTAAGGGCTACTATGTAAAACAAACATCTCAGGTGGTCAAAGTCTTAATACCAAAACTTTATTGTAGTTATCTAGTTGCTTTTTAATATTAGGTATGACGTTAGGATAACTTCATTTCTATAGTTTTGATATATATGACATCAAGTTGTATAACAATTTTATTATCATAAATCAACTTAACTTTTATTAATATTGTGTTAAATTCATGTGATACATGATAACTTTACGTTGTCGAACGACCTTTCATTAATAGAAATCAACATAACTCCAAGTTATACATGAATAAATGTCAGATGTTATTACAACTTTTTTCATGGTGTCAAACCTATTCGAGGGCAATCTAAATATATATTTTAATTTATTTGATGTGTAGACTTTTGCTTTGTGATCGTGGCAGTGGTGGCAGCGTATTTGGCTGTGATGAAGATGTAAATGCACAGGGTTGTTTGCATTTACGTTATCACCATTTGCCAATGATCCCACAACAAAACAATGATAGTCAATTTAACCTACGCACAACCATTGACTTGTTTTGTCCATCATGGGTAATGAGATTAGTACTTCTCGTATGAAATTGAAAAATTGAAAAGAGAAAGTGAGATTATTATAAATTTAAATGCAAATCCAAACCACAACATGATGTTGGATTGATAAGCGATTAACCATTTGGCATTAGTGATAGTAATTGCTAAAGAAGACTATAATTAAGGCATGAAAGAGCATAGCTGATAGCTTCCTTATGCTTTCATCTACGATCAAAAAGGCCATTTTGAAACTTGAAAACTCCCCAACTAAGTGGAAGAAGGATAAGGATAGTAAAAACATCATAACATGTGAAAAAAAAATAATACTATCATTAACCGTTCCTTGTACAAGTTTTTATATACCCTAAAGTTTAAATTACTCGAATCGAAAACTAAAAGACTTTAAATAGTAAGGATTTATTGAGGAAGTTGATTGAGTAATTGCTAAAGAAGACTATACTACATCAATATTCAACAATCAATAAAAATATATTATTCCATCTAGCATACCAAACCATACTACCTTGATATAAAATCTTTAAACCCCTCCTTATCCCCTCCATTTCTTCCAATCTCCCAACCATGTTCTCTGCTTCCACCAAGCTTCTCTGCTCTCCCACTTTCTCCTTCACCAAAAACCCTAATCCCCAACTCCAATTTCCACCCAAAATCCACCAATTCACTCACCACCAAAAACCCCTAATTCGATGTGCAAGAACAAGGTCTAAAAGAACAGGCAAATCCAGGTACCCATCAGAGAAACGAAAGCTCAAATCAACCCAACAAACCCAAACCCAATTCGACAAATTCAAAGGGTTTTGGAGGCTTTTCAAACTCTGTGTTTCTGTTGATAGAGACCCTGGTAAAGATTCTATTGATGTTTCTGATGCTTTGCTCGAAGAAGTTGCTAAAGTTCTTGAATTTCCGGTAAAATTGTTAATTTCATACTTTACATTCAACCCACTATGAGTTCTAGGTAGTTGGTTTGTTACGTATGTGGTAAAGATTAAGTAGTTTTGGAGAATTGTTGAATTGAAAATGGCGGTAAAGACATTCTGCAAGAATTAGTGGTTTTTGTTCATCTTCAGTCAATCTGTTTTGGTTTGATTAGATGATCTGTTATATGTTTTTGTACAGGTTGCTTCAATGTTACCTCCAGAGGCTTTTACAGTTCTAAGGAAATCATTTGATGCTAGAAAGGTTGGTCATTCTTCAGTTTTTTTTTTCAAACAGAATCTTGTAAAGGGTGCAAAATACAATTTTTAGGGGTTTTAGACATGGCCTTGGGATTAGGCGCAAGACGCTTAAAAGGCGAGGCCTTTTTTCAGTGAGGTACATAGTATGAAAGTAATAATTTTAGGGTTTTAGACGTTTTTTAGGCTGTTTTAGGTTGATTCTAAGCTTGTTTAGGGCTAGTGTAATATTTTTAGACATGTTCAGACCATTTTTGGCCGGAACTTGAACTGAAAATGAACATGAGTGCTTGCAAATGGGGCTTTTGAAGTGAGGCAACAAGGCTGCTTCTAAGGGCCTAGGGCCCTAGGAGCACACATTGTGAGCTTTTGACAACAGAGAGTTTAGTGACTAACATGACAATTTTGATTTGCAGAGTCAAAAGGAGCCAAAATTTGTGTACACAGTGGAGTTGGATGTTGATAAGCTCCTGAACTTGGAACCTAGAACTTGGGACTTCATATCACGGTTGGAACCCAAAGTTGGGTTGATAGAGCATACACCTCACGAGAGAGTCGTTGGTGACTTGGTCAGCATAATACATGATAACAAGAAAACTAACCATGATGAATTCGCGGGAGAAAATGGTCATTCTAGTTCACTAAGTACTTATAAAGTTCCTGTTACCAAAAAGCCAAGAATTGCAGTTGTGGGTAGCGGTCCAGCGGGTTTGTTTGCATCTCTTGTACTTGCAGAATTTGGTGTTGATGTAACTTTAATAGAAAGAGGGCAGCCCGTAGAGAAACGTGGGCGTGATATTGGTGCTTTGGTGGTCCGAAAAATACTGCAATCAGAAAGCAACTTTTGTTTTGGCGAGGTTACACTTTGTCATTCATTGCTACATTATTTTCTTGTGTGTTATAATTTTTTGTCATAGAGCATTATAAGTTAATATCCCTGCCTATAGTTATTAGGTTAATTGCATAAAAAGGTAACATTTTTTGTTCCAATTTCTATTTCCGGTGACCATCTTTGTTTTCACGCGTAAAAATGCTCTAACTTTTAATAAAATCAATTGAAATTTCTTCATTTATCTGATTAACCTTTAAATATTATCGTAAAATGAGAAAACTATTACTTGACTTTTACATTTCTTATTTATCGCAGACTTATGGTTAACAGGGTGGTGCAGGTACTTGGAGTGACGGGAAGTTGGTAACTAGAATTGGGAGGAACAGTGGAAGTGTTTTGTCGGTTAGTGTACTTTTTCCATCTTAGCAACAATGGTTTTTTTAGTAAGTGATACCTATATGAGGTGGGTCAGGCGGGTTAGATGTATTGTCAAAAAGGGTATTTTTTTAACATGTCAGAACAGGCGCGGTCAGGTCAGGTAATTGGCTGTGAACTTATACGCATCTATAGTAAATTGACGCATTAATTATGATTATAGGTGACTTTCATCCCATTTAACCAATTTGAAACCTGTAGCTATTTTTCATTTGACTCGTTTGAAATAAAACACAACCCAATTCGACCCATTCATAGGTTAAGGAGTCTAAATTGCCACCATTAGCTTTGCTTAACAAGAATTCTTGAAAAGTCCAACTTTATTTTCAAATGATTATTACTATTTTGTATTTTGTTTATTCGTGTAATTATTATCCTTTATTTAGATCATTTGAAAACTCAGGTTATGAAGACCTTGGTTCGGTTTGGAGCTCCAGAAGGCATATTGATTGATGGAAAACCTCATTTAGGAACGGATCGACTAATACCACTTCTCCGCAATTTTCGACAACATCTACAAGATTTGGGGGTGAGTTACATGCCTAGATTATATTTATAAATAAAGGAACCTTACAGTTTAGTATCTTTTAGTTAACAAGATTATTATATTTCATGTTTTTGAAGGTTAACATTAGGTTTGGAACAAGGGTGGATGATCTGATTGTAGAAAATGGTCATGTTGTTGGTGTCAATGTATCTGATTCAAGCGAAAGATTGCGGTTTAGCAGTGAGAAACTGGGATTTGATGGAGTTGTTCTTGCAGTTGGGCATTCTGCACGTGATGTATATCAAATGCTTCTTTCTCACAATATGGAATTAATTCCCAAAGATTTTGCTGTAAGTTCCAGTTAAATTATGCATTTTTTTTCATTGTTTGCCTTTTTCTAATTTTTTTTCTGGATTCGGGTGATGAACAGGTCGGCTTACGTGTTGAGCATCCACAAGAATTGATAAACTCTATTCAGGTTTAGAAGATTTCTGTGCTGACTAATTTTTTTCACTATTTGGCAAGTATCTTATTAATCATTCAGTAAAGAAAAAATAAAAAGTTTTGCACCTAAATCAATAACATCGGCTTATAACAACAATCTTGACAAGCACTATGATAATAGACGAACTGGTAATTGCATTCTTGCATTTATAAGGGACGGATGGAGGGAAATTGTGTTTTAACCAGGAAAGTTGACAGCTTTTTTCTTTTTTCTTTTCTTTTCTTTTTATAACATTTATATCATTCAAACATGTAGTACTCTAAATTGGCCAATGAGGTTCGAAAAGGGCGAGGGAAAATACCAGTTGCAGATTACAAGGTTGTTGAATATGTTCAAGGGGATGACAATAATGTCCCTTTTACTTCACAAAGGAGTTGTTATTCTTTCTGCATGTGTCCTGGTGGGCAGGTAATTTATTCCCTCAATGTTCTACTTTACAATAGCATGAAATAAAACATTTTGGCCCATTACCTCCCCAATCATTCTTCACCTCTAGTAGTTGGGTACGCTGAAATTTTCACAATGGACGTAATCAGTTGTGATAGAAATATTAATGATTTTTTTTTGCAGGTTGTTGTGACGAGCATAAATCCATCAGAACTTTGTATAAATGGCATGTCATTTTCTCGAAGAGCATCCAAATGGGCTAATGCTGCACTTGCTGTCACTGTTTCACCAAAGGATTTCAGTGCTCTTAATTTTCATGGACCTCTTGCTGGAGTCGAGTTTCAGGTAGTTCTTTAAAAAACTAGAGTTATAACACATCCTTTACTTGTTTCATTCTCAGAATTTTGAATTGTTTTTCCGTTTGTTGGATTTTTCAAGAGGGAATTCGAACAAAGAGCAGCTACAATGGGAGGTGGAAATTTTGTTGTGCCTGTGCAAACTGTTAAAGATTTCATGAATAATAAATTGTCTGGTAAAATCTTGATTCATTTCACGTTCTTAACTAATAGATATTTCAGCTCGTTTACTGTGTCAATTTGGTTTTTTTTTTTTATCTCTAACAAGTCAATTGAGTAAAATAAAAACATTAGCTTAAAAGAAGCATGTCAAATGAGTTTGAAGCCCAAAGTGTATTTTTAATGAATAGAACCTTATCATTTTATTCAGAAACTTTGGACTACTATCCTGTAATCATATTTGACATGCTATTATGAAAAAAAAAATAAAAAATTGGACTAAAAGTGTTTCAGGTCAACCTATCTCAATTCACTTTTAACCATACCAAAGTTTACCATTTTGACCCAAACCTATGTCGATTTGTTACCCAACCCACCCATTTTGCCACCTCCATTAACCACGGGTCAATGATTGCTCACGACCTTTTTTGTTTTAGGAACTACTGTACCATCGTCAAGTTATCGATTAGGAGTGAAAGCAGCAAATCTCCATGAGTTATTTCCCGTCCATATAACAGAGGCATTGCAGCATTCACTCTCAACGTTTGACCAAGAGGTTTTTCCTTTCACCTTGCATACTTCTTTCTTGATCTTCAATGACAACCACCACAAATCTAACGTTTAAAAGTGTTTTTTTCTCAAATATTTGCATTTCTTGTATTCAGTTACCAGGATTCATCTCCGATGAAGCCCTTCTCCATGGAGTTGAGGTGATATTCTGTTTATTTATCATTTTTTCAAAAGTAAACGGGACCCTAGCTATCTTTCATCTGCAAAGCAACCACTCGCAGTTGAAACTAACTGTATACCATTGTGATCTTTTCTCCAGACAAGAACTAGTTCTCCGGTCCAGATTCCTAGAAATCCCGACACTTTTGAGAGCACGTCACTGGGGGGTTTGTATCCAATCGGTGAAGGTGCAGGGTACGCAGGTGGGATCGTAAGTGCAGCCGTTGATGGCATGTATGCTGGTTTTGCTTTGGCAAAAAAACTTGATCTTTTCGATGATGACATCGAATCCATTTTTGGAAAGACTCAGAATTCTGGATTTGTGAAATACTAAATATACACAGCATTTTTTATGATAATAGTCCACAAATCTTTGATTCTTAGAAACATGTTCTCTATGTATTAATATGAGGTAGTTGTAGCACCTGTCTTTAAAATTCTTTTTTTCAAACAACAATTCTTATTGTTAAAAAAACAATTATCAGACCTGTATATCATAGAATTTAAACACATAACTATTTGGTTTGAGAGTAGATTATTTACCATCAAACTATCTTCTTAAAACCATTTGTCTTAAAAAAATGTGGCTTCTTTTTTGGGTCTTGAGTGAACTAATGTTACTTAAGTTATTAGTGTATGCATTTGCTTTAATTGAAATGATTTATTTCTATATTATATTTCTTGTAATTGTATTTGAGACCGCAATTTTTTAAAGAGATAACATTTTGACAAAAGAATGAATCGTCTAAAAGATTAAAATCAAGCGGATCCGTTTTAACATGATAACATTATATTTTTAAATTTATTACCTCTTTTAACGTGCATGACATTCAACTTTTAGACTTATTACCTAACTAGGTTAGAAATTCATGTATTATTTGAGTAGAAACATTCAACATATTAAAATCATTAGGCTTTATTAATATTTTGTATGTTTCATGCCATTAGCATAAGAAAATAAAAATAATGAAAATTTAAAAAGTTGTAAATACAAATAATAAAAATAAAAATTATATATTTTTAAATAAGACACAATAGAAATGTTATAATTTAGTATCTTTTAATAATTTATCAACATAAGAAAATTGATATTTTGGATATTTTTTAGTTTACTTATTTAAAATTAATTTCATTTAATAAGAATGAGATGTGATAAATAAAGTATAACATTCATGAGAAGTTGTCACGTGTTTTTTCAAAATTTTCTTTTATTACATAGTATAGAAATCTAATGATATAAATGTTTAACTTATATTATTTCTCATGCTCGTATTCAGAAGCCCCACCGCAATAATAAATTATTCTTTCTACTAGTCGTTTAAGACCATGTGTTATGGACTTGCTAGACTCAATAGAGATGGTGAAGCAGTATTGGCAAGAGCTAAGTGATATGACATTGTTAGGGATGGAAGGGGAGAAAGAAGAGGATATGCGGTAAATCCTCCCAGTTTTTTTGTGAAAACAAAGAAGGAATATAAGAAGACAAGGTTACCGTTAGACGGTACACTGGAGAGAGCGCGAGAATACAACCCTCACCCGCGGGGAGTTGAGGTGATAGGAGGCTGCGGGGAGTGCTAAAGGACCGTAATATATATTATAATATAAGTTGTATCACTTTTTTAATTTGACTAATTGTAATTTGACCAAAAATCTGTAATACATTAATTTCTTATTTTGGTATGATGAACGTCTAATCCCCCGTCAATGAGTGTGGGTAGAAGTAATTATTGTAAATTATGAATGCAAAAGTTGTTGGGATGACTTTAATCGCTTTTTAAATACATATTAACTTATCATTTGATGGTAGAACATGTTATATGTAATGATTAATTAATATAATATGTTTAGGGTTTTGCTATTCATAACCCTTGGACTTTCCTTCGTAACTAAGTTATGATTAACATGTTTTCTTTTTTGTATGAGTGTAATGTTACCAACCAAATTATGCGTATAATTAACTATAAGTTCACATCTCATTGACTCATTTCTAGTAGTCTTGGTAGTAAAAAATAAAATCCGTTGAAGTGAACACAGATTCAAGTCTAGCTAGTTAATGTGGTTTAATTATTGTGTAATTTGGAAGTAATGGAAGTTTTCTGTTAGACCATGAGTAATGGTTAATGTCCATTAAGGGGCATTTTCTATCACGTCAGCGTCAAATCATCATTACTTTTTTGTTAAAAACATAAGTAATGGTTGATGCCCCTATAACGCCCTTTCATCATTATGGATTTGGTGATTTGTGACGTTATAATAATAACGCCCCTTTAAACATAATGCCCCACCGTAATGATGATGGGGGCATTATGTGACGTTATGTATGGGTCTAACGCCTAACGGCCCATTACACATGGTCTTAAAAAAACTATAAGTTCACATAAATAGTAATAAAATAATTATAAAATTAGATGTCATGTACCCTTCTTTGTTGATATGAGAGAAAATATAATCTTTTTTGAGTAAATTAGGTGTTAGTGGTGTGGACTTAACTGAAACAAAACTTGAAACCATTGGACCATCAGTGTAATAAATGAACTATTGAACTGAACCCGTGATTTTCGTCAGACCTCAGGGACGAAAACAGTAATTTACTCTTCTTTTTTTAATTTAGAAACATGTACACATTCATACAATTAACACTAAAACAAAATTGATTATAAGTAGGAAACTAAAATAATCTTATAAACATTTGTATATAGTGCATGAAAGATAATCATAGGCAGTAAAAGAAAGAAACTAAAGGAGAGTTGAAAAAAACCATGTTATTTATGACATTTAAAGCAATATGTTGAAGAGTGTTGTTATAATCACATATTAAGTTAGAAAGTATACATGAACAATACGTTTAAATGATAGCAAATGACTATTACAACAATCCTTAAATTGTTGTAACAAAAAATTGATGATTGGCCGCTTTCATTATTACCCTAACAATAAATAAGTTTAACATTTTCCACACATTTATTAGACATGGTATTTTTAATTGGTTAATAATAAAACATGACGACTAATAGTGAAGGTATTAAAATGTCTTTTTAATGTACTAAATAAAATATGTTAGTTGATTTAAGTTACGGTTAGGATTCATTATAATATAAATTTAATAGCCAATGTTCTCAATTTCAGTTCATAAGAATTTATTTTCTTTCATTTGCGTTTACTTCTTTCGAAACCTTTAAAATATTTATTCTATTCTTTTCCACCGAAAAGAGCATGAATATATTATATCCCAAATCCACAAGTTTATAATTATAATAAGCACGAAGCACGCTAGTAGGACCATCCCCCAAGTATATTAAACAACTTTAACTTTTTTCTATCGATATTTTTATAGTTTCTTATGATCTTATTTGGATTTAGTAAATCCAATAGATTATAAAGAACAATCTCTTAAATTCTTTACACTAGTAAATCAAAATCAAAATGATATATCACATTTTAATATTCTCAAACAAGTGGCATATTTTTTGTTTTTTTTATATAATTAGGTATTTGTAAACATTACTTCAATTACAAATCGCCCGCTAAAAGCCTCGGTAATTGATATGCAATCAAAGTTAATGATCACAAATACCCTTCATGCAAGCCAAACTTGCAATCAGTAAGAGTTGCAAACATTTATTAATAAATCTACATTATTAATGAATCTATATTTTTAACGATGAAGAAACTCTAATTTTACAAACATACTATAATGTATGTTTAATTTTATCAAGGGTGTGGATATTGGGACATCACAAAATTATAAATTAACACCCTAAATTTCTATACGGGTCGTATAGCACCATACGCGTCGTATAGCCCTATATGTGTTGTATAGGGGGTCGTATATGCTATATGAGGCATATAATTATCTGACAGCAACTCTGAATTTTCCTTGTTTTTAATGTCTTCGACCCTATACACCGCATATGGTGAAATACAATGCGTATAAAGAGATGTCGATTTATAATGTGGGATGTCTGTATATTAGTTACCTTTATGACTTTATTGGTTATATGATTTTTAACTTCTTGCTAGTTCTTTTCATTAATGAACCTATTTTTATTAAAAATCTATATTTTGTTTGCCTTTTAAAAAACTTATAGTAATATTTTAGATATATTAAATGTCACGCATAAATCAAAAGAAATCACTATTATACATCAAAAACCAAAATCAATGATGGTTAATATTTTGCAATGATTATTCTTAAGATTAAAGTGGACATCTCATGGCGCCAAAACATTCTTCTTCAAGCCCCTCAACTCTCAACCATCGTCACTATGTTCAAATTCTCCATTTCATCTCTTCAATTCTTCAATTTCTCGTCGGAAATTCCTCCGATCAAACTTCCGATCAGTCTCCGATCATCAGTTCTCCGTCAGGTGTACGATATGAACCATCATATACCGTTAGTATTAATTGTATCGTTATTCGTTACGTGTGAACTTATGTTAATGAATTACTGATGCGTTAAATCTATCTTAATTAATTGTTAATTGAGGTGATTTAATAGTTAGTTATTTATTCTAAGGTTGCTGATGTTATTCAGATGCAAAGGACAATAGATCCGCTTTCGATGAAGATCTTATTACTCCTGTGATATTATAATAATAATTATAAATTGTGAGGAATAATGTATTTACTCCGATTTCTGTGAATTTGTCACTGTTCCGGAAATCAGGGACACCGATCTGCAATTTCAGACATTACATCATGTGTTGTTCGTGAAAATTGGTACTCGTAGTGTTAATATGCTTTAAAATTATGACATTATTGTATCAGGTTTTTGTTTTGACATCGATCTTCGTTCCTTCGTCTTGAATTACTCAAATTCGTCATGGGTTGAATGATATTTGAATTTTGATCGTTTTCCTCTTAGGATGCTGAAGTTTTTATCCGTTTTTTACTTGATTAGGTATATAATGTTATATGATATTATAATATTTTTGAATCTGACGGTGAGACATGAGGTATATGAATTTGTGGCATTATTCTGACCTTGTTTATATGTATTATAAATATATGTTTTCAGAGGATACAATGAATCAATGGGGATGGATATTGGACAATGATCTTCTTCTGCACATGGTCTTCCATGTTTGTATCCATAACTCATATGATTATATACATTATTAGCTTCAATCAGCTGACTTAGTGTTGTTAATTTAATTCAAGTATTTGTCTGTTTCTGTATGGTTTAAACTTTACATACTTCAATTTAAAATCTTTAATGTTATATTAAGAGATTCCAAGTGTACAAATGATCTTAAACTCATATGCAAGGAGACAGTTGTTCATTAAATATACCATCAAGATATGCTGTGAGATTACCCCACCATAACCGGCTCACAATTACTCTAACATGAAGTCTGTGAAAGAGACTGCAGGTTGAAATATTATCTATTTATATCTTATCATCTTGTAGCTCTCTTCCTTCTATTTTCCTCTGAAAAAACTGAACTTTGAGAAAGGGGATATTGTGATCATTTAGATTCAATCTTGAGCTGTAAGTGTGGTCTGTAAAGTGCAGTTTAGTCCTCTTTAAGCTTCTATATTCCCTGCGAATTATCTTGATGTGTTACAATTTAGGGCGTTATTGTATTTGAAAGACAACCAGTTACACTAGTTTGTTGCAAGTTACAAGAGAATTTTTATTTTCAGATCTGGGTGTGCCTGTAAAGAGTATGCTTTTGATCAGCTTTATACTTTTTTGGTAATAATATATCTTTATCTATATGTAACAGACTAACAGTATCAAGATTTATAGCAGAGGAAGCATATAGCATCATTTTTACAAGCAGCTGGTTTTAAAGTAAGCGGATTTTATAGACTTGGAAATGTATTGATTATACGATCAAAGGCATCAATGTGTCCGAATTCAAATAGAATGGGTGTAAGTGATTCAAATCAAAAAATAGAGAAGAATGTCAGCTCTAGGTACAAATCACCCACACCAAAGCGTTGCCCTTCCCCAAACACACCAAGAACATGTACGAAAACGCCCTTACATGTTTCAACGAGACCAGTATCCACAGAAAGAAGACGGCCGGTCACACCACAATCACCACCACACCCCTCCACTCCGGTTCATGACACATCTGTTAATATGGAACTGGCAGCCCGGAAAGCAGCAATTGGTGGCAAAATGCCAGAAACCTTATGGCCATCACGAACGCGTAGTCTAAGTGTTGCTTTCCAGTCTGATGCATTTTCTTTGTCTACAAGTAAAAGAGAGAAGCCGCCACCGCAGGCTCTTTCTGACCGCACCCTGAAATTGTCGCCAAATGTATCACAAAAACGAATTTTGACACCTGAGAGGAAAAGGAGTCCCCTTAAAGGAAAGAATGCCATCGATCAGTCAGAAAATCGGTGTCCTAGCAAAACAAGTCCTAAAGTTTTTACCACAGGTGTTGACCTTTCTGATAAGCCTATGAAAACTTTTATTGCACCAAATAGAACTAGGATACACTTGGAAAAATCTGCAAGTGATCCTGCGAATGTGAGGTTAGAATATGACAATCTGCAGAGAATGTCTAATCTTATTTCTTCAACTTTATCAGCTAGATCTAAATCTTTGCCAGCTACTGGAGCCCGACTGCCTTCACCCAATAAGCAGTCTGGTTTGAGCTCGAAATTAAGGCCTATAAGTCCGGCTCCTTCTAGGCGGGCTAGTCCTTCTCGCATAAGACCATCTAGTCCATTGAGACAACCCTGCGACTCAAACAGAGTTTCTGTTCTTACATTTGTTGCTGATATTAAAAAAGGAAAAAAAGTGGCTGATCAGATTGAAGAGGCTCACTATTTACGGTTACTTTATAACAGACAGATTCAGTGGCGTTATGTTAATGCTTGTGCAGAAGCCGCCTCTAAGTCTCAGAAATTAACAGCCCAGGTTGGTTTTTCTTTATCTACATAGAATATTTTGAATTTATAACTGGATTATATGTGTGTACCATATCTTTTTAAGCTAAGTTTTTGTATGGTTGATTACACTTTTGAGTGACAAACATATTATATTTCATTATGCAGAAGTCTCTATATAATGTGTGTAGAAGTACCTCAGAACTCCACAATTCGGTAGCTGCAAAGAGGATTGAGCTCAATCAGATGAGATTGAAGTTAAAGCTTTACTCAGGTTTAAACCAACAAGTAAGACATATGTTTTGATGATATTATACCTTGTTAATTTATTCTCTTGGCTAAAACATTTCATTGTGATATCTCTGGCTCAGATGGCGTACCTTAATGAATGGGCTAAAATAGAAAAAGAGCACAATCTTGCTTTATCTGGTGCTATTGAAGATCTAAAGTCAAGCACACTCAGACTTCCTGTAACAGGAGGAGCAACGGTATGCGATTTCTTGAAAAAATGTTCACATATGTAATAAATTTCATAAACTTATAGTTGAACTTTATAATTTTTCAGGTGGATATCCAAACTGTGAAGTCATCTCTTCGATCAGCAATCGAAGTGATGCTAACAATGGGGTCCAGTATGCAGTCTACTCTATCAAAGGTATAAAAGTTTGTAAGTAAATTTTTAGATGCATTTTGTTAATGGGTAGTCATAATATTAATGACCAGTTTCTAATATTTTTATACAGTTAGAGGGAAGTAATTGCTTGGCATCTGAACTTGCTAGTGTAGTGGCACATGAAAGAGCTCTTCTTGATGAATGTGAAGCTCTCTTGATCTCTACAGCTTCTTTACAGGTAAATTTTTTTACTGTGTTAAATATAGTATATTTAAGTGCTTAACTTGTCAAAAATGTTTTTAAAAATCTCTCAATCTAATTTTAGTATATTAGAATCCCTAAACTTATTTAAATTTTCTGCATGATCAAAGATACAAATCATAGTATTTACAACTAAGAACATAGCTTATCTTAAAATCATAATGTTTGATTTTCTTATTTCCTTTGATGTTGGTTATCTGCAGGCAAAGGAATATAGCCTTAGGACACATCTAGTACAAATGAAACAAGAGTTATACGCCTAACTAACTCGAGCCCTGGAGCAACCAGTGATGCTACTCGTTCAAGATTAAAAGAAAATCGGTGAACCCGAGGTTACCCCTTTTATCATCTCGTGCGTGAACAAATATATCGACACACGATGTGATACAAGAAATGATGAGTGTATAGGTTTCCTAAGCGGAATTGTAATGTGACTATCAATGTCGCATATAAACTAATGAAGAGTGTAAATATTAGGCGAATAAATTAAAGGTTTCTATATCCATCCGTCATAGATTTGTGTGGTTGTAGAAACTATTATTGTTTTCTTTTTAAACAACAATCTAATCTACTTATAAGAACCATTCATTTGTTCACTATGAGACTCGAACCCCCGACCTCATAGGGAGGGATGTTTTCTTACACACCTAGGTACCCTTAAACCAAAAAGCCTTTGAGAACTCTAAATGTTGTTAATTATATAAACTATCCCAAGGGGCAAAAATTATTAAAAAAAAACAGGAAGTTGTAGGTATTGATAGCACAAGAGGATGATTCACTTGATCAAAAGACTAGCATAAAACACACACCTTTAGATAAAAACATCCACAATAGTGCTCGATATCTTTTTATTCAATCATTACGAAACTGCAATACTAATTAACTTGTAACATCATCTGTATAAAATAATTTTAATGTTATAAAAATAAAACATGATATAGAGAATACACAACACATATAGTATAATGATGTAGATGTTCATTAAACTCTAATAAATTAAAAAAGATTTTAAGACGTTAATTCCACAATCAAGTTTCACATGTGATATATCGATATATATAACAAGTTATTATTGGGCATTACCGCATTACTATTGTCTCGTATTGTCGATTTGTCGTAAACCAGAAGTCTTGGCCCATATTCAGGCCCATTATATTAAATTTAGGTTTTCTAGGCCCAGCCCATGAAAACTAACTAATTGGTTTAATTTGTTTATAGATCAGATAATAATATATGATTCAAGATAACTATGTTTAGATAATTAGTTTGTTACCTTATATTTAGGCCAGAATAAGTTTGTTGTGTAGTCTACTAAATATACTAATCTAAACACCCCAAAAACTCTGGTGGATTTTATGAATCACGCAATAGCCAATACCTAAAGTTTATTTTTCTTATATTTATATTCATACATCGTTTTAATACCTTAAATAAAATTATTTAAAGAGTGTAAATTGTTTTAAATTTTAGTAAAGATATCAGAAATCATGATATCAATCAATCCCTATAATTATTTATATAATTCCTTCGCTTACTTTATGAACCATATCTTTTCTATTTTAAATCTATTCGAATCTTACGTCATTTAGCTTTAAATTAGGAGAGGATTACTTCTAATCACATCATTTAAGGATTTATAGATGTAACAATTTACAACCTATGTCATTTATTCTGTTTTCTTGAATTTCAACTAGAGTTGTTGTTCTTGATCACCATAATGTCTAATGATGTGTGTAATGATTTGATGGTTGAGATCTTTGCACGACTACCGCTCAAATCCATCATCCGATTACGATCACTCTCCAAACACTGGCATTCTCGCATCGTTAGCCCCGAATTCATCCACGCTCACCGCCTTCGATGCTCCAAAAGCCCTCAAAAAGTCATCATTAGAAACCTGAGTTATTGTGGAAAGTATAAGTTTAAAAACATCTATATGTTACTCTCGGGTTACCACCTACCGTTAAATCCAAGATCCGTGCGCCTACGCGTATCAGGGTTCGAGTTCCCTCCACCACATCGCGCCGCTGAAGTTGTTGGATCATGTAATGGAATTCTCTGCCTGGTTAATACTGAACTTACTCTATGTAACTTTTCAGTTAGGCGGAAACTAATTGTGCCGCGACATCCTTGTTTGGATCTCTCTTTTATGTCTCATCAAGTAGCGTTAGGGTTTGGTTTTGACCACATGACCGATGATTACAAGATTGTGGCTATATCTTACTCCAAACATTTTAAAAAGGATACGCTTATTTACTCATTGAAAACAGACTCTTGGAGCGCGATCCGCCCGCCCTCTAATATGTCTTCTAGTTTGAGGTCGAAGGCTTGTTTTTTAAACGGAATACTACATTGGGTGGTGGATGGGCATTTAAACGGCCCGAGTCTTCATATATTGACATTCAATGTGAGTACACATGTTTTCGGGCGCATTTTGTTCCCAGGGCCTTGGAGAATTCGACAGTTGACAACCATAAATGGTTGTTTAGCAACGGTTTCAACCGAAGGCAATAATACTTGGTTGATTCGCTCGATGAAAGAGTACAAAAAAGTTAAATCTTGGTTTGTGGTTTATAAATTTCAAACAAAGGAAGATGATATAATTAGAGTTGTTCAACCCGTGACTGATGGTGAGTTACTGGCATACATTGAAGGGTCGAAAGATTGTAACCATCAAGCGCCGTTGTTAAAGCTTGAGATTGAAAAGCATGTCGAAAGCCTTGAATTATTAGACAAAGAAAGAGCGACGCCTTGTGAGGAGACCATATTATCTATGACGAAAGAGGGTAGACGTTCACTAAAGAATTCGTTGTTCATAGGTATCAAATCCGTCTGGAACTATAGTACATTTTAGTACTTTTTCTAGTCGTTTAAGTATTGTTTGAATCTAAGATGTTGATTTAAACTCGAATACACAAGCTTTTATATGTATTTGTCACTCTATGATTTATTGGTTCAATTTCTATGGTACATGTCTCTTATGTATTTGGAGCCATGGGTTTTCATGGGTGCCTCCATCACTTTCTATAAATAATTGTATCATAAGTGAGATTATACCCCAATTCAAGTTATCGCTAACAACATGCCACTCAAACTAATATCAACATCATACAATTCAAGTTAATGTAAAGAGTCTTTTTTTCACACACCAAATCAAACGTACATCAAACGAAGTCACATGAAACTAGATGTATTCGAATATTATTAATTTTCATATGTCAAAATGTGTGCACAAACTAACAAACAAATTCAAAACCATTTTTGTATATATATATCTATACTAAATATAAAGCATATGAGAAGGGTATTTTAAAATACCATAAAACTAAAAACAAATACTTTACTTTAATGCATAAGATAGAACCAATTTTAAGGATAAAATAGTATTTTAAATATTATTTACAGATTACCCCCTACAATTAATTACATAATAACCTTATATTTACTGTAACTTACATAAGATTTTACATTATCTACCCATAAACTAAGAAAACTTAATTTGTTTTAAGATTTAGTTATATCTTTTAATATATCATGTTTAAAAACTTTTTGAGACTATAATTGTAACTTGTGTATTTTTTAAACTTTTTGGTGTAAGTTTTTTGTTGAATCGATCTGTATTTCGTGAGATACAATAAGTTAATGCGTAAATGTACAAGTCGTCATGCAAAACCCATTTATTTTGTGTTTTTAATTTTAGCTTAGAAAAAATATAAGACTTTTGTAAAATTACTACAAGATTAACAAAAATTAAAAACATGTGTCGGGTGTAAAATATCGACCCGCCGCATTGCGCGGACACCCTTCTAGTAATAGATTACAACTTTAATCATTTAAAGTATATTTGACTTCTAAATTTATGGATCATTCTATACTTATGTAATTATTTAATTAAAGAGTTAAAGATTAAATATATAGTGTTTTAAATTTGTTAAGATCGCATAGAATCTTGACGCCAATTAATCCGTATCATTAGTTCCTCACTTTCCGTAAAACTCTAGCTAATAATTCATCTTTAACTTCAGAACATGATTATCTATTTTACTTTAAAAAATTATATCTACAAATCTACAAATATATATATGATTAACGAGTACTTTAGGTTTATCATTAACCTAAGTTTGTTTACATTCTACTTTCTCTATGAATTACTTGCATCAATCTGATAGCATAATGTCTCATAACATCTCTAATGATTTGATGGTTGATATCTTCGAAAGACTACCACCCAAATCCGTCATCCGATTCAGATCACTCTCCAAATACTGGCATTCTCATCTCGTTAGCCCCGAATTCCTACGTGGTCACCGCCTTCGATGCTCTAAAAACCCTCAAAAAGTCCTCATCAGACGCCTGACTGATTGCAACTATGTGTATAAAGACATCTATACATTGCACTCCGGAGACCGGTTGCCATTAGGTACCGGACCCGGGTACGTGGGCATACCAGGAGTCGAGTTCCCTTTTCGACAAGGTACTACCGAGGTTGTTGGTTCGTGTAATGGAGTACTATGTTTGCATAATAAGGAAATTAGTCTATGGAACTTTTCAATTAGGCGCGAACTAATCGTGCCACGTCATCCTTGTTTCAAATCCTATGCTAAGGTAGTGTTAGGGTTTGGTTTCGACGCGATCACCGATGATTACAAGATTGTGGCTATATCTTACCACCGATCTGAATTACATGAGCAAAAGACGTTTATTTACTCGTTGAAAACAGACTCTTGGAGCGCGATCCCTTCCCCGTCTACTTGGTTTTATGATGTGAAGTCCAAGGCATGTTTTTGCAATGGAACATTGCATTGGGTGGTAGATGGTTTTGTAACCGAAGAAGTGTTCAAAGTCTTGAGTCGTTTTATATTGACATTCGATTTAAGTAGTCATGTTTTTGGCCACATTTTGTTACCGAGGCGTTGGAGAATCCCACGGCTAACAACCATAAACGGTTGTCTAGCAATGGTTTACTCCCACTGTGGTGTTACGTGGAGGATTTGCGTGATGAAAGAGTACAACATTGTTTCATCATGGTCTCTGCTTCTTAGATTTAAAGCAGTGGTACATGATGAAATAAGAGTTATTCAACCTGTGACTAACGGTGATTTACTGGCATACTATGATGGGTCGTATGTTTGTTATCCTAAAACAATGTTGTTAACAAAACTTTTGGCATTTGGACATAATTGTTTCGACCTTGAGATGGAAACGTATGTCGAAAGCCTTGAGTTATTAGACAAAGAAAGAGCGACGACTTGCGGTAAAACCATATTCTCTTGGGCGAAAGAGGATGATCACTAAAGAATTTGTTTGTCACACGTATGAGATGATGAATGTTTTGTTTTGAATTATAGTCTTTAGTTTTTTTTAGTCTTTTCAATGTATTGTTTGAATCTAAAGGATCATGTTGATTATGAACACCAGTATGCAAATTTGACACATGTTTGGGACCTCTATGAATTACTTGTTGGAATTGAAACTTAATTTGACCCATTGTTTTTTTTTTGGGAAATCCCTATAATATACATTTTGACTTTCAATTTCTCTAAAATGGACATTTCAACTTCCAATGAACATGTTAAATTCGCCGAAACATACACATCTATGGATAGCTTTGGGACGTGACGTGTAAAATTTTATCGTTGCTGAAATTGGTATTATCAGAAATAATGATCAAACTCATGGGGCGTAGCGTGGGTGGAAAATATCAAACAACTAACAACCATAAACAGTTGTTTGAAATTAAAATAAAGAGACGTGATTTAATCAGAGTTGTCAACACGTGACCAGAGGTGATTTACTGGCGTACTGTGATGGGATGAAAGTTTATGTTCCTCGAACAATGTCTCTAATAGAACTTGCGAAATTCGGACCTGACTGTTCTACGCTTGAAATGGAAACATATGTCGAAAGCCTTAGAGTTATTAGACAAAGAAAGAGCGAGGGCTTGTGGGGAAACCATATTCTCTTGGACGAAAACGTATATTCGCAAAAGAATTCTTTGATCGCATGTATCGTATAACGAGTGATTCGTTTTAAATTGTTTAGAAGTCTTGTTTGAACGTATCATGGTGATTTGAACTTGAGTACATGAATTTTTATAAATGTTGCTACCTCTATGATTCAATGGTTTGTTATGTTTTTTTTCATGTTACAAGTATTTTATATGTTATTGTACGTAATCTGTTTCGACGACATGCGTTATTTGCCATACTATTTAGATATGATAAATAAATACTTAAAAACAATAATATAAATTTAAGTCTTAATTAATAGTTAAAAACAATAATAAAAGTTTAAGTTGAATTCTCATTCTCAAATAAAATAAAAAACGAGAGACTACGAGAACTTTGTCTACGTGAATTTTGGTGTAGGTTTTGAACTTCTGCTTACCAGAAGAAAGATGAGATCATCTAAGAAAATAGTTTTGTGAAAATTGATTTTCAATTGGCTTAATTTAAAAGAACGTAATTTTAAATGTTTTCACATATAAGAGTAGATACCTCACAACTTCATATTCATTTTTTCCGTATATTATTATTATACATGTTTATATGAAAATTTAATAGTTTTGTGACTTCAACATTATTAGTTTTGAAAAATTCATTGGTGAAAATATATCATTGTGTACTTCTAATTGTATAATAATAGGTAACAAGTTTATAATCTATAAAAACAATGATAAAAATAACACAAAATCATCTAAAACGTAAAACATAATTATTAATACATATAACAAATGATGTAAAATATATGATAAAATGAATTGATAATTGACACAATGAACATATAAAACATAATATGTTGACATATTTGACACAATAACCAAAATGTCATACTCTTTAAAATAATAGGACACGTGTCAAACACGTAATCTTTCTTATACTTTTTAGATTAAACAATTATTTTTACTATCAACCCACCCTACTTATTAAAGACTATCATATTTCTTTTAAATTGCTTTTTCCGTTCCATGGAATCTCCGTTATTCATTCATTTTTTTAAGAAAACGATTATTTTATATTTTTTTAAAGTTTATCTTTTAGATTATCTATTCTTCTTTTTAAGTTTATCTTTAGTACGTGACTCTATTATCTATATTATATATAAAGCATATGAGAGATGTATTTTAAGATATCATAAAATTAAGAACACTTACTATATTCAATGCATAAGATACAACCACTTTTGATGCTAAAATAGTATTTATAACATTATTTACAAATTACCCCTTACAATTAGTTACATAATAACCTTACACTTACTAACACTGATAATAATCTATCACATTTAAAAACGTTTTAAGACTACAACTTAACTTGTGTTTTTTTAAACGTTTTGGTGTAAAAACTTTTGCTGAACAGATCTGTATTTTGTGAGGTAAAATAAGTTAATGCATATATGTACAAGTAGTCATGCAAAACTCATTTATTTGTTGTTTTAAATTTTAGCTTAAAAAACATAATTCACTTTTGTAAAACTACTACATGTATACCAAAATATTAAATTCACGTGCCGGATGTAAAATGACAACTCGCCGCATTGCGCGAACACCATTCTAGTATGTATATTAGTTTTAGTAAATCTATGTGTTACACGGGTTAAATAAATAAAATATTAATATAATAAAATTTATTAATTATAAAATAAAATTCTAAGATATAATATAACTGAAATTACATATGAGAAATGACTATAAATAATAAAACAGTGATATCAACTTTTAGAAATTTTATTTTAAATTTTTTTCAAAATAAAAAATAAACATTTTGTTCTAAAACAAACCGTATAAAAATATCATTTTTAAAAATCTTCTTATTATAACTCCCAAATTTAATTATTTTTTGTTTTAAAAAATTGAATTTTTAAAAATACCAATTTTAAAATATTTTCTATTTTTAAAAAAGTTTTATGCTCTAGAAAAAACTATTAATATATAAATAATTTGTATATTTAACATCAATAAATAGATCTATTTTTTTAACTTATTAAATCCAAAAGTGTTAAATAATATTATTAATAATTATTAATAATTAAGGTAATTATTTAATAATAGAGAGAGACGGAAACTTTTTGGTGAGGATGATTGTGGTGCTGCCACGTGTCATATCAAGTTACTCTTTTATTAGAGTAGGAAGATATAACGACTCAATTTAAAACTATTTTATCCATCTTCTTCATCGATCATCGTTTGTTTATGTTTCGTGAATCAGTTGCAACAAATGGTTGATCATGTTTGTAGTGATTTGATGGTCGATATATTCAAAAGACTACCACCCAAAACCATCATCCGATTCAGATCACTCTCCAAGCATTCTCGCCTCGTTAATCCCGAATTTCTTCGCGATCACCGCCTTCGATGCTCTAAAAACCCTCAAAAAGTCATCATCAGACATCGGACACATTGCGAGAACGAGTTAAAAGACACCTATACATTAAACTCCAAGTTCCCCTTGGATCAAGGACATGGGTACCTCGGGATACCAAAAGTTGAACGAGGCACCCGGGTCACAGATCCTTCAGAACTTGTTGGTTCGTGTAATGGAATACTCTGTATGTGCAGTAATGAGGAAATTAGTCTATGGAACTTTTCCATTAGGCGCGAGCTAATCGTGCCACATCATCCTTCTATAGAATCCTATGCTGAGGTAGCATTAGGGTTCAGTTTCGACACGATAACCGATGATTACAAGATTGTGTTTATATCTTACCATAGATCCGAATCACATGGACACAATCCGTTTATTTACTCGTTGAAAACAGAGTCTTAGAGCGCGGTCCCATCCCTATCTGCGCAATACATCATCTCGGTGTCAAATCTGTGTTTCTTCAATGGAATATTGCATTGGTTGGTTGAGGGTTATTTACCAAAACCATCGTCTAATGACAAATGTCGTTTTATATCGACATTTGATTTGAGTAGTCATGTTTTTGGCCACATTTTCTTACCCGAGCCTTCGAGTATCATACAGCTAATAACCATAAACGGTTGTCTAACAGTTGTTTCTTTGGAAGTAGGTAGTGACACTTGTATATGAGTGATAAAAGAGTACGGTAACACCAACTCGTGGTCGGTGTGTTTTAAATGGGTAACAGGACCATCAGGTTATGTGCTAAGAGTTTTGCAACATGTGAATAGTGGTGATATAGTGGCATATTACAAGGGGTCAAAAGTTTATAGTGTTAAAAGAAGGTTGTTTAGGAGAGTAATGAGGTATGGGGCTTGTGTTTCTGATGTTGAGATGGAGCCGTATGTCGAAAGCCTTGAACTGATAGACAAAGAAAGCGCGACTACGTGTGGTGTGACGGTATCCTCGTGGCGGAGATCGAATAATCACAAATGTGGTTGTTTTCTAGCTCAAATGTATGCTGGTTTTAGGTAACGATTGTAGTAGTTTTCTAGTTGGTTAGATGTCATGTTTGAATATTATAAGATGTTGATATAAACTATTTTAGTTACTTGTGGTTGTAGTGACAAAGGCATGATCAGTTTTTACTTGTGGTTTGCAGAACAACTAAATGGTTGTTATTATCAAAGAATTTTGCTTTCTTTTTGCTTGATTTTAGCCAATTTTTAGAGAAATGTACACCTCTTATAACAAGTGTTTACAAAGAAGGTTGACAAAAGAAATTAAATAAAATTGTGTATTTAGATAGTTTACAAAAATGTAAATATTAAAAGTTATTAAAAATCAAATTATATGGTAAATGAATTATTACAAAATAAAATCAAAATAAAATTGTGTATTAAAAAAATCAAATTATATGGTAAATTAAATAAAATTGTGTATTTCAAACGATTTGGGCTATTTGTATTCTGTATACTCCTTTGTTTTGTAGTCTCGCTCAACTCCAGGATTTAGTGCTTGATCTTAAGTTTTGCTCTATTTTGAACCAGGTTGCTCTAAGAGCCATTAGAGTGTTATGAAGTTGAACAACTTAATTATAAATGTGTTTGTACTAATTATATTTTATTTTAAATCGCTTAAATAAATAAGTTAGTTAAAAACAAAATAAATAAAGAGTTAAAATGGTTAATTGAAGGTTGTCTAAACTCTAAAATACATATCATAATTGTTAGTTAAAAGGGTGAGAGTTTTTTGGTGGGCTAAGTTTTTTTTCTTTCTTTTTTTTTTACTTTAATCCTTTTCACGTACGCATAAAACTATAGGTAGTTGATTCCTTTATCTCTTATTTAAGAAAACGATTATCTATATAATTCAAAAACTATTTAATATATATATGAGGAGATTTGGTTTATCTTTACTTATTTACTTATTTTTTAATCTTCTTCTATTTAGGAGATTCCTACTTTTAAGGAGTTATTGCGGTACGTAAGTCCATATAATGACTATTTACAACCTATACATATCATTCATTCTATTCAAGAAACAACTTGTTTCTTGATCCTTCATCTTCTTTATCATCGTTTGTTAATTTGCGTTAACATGTCGTCTAATAATATCTGTAATGATTTGATGGTTGATATCTTCTCAAGACTACCACCCAAATCCATCATCCGATTCAGATCACTCTCCAAATACTGGCATTCTCATCTCTTTAGCCCACAGTTCCTACACGATCATCGCCTTCGATGCTCTAAAACCCCTAAAAAAGTCCTCATCAAACACTTCACTTGTTGCAACAACGAGTATAAAGACATCTACACATTGCACTCTAAAGAACAATTGTTGTTAGATCCAAGATCTTGGTATGTTGACATACCAGGAGTTGAGTTCCCTAATAGCTTACCAGTTGATAGTTTCCCTTATCAACATATCCAGATCATAGATCAATCTTTGGTTGTTGGTTCGTGTAATGGAATTCTTTGTGTGCAAAACAAGGAAATCAGTCTATGGAACTTGTCAATTAGGCGCAGAATAGCCGTGCCACGTCAGCCTCGTTCGAGATTCTTTGCTCGGGAAGTATTAGGGTTTGGTTTTGACTCGACAACTGATGATTACAAGATTGTGTCTATATCTTATGATAGAAATTTGTTAGGTGAAAATCATACGTGTATATACTCGTTGAAAACAAACTCATGGAGTGTGATCGCGTCCCCATCTACTAGGTTTGATAGTGCGAAGAAGCTAAAGGCGTGTTTTTTCAATGGATTATTGCATTGGGTGGTTGAGGGTTACCTAACCACCCAACCAACAGCTCAAAACCGGAGTTGTTTTATATTGACATTGAATTTGGGTAGTCATGTTTTTGGTCACGTTCTGTTGCCGAGGCTTTCGAAGATCGGACAGTTAACAACCATAAATGGTTGTCTAGCAGTGGTTTCTTTGGAAGGCGATTACTTTTGTATCTGGGTGATGAAAGAGTATGGTAAAACTGAATCTTGGTCGGTGCTTTTTAAACTGCAAAGTGATGCAGTTGATCGGAGTATCACAGTTTTCCAACCCATGACTAATGGTGAAATACTGGCATTCTATAGGGAGTCATCACCATGTTGGATGTTAAGACTTTTGGAATTCAAAATTGGACCTGATTGTTCTAAAGTTGAGATGGATGTGTATGTGGAAACCCTTGAATTGATTGACAAAGAAAGCGCGACAACTTGTGGGAAAACCGTATGCTCTTGGACGAAACCTGGTTTGACTCAAGACCCAGTGCGCATAATCGCATATCATGGACGCAACGTGTAGAAGCTGAATAAACAACAATTATACTATTGAAACAAAGAATGATTTAGGACATTAGAACTATACACTTGCAGGTATTTGGGTTTTCTTTCTTCTTTTTGCATAATAGCTTTGTTTGGAACCAATACATGTATGTCATGTTCCGGAAGTATTTGTTGGAAATATTAATCTAGACTTTATACAAGTTATTATTATTATTATTTATGCCCTGAGTATTATAATATAGGTGGTTATGGGTCACAAAAGTTAGTTAATAACTGCCAACTCTTCTAACAGGTACAATGGTTGAAAGTGGTTGGTTCAAGATGCATATATATATATATACATACCTGTAAATGTCAATACAGTTGATTGTTGTGATCAATATGCAAAAGTGTTGTGGCATTCCCTGTCCATACATGCTATATTATAGTTCCTGCTATATTCATACAAAGTGTGCAGACACAGTTGTTCAAGTGCAGATCATTCTTTCATAAGTATAGATCGTCCTAAACAGAGAGTTTGATTAATTCTTTGTTTTTTTATTACTTTTAAAGACAATAGTTGTTTTGACTAAGAGTCTGAAAATAATATCATTTATACTATAATCTCTTGTAATTATAAAGATGTTTAGAAGGTTTTTGAAGTTGCTTTTGGCCAACAGTTAGACCTGTTGGAGATAGTTTATAATCATAAATCAAGGTTGGTTACAAAACTTTTGGCATTTGAACCTGGTTCCAGCGTTGGACATGTATAAGTATGTCTTACAAGTGAACGCGAATGTGTTTTTTTCTTGTCTTTTAAAAATCGTGTTTGAATATAAGATTTGATTTAAACTCTATTAATTACTTTTGGTTTGACTCATGACCTGACGTGCATAAGTGAAGAAGCTGAAATAAACAAGAATTATACTATTGCTACAAAGAACGATTTAAGATGTTAGAACTATACACGACTTTAAAAATCATACGCTTGCAGATACTTGGGTCCCTGTTGTCTTTTCTTTCTTCTTTGGTGCTTCTTTTTGTATAACAGCTTTGTTTGGAACCAATACCAGTGTCATGTTCCTGTCTCTGAAGTTTTTGCTCTCCTCAACGGCTAACTGCAACGAACAGATAACAGAAAGAATGGTTAGTACAGGTGGCAAAATACACAGGTAGGTCGGGCAGGGTGGGTAATATGTCAAAACGGGTCAGGTAGGCCAAACTGTCCCCTCCTTTTCTTTTACATTAGATACAGTGGACTCCTTTTCCTTAATGGCTTATTTCATGTGAATAGGTTAAAACTTCCACCAGAATTATGATGTGATTTATCAATAAATTTCATTTAGGTTTTGGCATGTGAAAAGAAAGTTGAGGTACCCACGTCTGCATGTCCCCAAAGAGAAAAATGTTAGCTTTAGAACATGAAGATCATCAATTTTATTAAGGTGTTAAAAACTTAATTACAATATACAACACATACTTATAGGAGTTAGAAGTTCTAACTAACTAACTCACATGTTACACTTCTAGTCCCTACACTATGAACTAATACATTCTAATCACAAAATACAAAATACTAAACAATACAATGAATTAACTAACATTCACCCCCTTAATTCTTGCATTGTTCCAACTCCTAACTTCAACTTCATTTCTGCAAACTTGATTCTTGACAAAGCTTTGGTCAACACATCTGCCTTTTGTTCTTCTCCACTTATATGCTTTACCACCACTAGATTCTTTTCAACACATCCCCTAATATAGTGGTACCTCACATCTATGTGTTTAGACCTGCCATGGAATACAGGATTCTTCATCAACTGAATAGCTGATTTGTTGTCTACATACAACAAAATAGGACCCATCTCTTGATCTGTTAACTCCTCTATTAAACCTTTAAGCCACACAGCCTGTTGAGCTGTGGCTGTAGCTGCCATGAACTCTGCTTCACAGGAAGACAGAGCCACTGTGGCTTGCTTTTGACTTACCCAACTCACTGGACCACCACCAAAATAGAACACCATCCCAGTAGTACTTCTTCCATCAGATTTAGTGGGAGCATGTGAACTATCACTGTATCCAATCAGCTCTTCAGCAGCCCCATACTCATACCATATTCCTTCTTCCACAGTCCCCTTCAAATATCTAAGAATAGTCTTGATAACTTGCCCATGTGATGCCTTAGGATCTGCCATAAACCTACTAGCAATCCCTACTGAATAACACAAATCAGGTCTGGTCTGAGTGATATACCTCAAACAACCTATAATTCTCCTATACTGAGTCACATTCACAGACTCAGCATCTTCATCTTTACCCAATTTCAATCCTGGATCCATAGGGATCTTTGTGGAGTTACACTCCCACATCCTTTGATCTTCAAGGATCTTCTTAGCATACCCAGATTGAGTTAAGAAAATCCCTTCAGCTGTTTGCTTAACTTCTATCCCCAGATAATAGTTGAGTAATCCCACATCAGTCATCTCAAAACAAGACATCATCATAGACTTAAACTCTTTGATCACATCATCATTAGATCCTGTAGCTATAATATCATCCACATAGACACCAATTATCAAAGTACCCCTTTCTGTGTTCTTCTTATACACTGCATGCTCTCTTGAGCACCTTTTAAAGTCAAATTTGATCAATGTATTATGCAGTTTTTCATTCCAAGCTCTAGGTGCCTGTTTCAAACC
The DNA here is from genome assembly GCA_025215565.1 of Flaveria ramosissima. Lineage (NCBI taxonomy): Eukaryota > Viridiplantae > Streptophyta > Magnoliopsida > Asterales > Asteraceae > Flaveria > Flaveria ramosissima. The sequence goes on along the minus strand of CM046034.1, from coordinate 65,202,173 downwards.
ATACAGGGCTTTTAAAAGCTTGTAGACTTTTCTTTCACTTCCAGGTTGTATGAACCCCTCAGGCTGAGTCACATACACTTCTTCTTTCAACTCTCCATTGAGGAATGTTGTCTTTACATCAAGATGATGTACTTTCCACCTGTTCACTGCTGACATAGCCAATATCAGTCTAACAGTTTCCAACCTGGCCACCGGGGCAAAAACTTCTTCATAATCAACACCATACTGTTGCACATACCCCTTTACTACCAGCCTAGCCTTATGTCTAGTCACCTTTCCCTCAGCATCCCTTTTGAGCTTGAATAACCACTTCAGACCAATAGGTTTCACACCTTTAGGACAGTCAACCAATTTCCAGGTGCCATTTTTCTCAATGCTTTCAATTTCACTCTTCATGGCTTTCATCCACTCTGGATGTCCTTTGGCTTGTTCAAATCTCACAGGCTCTTCCAGGAGTAACATCAACTCTGATTCATCAAAGTTTGGAGGTTTAAAAGGTACTTTCTCCAAGATATCTGTTCTGCTAAACACATCATCCAAAGTAGTAAATCCTTTAGGTGGTGTGTCATCATATGTTGATCTAGGTACATGATTATTTGATGTGAGTTCCCCTTCATCACCCCCTGAGCCCTGCTCTATTCCATAAGACTGATCAGGTTCATTCCATCTACCTTCATCAAAAGAAGACTGCACATTTTCATGACTAAACTGAGTCTGTTCAAGGCTGGCTTCACTAGTGGACCCACCACTTTGATCCGGAACACTCACTTCTCCACCAAAGCTAGCATAGCTTTGGTTGGAATGATACACATTGGTTTTGTCCCACTTCCAAGGTTTACTTTCTTCAAAGTGCACATCCCTGCTGACTATTATTCTCCCAGTCACAGGATTGTACATCCTATAAGCCTTTGTACCAGGCTCCACACCCAGATGCACCATTGGTGTGCTTCTATCATCCAACTTTCTCAATTGATCACTGACCCTTACATGAGCTATACACCCAAACACTCTCAAGTGTTTTACCTTTGGCTTCTTATCAAATAACCTTTCATAAGGAGTCATGTTGATTAAGGCCTTGGTTGGACTTCTATTCAGCAGGAAGACTGAATGCCTCACTGCTTCTGCCCACAACCACAAAGGCACATTCATAGCCTTAAGAATTGACCTAACCATACCCATTATAGTTTGATTTCTTCTCTCCACAACCCCATTCTGTTGAGGAGAGTATGGTGCAGTTAGATACCTTTTGATCCCATCCAGGCTGCACAATTGCTCAAACCTTTTGGATGTGAACTCCCCCCCCCCCCTATCTGTTCTAAGTGCTTTCAGCTTGAAGGTTGTCTCCACCTGAGTCTGAGACATGAACTTCTGAAAGGCTGTAGGGGCCTCATCCTTTGACTTCAAGAAATACACCCACATGTATCTAGAGTAGTCATCTACTAACAACATGACATATCTATTCCCAGCAGGGGTAGGTGGATCCAAAGGACCACACAAATCTGCATGAACCAACTCCAATGGCTTGTTTGCCCTGTATGCACTTGTTGTAGGATAGGGGTGCCTTCTTTGTTTCCCTACTAGACAGCTTTCACATAGTTGGGACTTGTGGTCAATTCTAGGCAAACCTCTTGCCATATTGAACTTGGACATGTTCTTAATTGAGTTAAAGTTCAGGTGACCCAATCTTGAATGCCATATCCAGGCCACATCCTTCACCTCTCCCAACAGACACTTAGGGAGGGTTACATCCATGCTGATTTTATAGAGCCTGTTCTTACCCTTCTTAACTCTCAGGAGGGTTCTTCCATCCCCCTCAAATACCCACAGATATCCATTTTGCATCAGGATCTTACAGCCAACCTCATCTAATTGGCCTAGGCTCAATATGTTGCTCATGAGAGCAGGGATGTAATACACATTGGTGACTACTTTGTGGTCACCATTCTTGCACTGAAAACAAACTGATCCCCTACCTTTTATGACAACAACTGAGCCATCTCCAAACTTCACTTTCCCAGTAACAGTCTCATCCAGGTCAGTGAAGTGAGATTTGACTCCTGTCATGTGGTTACTAGCACCATTGTCTAAGTACCATGTGTTGGCATCTACCTCTGTGGTCATCTCCTTCGGGTAAACATTGTTTTCTTCAAGTAAACCCAGGTCTTGTATCACCCTCACCATCAGTAGAGTGGGTTCTTGATCCTCTTGGGTCTGGGTCAAATGGGCTTCATCATTCTTTGTCTTTGGGGCCCTGCACTCACTTGAGAAGTGCCCCAGACGATCACAGTTGAAACATCTCATCTTTCTTTTGTCTTTCTTTGGAGGGTTCCCTCTGTCACCACTATCAGAGTGGGGTCTAAAGTTCCTAGCCTTCTCAGTTCTTCCACGTCCTCTATGCCTTTCCCTTGACTCCCCGGAACTTGACTGTTTGTGGCTATCATTTTTGGATTCACATTTGATCCTTTCTTGCCATTCAGCCCTGGTCAGGAGTAATTGACCAGAGGAATTCTTTCCTTGGGAAGCTGGCTTGATCCTCTCCTCATACGCCTTCAATCTCCCCACTAATTCCTCAAAGGCCATTGTGTCAAGATTGGAGAATTGCTCAATGGCAGCCACAATCGGGAGAAGTCTCTCCGGGGCAGCCTTCAAGAACTTCCTCACTTGTTTGGAGGCTGCGATTGTGGTTCCCAGAGCTCGATATCTTGACACTAGTTCTCCCATCTTCCCTGCGAAATCGTCAATAGAATCATTCTCGGACATCTTCAGCATCTCAAACTCATGATCCAGCGTTTGGATCCTTGCCTGCTTTACCCTGTCTTCTCCGACGAACCTCTTCTTCAGGGCCCCCCAGATGTCCTTCGCACTTTTGAATGCAGCAACCTGCATTAGCACATCCTCTGGCAATGCCTGGAATATGAATGCTCTGGCCTTCTTGCCGAGCTTTTCATCGACTGCGGCGGTCGTCGGAGGTTCAATGGCATCCCGGAGTCCCTGGGCATCCATGAACGCTTCCATCTTGATCGCCCACGAGGTGTACGTGGTGGGTGTTAGGATCGGAATCTTGAACGAAATTGAATCGTTCAGGTCTCTCAGGGCTACTTGCCGATTGTTGTCCGCCATGGGATCGAGTCACAAGTCTCCGATTAGGGCCGAATTTCCGTTAATTGATCGTGTGTGGGCTCAATTGCAACCCGTTGCAGTTGCAATCGTCGAATGATCGGGAATACGATTGGAGGAACTTTGGAAGGAAATCACCGATTGGATCGAGAGCCGTTGAAGCTCTGATACCAAATGTTAGCTTTAGAACATGACGATCATCAATTTTATTAAGTTGTTAAAAACTCAATTACAATATACAACACATACTTATAGGAGTTAGAAGTTCTAACTAACTAACTCACATGTTACACTTCTAGTCCCTACACTATGAACTAATACATTCTAATCACAAAATACAAAATACTAAACAATACAATGAATTAACTAACAAAAAATTGTTGATCCAGTCAAACACGTGGAAGTAAAAGAAAATTGTTCTTTTGTTAGAAAGCATATGACCTACCTCCCCTATATCATCACGGAAACGTCGAATAAGCTCAATAGCATTATTTTTGAACTCGTTTTCACGTCCCTTTAAGCTTACTATTAGTTTAACCTGAAAGTTAACCAAAAAGTTCATATTAAAAACAATCACCTGATTATAAACACTGTTGTAAAAATTTATAAGTACCTTGTCACCATCTTTTAGAAACTTTTGAGCAGCTTTCAAGCGCACGGTATAATCATGCACATCGATGTTGTAACTGCCATTAAACGTGATTTGATTGTAAATATTAAATGAGCAACAAGAATCTAAACTGAAATAGAAGAGATATACCTGCCAATATTATTTACAATTAGTGGTAGCAAGATGGGCGGATTAAGTAGTAGGTTTAAAACAGGTCAACATTTTGTACATACCGAACAAGCCCTTGCCTTAAATGATTTAAAATCCAATTTTCTTTTCAACAAAAGATAAAGTCAATAGGTTGAAATTCCTAAGAAAATCTAATTCAAAAAATAACAGGAACGATATATTAGATCTATGGTTAGTTAAATCAGTTGCTCTGTCCGTCACCTTATTTTACCAGGGTATAATACGTAGATTAGCTAAACCGCCCATATTCAACTGCACTAGCAAAATAATTTAAAAGATAAAAAACGTCAACTAAAGTCCCTTACCCCATTTTAAGCTCCTTTTGATCCACACGATGAGCTGGCATCAAATTTCATACTTTGGTCAGCATACTTAATCTTATAACAAAGTTAAGCAATAAAATTAAAAGAACTTAAAATGCTAAACAAAGAAATAAGATGCATTCACCAGAACTTTTCTTCTGCTGGTCTCTTTTCTTCTTTTGTTGCTCATATTTATATTTGCTGTGATATATGGGGAACTTATAATTAGTACCAATAAGAGTAAAGATCTAAACTTCTATATTTTACAGAGAAATTTAAAAGTTTATATATAAGGTCTCACTTTTACGAGCTACAATTACATGACTTTATGATAGGAATAACTATATAAATCATTAAAAGCACAATATCCAGCGATTTTCTTATTTAAGACAATTAGAATAGATAGACATATCAAGTGAAAGTTATGTAAACAGACAAATACATTATTAACACTCATGTATCATGTTTGCAGTTATTTTCCATTTTTTGGCCCGGGTGTGGATTTATCCGTTTCCACATATCCTTATGCAACTAAAAACTGATCACTGGTCTGTATAACTTATCATCAATAAATAATTATAAAGGAGATGCAATTTACTTGTAGTCCATCAATTTGACAACAGGGGGGTCTGCCTCCGGAGACAATATAACCTACAAAAATAATAAAATTTCAATGAGGAAGAAAAGAATGGTTAATATATAGTTAAAAGAACTTTTTGACGTAGACAAATAAATAGAATACTTGCTGCAGGATATAAATTCCATTCGAGATAGAAGATTAATTCAAACATACTACAAGTCTCCAAAATTACATAATACATGCTACTACATGCAAGAATTAGACAATTGGAAACCACATCCTCAAGCAAGAAGACGAAGCAATTACAATAGTCCAAAACTGAATGTATGGTTCAGAAAGGCTAATAGCAATTTCAAAACGCAACCGAGTCATGAGTATTAACAAACTGACTATACACATACCAGGTCAAGTTCAGCATCTTCAGCCATCTGAATAGCAGCACTTTTTGACACTATACCAACCTAGCAATTAGCAAAACAATACAATCAGACCCAACACGGAAGCAAAGAACATAGATGCACGAACAAGGTGATGCAGAAACACTCACCATATTTTGCTCCTCATCAATAAGCCTCACAGTACTTGACCTATTTTACACCACCAAAAAAAAACACTTCAATCTTCATACTCGTACAGTTGTACCAAAGGTGTGCAAACAAATAAGCATTACCAAGATAGCTGCTAAATTTCATACTCGTGTTCATAAATTATAAACTATAATCACAGTTTCTAAAGCATATACGACCCAGAAAACTGCCTCTAATCCATCGATCAATTTCATCAAAGCCTATTCAGTAATGCTTGCAAAAAACAGGGGTTTTCTATTAGTATTTGCTACTAGTTGATAATCAATCACTCTAGCAGGATCTGCAAATCAATTTCTAGAAATTACACTCATTTACAAAATGTTTTGATGTTTAGTAAGTTAACAAACTGTACTCATACCTATAAATTAAAAGTTATAACCACAGTTTCTAAAGCATATATGACCTAGAAAACTATCTCTTAACACATGGATCAACTTCACCCCCCAAAAATTAGGGATTTTCCTTTCATCACCGCGATTACTTAACAATCAATCAATTCAATTTCTAGAAACTACACTCATCTACAAAATGCTTCTAATTTCTAGTAACTTAATGAAACCGTACGGATACCTCATACCTGATACTGGAGATATCAAGTGCAGGATCGTCATCGGAGTTCTGCTTCGGCCGCCTGTTATCCCCCTGCCGTGAGTAACTTCCGCCGCCTCCGCCGTAGCGGCAGGTGATGCGGCAGCGGCGGGCGGTGGCGGTGGCGGAAGTGGGGAAGTGGAGGCGTTTTGATTGGAGGTGAAGGGGAGAAATTGGGTGTTTGAAAGGGGGAATTGTGCAGGTGGTGGTGGTGGTGGTGGTAACCCCAGCCATTGATGTGTTATTGAATACCTGCAACACCACCACTGTTTCAGAGGTTTTGAGGATGCCTCTAATGGCTGTTCGTCGTCATCTTATCCCGTTTGAGAAGAAGATTTATGTTACATTCAAGGTCCTCGTGGTTATGAAAGTTGCAATAAAGGACCTTTGTTATTCAAACTATTATAAATAATTGTGTGATATATAATAGTTTTAAAACTTTTCATAACTATAGTAAAATACAATGACTTCTTTTTAACATCAACAAGCGGACATTAGCCAGGTTAAGGTATATAGAGATAGGCATGATACTTTTTTTACCTTGTTAGAGCCTTCTTCTTTTAGTGAAGGCCGGCGAAAGAAAATGTAAGCAGTAAATTCTTCTTATATGTGGCTTCTTAGACATGATGTTGTTTGGAAATCCACCTCGCGGGACATGAGGTTTGGGATGATAGAGATCCAATTTAAGTTTAACCTCGATATGAAAGCAATTGACCGTTAGAGGGATCCCCGTCCAGAACCACTAGCCATATATACTAACTTTTTTGAAGACAAGGCATGCTTTTGATATCTCCTCTTTGAATAAGTTTGGGAAAAGGTCCTTAAGGTGATTGGTTCAAACCAATTATTCTTCTAAAATAGTCTTACCCAGGATTTCTTTTGAGTTGCAACATATATTTTTTTTGTCTTGCCAATGTGCTTACTTAAATTAGCAGGTTTTGATCATGTGCTCTTGAGATTTTTCTTCCCATATGTTCCAAAGAAGGATTTTGGATGTTACGTGTGATGTTTATGTATTTGACCCAAATAGAATTTTCATCATCCAAGAATCTCCATCACCATTTAGTTACGAGTGCATAGTTGATTGTATTGAGACATCAACTTCTAGACCGCCTTTCTATTTGGACATTTTGATTTTCGCCCATGTCATTCAATACAATACAAGAAAATTTTAATAATTGTTTAGTAGAGAGTAATATATAAAAAAGAAATACATGTTGTAGATGTAAGAACATGCTAATTTTATACGCGGATGAAAACTAGTGTTGAATGTTGATGGCAATTTGTAGTGACTTGATTAACTTATGTTGATGCATTTAGTAAAAGTTTCGTACTTGTGTATAATTATATTGATATGTTAATCATGTTGTTACTTACGGTTTATATTATTTTATGTTAACTAATCAATAACAAGTAACATATTCACCTCTTTTTTCATTAAAGTGTGCTCCTCGTTTCCTCGATTCCCCAAACTGTTCGTGCTAGTGTTTGGTTAAAATTAAATATAAATGGTATGAAATATATGTAAAGAAGTTTTTAGGTCATTATATCATCTTGGATTGTATACCAAATGTTTTTCGAAAAAAAAAATATTGTTACTCTTTAACACATGCTTCTTAGCAGTTAAGGTCCCTGAATTAACTCCTGAATTGTGTAAACCATTTTTAGATTAACATAGTTCGGTGGTACTCTTGAAATCATAATTGAATATTCAAGATGAATCAACAACTAGACAACGAGTATTTATTTTTTGTTCCGAAAACGACACCCAAATTAGACCATGTATTTTTGGTTTATAGGTTTTGAACAATCACAACATTTAGTTGAAATGACATGATGATGTATGGAAGAGCGTGTAAATTGGATAATTCAAACTAAGTGATAGTTAATTCTTGCAAATGTGTTGGTGAGTCGATTACTTATGAATATCTACTAATGTTTATACAACTTTCAAAGGCTCTTGATTATGGTGATCCAGTTTTGGTGTGTCTTGGTCACCACTCACTAACTCGAAGACTTCCACCACGAGCACAACCCTTGGACCATGCGAGGGGCGCTGCTCCTTGAATCCTTGAGGTTCAACGTTGAAGAACAAAATAAATTTGTATGGATGTGCACTCCACACCTTTTTACTTCTATAGATGTTATTGCGATTTTATTATAGTATTAAATATATCTAGGTCGACTAACGTGATACAAGGACACAAGATCTCTAACATTTGAATATATTAGATTATATGAAATTAACTTTAGGACCATTCAGGTAAAATAACTCGAGTCCTAGACAAAAACTTATACCAAAAACGCATTTAATCTACAAGAATGTTCAAAAGTAAATTTAATAACTTGAGTTTGGAGAGAAAAAAACTTACAAGACTAACACACTTAATCTACAAGTATGTTTATAAGTAAACTTATTTGATGGTGATCTTATATAATATTCGATCACTTTGCTATGTTAATGTTACTATACAGCTTTTGAATTGTAGTAGTTTTTTTAAATCTCCTTCAAACACAGATATCTTTTTATGAAGATTTTGTTAACGGTTACAACTATCAAAACTATATATAACAACTATATAGGCCAGGTTTATGAAGACAATGTCATTGAATCGTGATTTACTCACCTATGCAATGCAAGATTTCAAAGCGCTAAAGTTTACCTCAATTTATCTAAGCCCATGTTTGGGATTGCTTATTTTGTTAAAAAGTAACTTTTGAAAAATTACTTTTCAAAAGTTAATCCTATTGACTTCTCAAAAGTAACTTATTTCTCCTTTAAAATCAATTTTTTAAAATTTTACCAAACATACTTATTAACTTATTAACTTTTTAAAAATTAATAAGTTAAAAATTAATCAAAAAGTTGGTTTATAACATGGTTTCATCTAATGTGTTTGTTTGATTAACTCCATGACCAATTTCACTTTTTACATGCCCAACTTAACTTTAGTATTTGTTTTTCAAAAATATAAGCATCAATGTGGTCATATCTAAACGCCTTACTTATTAATTTGAAATTCATTTACACATTTTAAACAGGTATAATGATTTTTTTATATTAACATTTTGTAAAATAAAATAATAATAAAATCTATGTAGATAAAAGTAAGTACGAAATTCATCTATAGTCAAATTGATCCTTTTTACATTGATAGCTCAAATATCCTTTACTTTTATTATGAATTTCATATATTGTTAACCATAATGGGCCGTTTGGTTCGCATAATGTTTTGCAAATGAAGTGAAATTGGAAATTGAATTGGAATTAGAATCTTGTTAAAATTGATAACATGTTTGGTTGATCAACTTTGAGTGAAATTGAAAATTTAATTTTAAACATCAATTGGATTGTTAAACATTCCATGGGTAAGTGGAAAGAATTTTGTGAACTCCAATGAACGAGAAAAAGTTTTTCAATTCCATCCGTTGACCAACCAAACATGATTTTGAATGAGAAATTTTCTAATTGCAATATCAATTCCTAAGACTTAAACACAACTTTGATAATCACAACGTTTAAACCCGTATTCACTTAAGGAGTGATACATTTTTTCACATCTAAATACCACCGTACCACAACCTTTTTGATATTTAATTAGAGTGATCACTCATCAATTTTCATTTCAGGTCAATTTTAGTCAAACTCATGCATCTTTATTGAGAACCATAATTTTGTGAATAAAAATTGGATTATCATCTAAGTCAATTAAATTAAATTGCTGATTGAAAAACCAAAAAATATCAAGATGAAAATATATTATACAAATTTTGTTACTATTGATATTTTCCTATTCAATTTTTATGATTTTATATTATAGATTTTTGTAAAAACCAAAAAGGCGATTTTACCCTCGCACATAAATCTTGAGAAATCAAGAAGGGCAACACAAGGTTTTAGCCAGGGTTTACTCATCATCATCATCGTCTTCAACCTCATTTCATCCCTTCTTATCCACCCCCTACACCTCTCACACCAGAAGCACACAACACACACCCATGGCTTCTTCTGCTATCTTCCCCCCAAACCCTAGAGGCGACCTTCAATCCCCATGGTCAAACAAGAATGTCAAACCAAGAAAACCCCAAAAGCCCACCACTCATCTCCCCACACTTCAGCTCTTCAAAACCCCATCTCTAAACCCATTGATTTACTCATCTTCTTTCCCCCACAACCTCAAGTTACCATCTTTCAGAGACCCTCTTCTATCCACCCATTCCCACCCCATACCCGACTCCATCGACGAAAATTTCACCAAGAATCTTGAAAATCTTGCGACTTTACAGCGAATCACAAATGGGTTTGATTCGGTTTCCAATTTGGAGATGAATACCAAAAGGGTTTACATTCAAGAGCCTCCTTGGATTACTTCACTCCTGATGAAGAATTTCTACAGGAGTAGTGTGAAGAAGAGGGTAAAAGTGGAAATTGATAAGAGGAATTATTATATTTTGAGGAGGAGGCAGATTAAGGCTGAAACAGAGGCTTGGGATAAGATGACTGAAGAGTATAGGGAGTTTCAGAGGGAGATGTGTGAGAAGAAATTGGCACCTAATTTGCCTTATGTGAAGTCATTGTTTGCAGGTTGGTTTGAGCCTTTGAGCAAAGCTATTGAGAAGGAGCAGAAGTCACCTAACACTAAGAAGCATCAAGAGGCGTATGCTCCTTATATTGACTCATTGCCAGCTGATAAGATGGCTATCATTGTTATGCATAAGATGATGGGGCTGTTGATGATGGGGAATGATTATAGGTATGTGAGGGTGGTTCAAGCAGCTATTCAGATTGGAATGGCAGTTGAGCTGGAGGTGAGTTAGTAATTACTGATTCAAGATCGTACTTGATTTTGTTATAAGTGTATACACTAATTGATGTATAAATTGCTAACCTTTGGAACTGCTTTGTGGATATAGGTAGTGCATGTTGGTTGTTTTTATGATCATATTATTAACCTAGGTGCTTTTTCAACTTCATTTTAACCAAATGCTAGTTCAACATTGCCAAAAAATTAATTGGTTGTTTTTGGCTTTGTGTCAGAATTGGATACTTAAATTAGTAGAAGGAGATTGAGTTTGGATGTGTTTCTAATATACGAAGTTCTTTTTAAGTGAATATCCAAAACTGATTATTTGGCCCCAAATAATCAAAAGTTTATAATTGGTTTGACTAGACCCAAACAACTGAAACTGATTATTTGAAATGTAATAATCAAATAATCACTTTCAAAAAGGAACCAGTACCACCAGCGTGTCATTAGTTAATCAACATATGACAAAACATATTGGCTGCCAAATTCTAAAATGAAGTTAGTGAGAGCTGGAAAATAAGTTTTGTTTTTGTACACGATGCATTGGTTGTAAGACACTAATTTTGCATTGAAATATTGGGGATATTTGCATGTACCATAGGTCCATAATGTCCATAATGTTTTTTATGGATGTTGTAGATGATATAAACTAACAGGTAACTTTCAGGTTAGAATACAGACTTTTTTGGAGAAAACCAAGAGCTGCCCAAAGAAGGTCTTAATTCAAGCTCAACAAGATGCAACCAGTGAAAATGAGATGCTTAGAAAACGTGTTAAAACTTTGATCAAAAGGAAAAGAATAAGGGAGGTACAAAAGATTTTGCAAAATGAAGAATATATACCTTGGGGCAGAGATAAGCAAGCAAAGGTTTGTTCTCACCAATCTATATTTTTTCTTGGACATTAAACTCCCTCTCCCACCGTCCCTTTAAACTGAATGTAGTAAATAAAACTGTAAAAAACATATTATCTTTGAATATAAATAAAAATAGGAAAATTATCAAGGGATGCGGGGAATATGATAGTGAGATTAAAACGTTTAGTGACTGCTACTAATAAAGTCGTCTATTTCATACAGCTGGGATGCCGTCTTATTGAGTTATTAACAGAAATAGCTTATGTTCAATCTCCAGTTAGCCAGTCAGCTGACACCCCACCTGATATTCGGCCAGCATTTCGACATATCTTCAAGATTATAGCAATGGAATCAGGGTAAGTTTGGCATTTCTCATAAAAGCACCTCATTTTAATGTGTTTAACAACATGCTTGCTAATAGTTGCATGTTGTTTGTGCTTTCAGTTTTGTTTCATGTGTTAAAATAGTACTGCTTATGTTAAATTGCTATCTTATTTGTACATTGAGCTCATAGTAGGATATAGGTTATTAAAATAACCAAAACAACTAACATTTTGAGTATGTTTTAAAATTTGCAGTCAAATCAGAAAGTGTGGAGTTATTGAATGCGATAAAATGATCCTCACTGGACTTGAAAGAACTGTAAGTTGTCCTTTTCAGTTTATGTATCTCCTTTATTTCACACAAATGGTGTATTTGTTGCCCTTTAGAATTTGACCTGTTTACCTTATAATGCTTTGTTTGGGTTTATATCTTATAACCAAGACACCAATGGTCTAACAGGTAAAACTAAGAAAACGTGGCTAAAAAAGAAACCAGTTGAAACTTGCCCATGTTGTATTTCAATGTTAACGACCACCTAGATTGTATTAGTACAAAGTAATATAGATTGTTATTTTAGTAATTTCGTTGTTGTAGTCATGTTTAATATAGTAATTACTTATAATTTTCAAATAAGTAAAAAAAAGGTTGATGGAACAAACCTGACCTGTTTTGGCCCATCTTGACCCTCTTTATGTTTTGTCTTTTCCTATGAGAGATATGTTTAATCCTTGTAATTTTATAAATGCAGGCTCGACACATGATAATTCCTTACGTGCCTATGTTGGTGCCCCCAAGAAAGTGGAAAGGGTATTAATTTGATTAACTTGTGATGTTATTTGTATTTTGTGTTTCTCAAGGAATTATGATCACTTCAATACTATTTAAAAAAAACAATTGGTGACATCAGTTTTTTGAAATATAAAATTTATATACTCGTTTCAGGTATGACAATGGGGGACACTTTTTCTTACCTTCATATCTCATGCGTACTCATGGGTCAAAACAACAACAAGAGGCTGTTAAAAATGCTCCATTTGCTCAAATGCAGAAAATATATGAGGTAAAAACTTCATTTGCTGTTTATTAAAAGATTAAACTATTGTGTTTGTAAGGATTTTATGGCATGAATTGCACATGAACAGGCATTGGATACACTTGGAAACACCAAATGGAGAGTGAATAAAAGATTACTTGATGTTGTTGAGAGCATTTGGGCTGCAGGCGGTGATATTGCTGGTCTTGTTAATCGCGAAGATGTGAGCATGTCAAGTTATATATCAAATTTTAAAGTTTAAATATATCCAAAATGATTTTGGAAGTAACTTCCAGTCTTATGAAACATGCAACATCTTCTTTTTAGAGTTACCTATAAATTGTTATGTAGTATTTATTGGTGTTAAAAGAGAATACATGTTTTATTCTAGTGCAACCCCTCGAAAAAAGTTGTTTTGAAACCCTAAGTTTTGTGTTTTTTGTTGGTGATTTATGTTAGTTATTTCATTTAATCTTAAGAACTGCTTTTCGTTTAATTGTAGGTTATCGTTCCTGAGTTGAATTCTGAGGACTCTAGTGAAATAAAGGAATGGAGATGGAGTGTGAGGAAAGCAAAGAAACTCAATCAAGAACTACATTCTCAACGATGTGACATAGAACTAAAGCTTTCAGTAAATATTCTATCCTTCTACTATTTTATTCTCCAGTTTAATAGTTATTACTATTATAATTATAGGTATTATTATCAAATAGATCTTAATGTTATCTTATTTATTAGATAGGTATTATTTCAGCATTAATGTTTTTCTGATGAATTAAATTCTAAACAGGTGGCTCGAAGAATGAAAGATGAAGAAGGCTTTTACTATCCTCACAATCTTGATTTTCGGGGCCGGGCTTATCCAATGCATCCACATTTAAATCATTTAAGTTCTGATTTATGTAGAGGGATTCTTGAGTTTGCTGAAGGAAGACCATTAGGGAAATCAGGCTTACATTGGTTAAGAATACATCTAGCAAATCTCTATGGTTCTGGTGTTGAGAAACTTTCATATGATGGTCGATTAGAATTTGTGGAAAATCACATAAATGATATTATAGATTCAGCTGATAATCCACTTGGTGGAAATCGATGGTGGTTGACGGCTGAAGACCCATTTCAGTGTTTAGCAGCTTGTATTAATTTGTCAGAAACCCTAAAAAGTTCATCACCTCATACTGTCATTTCTCATCTGCCAGTTCATCAGGTAATACTTACTTGGTTCTGAATATGAGCGGGTTAGGTAACAGGCCAAAATAGGTTTGTCATGGGTCGAAACCAGTTGCATTAGGTTGACCTGAAATGCTATTTGTTAAAAAAAAAGCTGAATATTTTTATAGAGTTGGTGTCAAATATGATGATTAGAGGTTATACTATTTCATTAAAGATGTTGCTTTATGAAATGTTTAGGTACGGGACAAATGGTAGTTTTTCGATTTGAGAAAGTTCATCAGGTGATACTTACTCATTTCCTGAGGTGGCAGTTTGAACCATTTACTTATAATGGGTTGATTTGGTTTATGTTAGATCTCTAACGGTTAAATGGGTTGAAAGTCATCCGTAATGCATAAAATCCAGTAAAGTGCTTTACTATATAAAGTTGGATTGTCTTTTTAATAATATGGTTTTGTAATCATATTTAGCACATTAGTTATATATATTATTAAAGTTGTGATAAGAAAGTGTTTGTGGTCCATATAGCTCGTTTTGACACCCACTAAAACAATACCAGCTCTGACTTGTTACCCGACCCACCTGTTTTTGCCATCTGTCCTCGATTCTAACTACAAGGCTAGGGGTTCAGATTATGGGTTCAATATACACTATGACAATCAAAATGTGTTTATTTTTGTTATAGGATGGTTCATGCAACGGGCTCCAGCACTATGCTGCACTGGGAAGAGACAGTGTATGCTTTCAATTTGGACTTCTTTCTATCATATACCTTTTAGTTAAGCTGTCTATATATATATTTGAAATATTTTGCATGTAAATGTCTGTTTATCAAATGTTTTTGTACTTCTGCAGTTAGAAGCTGCTGCAGTGAATCTAGTTGCGGGAGAGAAACCTTCTGATGTTTACTCAGAGATTGCAGTAAGGTAGCTTGTGAAGAATGTTTATATATATATATTTAAATAGCTTAATTTGACTTCGAGCTCAAGCATGATTATCTTCTAAACAAGAAAAAAAGTTTTGATTGTAGTGCTTCCCAAATAAATATTTTCAGTATGTATAAAGTATTCTTCACTAATTGTTTAAGGTTCTTTCTATATCTTGCCTTAAGTGAAATGGCTCTACAACTCAACTTTTCTTTTAATTCTTCTCCTGTTTTGGTTCACTCATTAGGGTTCATGAGATCATGCAGAGGGACAGTGAAAAAGATCCAACAAGTTATCCAAATGCTTTACTAGCCAGGCTCCTAATCGGACAGGTTTGTTATACACATTTTACGGCCTTCTTTAGAGAAAATTTTGATAAATTTAAATATAAGCTTTTGATCCTCAAAGTTTATGATATTCAGTAATTAATGATAAAATTATTGGAACCATGCAGGTCAACAGAAAACTAGTCAAACAAACAGTAATGACTTCAGTTTACGGTGTTACTTTCGTTGGGGCACGGGAACAAATTAAAAGAAGACTACAAGAGAAGGGTCATATTACTGATGACCAACTGTTGTTTAGTGCATCTTGTTATGCTGCTAAAGTGAGTATCCATCAACTAATCAATAAGGATTTGGGCAACAGGTCAAAAGGGTTCAGGCCAATTTGAGTTTGCCCAATTCATCAACAATTTTTTGTCATTTTTTAAAATTGTAAAATAACTAATTTGGTGCTTACAAAAATTATAGTACTGAAGTATTAGGATGAAAACTTTTTAAATAAATGATTGAGGACATTATGAGCACTTGAATACACTTTCGACAAATTCTGGCCCAATTAGCCTTTTCAACATGCTATACTTTAAGCTAATTGTTTATCTTTACCTGTTTGACCCATTACCAATGAAATAAAACCAAAAGGGTCAGTCTGTTTGCTAATTGAGTTCATTGTATGGGCTCTTGTATGTTCGGTTTGATATGACTATGCTATAAGTTTCAAGGTTAAAAATCATAAATACCTGCCTTTGATATATATTACAGTTTGGTCATTATATTAACCACAAGTAATTATCCTGACATAGGTCACATTGGAGGCCCTTGGAGAGATATTTGAAGCTGCCCGCGGTACTATGTGTTGGCTTGGTGATTGTGCAAAGGTATTTGTTCTATATCATCATCATCCAGTTAGGAAGTTTTATAATCGTTATAATTATAAATGACTATATAATTTCAATTAGGCTTGTTAAATAAATGAATTTTTCACAGGTGATTGCTACTGAAAATCAACCTGTTCGGTGGACAACCCCTCTAGGCCTTCCTGTCGTGCAACCCTATTTCAAAACAAAACGTCATATTGTAAGTAACTTTAAATTAGACTGTAATTAATTTTTTTGATTGTTCTGTTTGAATTTAAAATATGTTGACCTCAAAAGTCAAAGCATACATCTTTGGTTTTCTTGCAACATTCTGAATGTCTCTAAACAATGGGTTGCAGATAAAAACCTCTCTTCAGGTCTTAGCTTTGCAACGAGAGGGTAGCACGGTAATTTTCATCACCTATGAGTATTAATTGCTTATTGTTCTCTTTTCAATCGTATTAAGTTTCTAAGATTTCGGTTATCATATTTTTAAATATAGGTTGAGGTCAAAAAGCAAAGAACAGCATTCCCGCCAAACTTTGTGCATTCACTTGACGGTACACACATGATGATGACTGCTGTTGCTTGTAGGGATGCTGGATTGCGCTTTGCAGGTTTGTCTTGTCCATTTAATAAAGATTTTATACATTCATTTCAAAATATAAAACAATCTTAATGACATCTTATTACTTGTATCCGACAGGTGTTCATGATTCATTCTGGACACATGCATGTGATGTTGACAAGATGAACGTAATACTACGAGAAAAATTTGTAGAGCTTTATAGAACGCCGATACTTGAAAATGTAAGCATATCTCGATCACTACCTTCTAAATGACCCTTTTGCCCCTTATATCTTTTAAACTATACGCCAAATATTATGTTCTTATAGTTTGTATATACTTGATCTTGCCAGCTACTTGAGAGTTTCCAAACAACGTATCCCGGGCTCGAGTTCCCTCCCCTACCACAAAGAGGAGACTTTGACCTGAATGAAGTTCTGAAATCACCTTACTTTTTCAACTAATCACATTATGTAGCCACCGCGGTATTTTTACAAGGCGGAAGCATCAAGATGTAGATCAATGATTATGTCTGAGAAGTATCAAGATCGTACGATGTTCTCAACATATTGATGATCACACGATGAACCTCAAAAGTCAAAGGATACATAGTCAAAATATGAACTTTTTCTTAGGGGCGATTAGAGTGGTTCCAAAGTAGCGGAAAATGTACATTTTGTGGAGGTGATTCTCACAAGAATCTTGTGGTATGGTTTGGTGCAGCTGAATCAAGTAGTTGATCATCATATGGGTTCAGGTAGGTTCACTGTAGATTATGAACTCGAGATGGTCATGATCATAGCTGTTGATAGTTTGAGCTAAATGGGCGAGTTCTTGAAGTCGTTTTTGTGTAAATGTAATATTAACTATGTACGATTTTGTTAGGGAAATAACACAAATACAATCTATTTGTTTATTGTATATGCAACCATGAGATTCACATAACATAACTAGTGAGGGATTCAAACTGCCTTTTGATTTGGTTTAAGTTGGTTGAGCAGACACCAAAACCTAGGTTCCGATCGGGTTTTCATGATCAAGTAGCAGCAGTGGTCAGTAAACTGCTGTATCTGGTAACATTGCAACTGTCACCAGAAAATACTCGCACCCAAGGGGCAAACCATACGGGTTCAACTGGCTTGAGCCCATGGAGGAGGTAGTGGTGGTGGTTGGAACCAGGGATGATTCCGCGGTTTGTCTCTCGATATGCACAATCTGGCCCACGATGTAGGTGGGTAGGTGTCGAAGATAATTAGCAAATATGGCAACCGACTCTGACAAAAGATAGTAGTGACTGCAGCCTCGGTTTATGGCTTTGTAGTGTCCAGCTGCATTATGTACAAATGCAGCAATCTCATGAACCTCTAAATGATTGAATGATTTCCTCTCCTTTTTCACCACCATGCCCATGCTAAAAAGAGCCCTTTGCATTCGGAGAGCGCGCTTAGTTCATCAACGTAATTTATTTTCCGAGGACTTCCCACAACAGTATTCAGTTTCATATCATGAAGCACCTGAAACTTAAGTGCAATCCCGAGCCTTTTAACAAGAAGAGATGTTGTTGGCCGTTGTTCACTAGAATATTGTAGACATTGGAAAGCAATGTCCGAAAATGTTTCCAAAGAAGCCTGGTCTATTGGTGAAGCGAGATCTTTAAAGATAATCTGGTCTAATTTCTTATGTATGTAACTTTGTTTCCACATAGGCACTAAAACCTCTAATTGGCGGTTGGTATAGTTATAGCATAATTTTCCACACAGGACTTCAAATAAGACGACTCCAAAAGAGTATATGTCCGATTCTTTGGTTAGGGTGTACTTCTCCATATATTGAGGGTCACACTAACCAGGGGTCCCTACAACGTTAGTGAAAACAACCGTGTGATGCTGATTAGCAGGTCCTAATTTGGAAAGTCCCATATCAGAAAGTTTAGCATTCCAGTTTTCATCTAGCAGGATGTTGGCGCTTTTAACATCTCTGTGAAGAACTCTTTGTTGGGTTCCCTTGTGATCATGAAGATAGGCTAGCCCCCTTGCAGCATCAAAGCATATCTTGAGACGTTGTCTCCACGTGAGGACATTGGAGCTTAAGTGGCGATCGAGGCTTCCATTAGATGCATGCTCGTACACGAGAATCTTCTCACCCTCTTCGTCACAAAATACAAGGAGAGAGATGAGATTCCTATGCTTGTAACGGGAAAGCATCATAACCTCCTTCCAGAACTCAGGATCTCCTTGCCCAAATTCACGACTCAAACGCTTAATAGCAACCATGCTTCGGCCGTGAGAGTGAGAGACTTCTCTTTCATACACCTTTCCAAATCCACCAGCTCCAATAATTTTGCTACCGAAATTATTGGTAGCCTTTTTTAGTTCTTCCAAACAGATTCTAAGATGTTCAAACTCTTTAGTGACTGATGCCATTATAATTTGTTGATCAAATAATAATGAGAGTTGTTCTAATCAACTGAAAGTATATGTAATGTATATACCCACACCAACTTTATATAGTATATGATAACTTTGTTTATACGTATGATTATTAAATGTATGTGATTTAATAAAAGGATAATATACAGAGTTCTTTTCACATGATACAGTGAGAGTTAATTTATACAACTGAACAAGTTACAATCATCATCAACTGTACATGAAGTGGGAATAACAAGATCAATCAATTAAAATGTCAAGTATATGTACACTTTCCTCGGTTCGTTTTCCTAATTCTTCCATCATATCTTTACCGAGTTTTCACGATCAGGAAGCAGCGGTGGGTGAATGAATGGTTGTGTCCGGTAACATTGCAACTGTCACCACAAAATACTCGCACCCAACGGGTAAACCATATGGGTTAAACTGGCTCGAGCCCATGGAGGAGGTTGCAGTGGTGATGGTGGTTGTGGTTGGAACATATGATTTAACGGTTTGTCTCTCGATATGCACAATCTGGCCCACGATATAAGCGGGCCGGTGTGGAAGATGATCAGCAAATAATGCAACCGACTCTGAAGAAAGATAGTAATGACTGCAGTTTCGGTTTATGGCTTCGTAGTGTCCTGCGGCATTATGTACAAATGCGGCAATCTCATGAAGCTCCAAACGACCAAATGATATCTTCTCCTTATTCACCTGACAAATATATTACATTAGTATTAATATTACTGGTGATATGTTTGTGATTTATGCTATAAATAATTAATTAAACCTGTTTTTCAGATTGAAGCTTCATGTACAAAGTGTTGACCAATTCTTTCTTTTCTTCCAAATCTTTTGTAAGTTGTTCATGTGACGTCTCAGCCTTCGTGTACCTATCGATCAACTCAGCCCGTTGCCTTGTTAACACACCGACTTTCTCAGCGAGCACGCGAACACACTCGCGGAACTCGTTGATACCGTCATCCCCGTTCTCATTTGCAGAACTAAAATAATAAATAATTATTTTTAATAAAAGTTCAAAAATTACAGACACGCGAGTTTTCATACTAATTGTATCGCCTGGTAAACTTACTTAGCAAGAGATTGAGCTAGAGCACGGAGTGACTCGGCAAAACCAGCCACACCACCTGATGAGACGCACGTTTTTAGCCTTTCAAAAAGGCTTCGGGTTTTGACAGCAGAAGCACGCAATGCGCTATATTCAGCCGCCCTACGGTCCGCTGCACAAAGATGAGTTTGAGCCTCTTCTCTTGCTTCATGTAGACAGTTCTCCAAGTGAGCACAATTCATCTATACCACAAAAAATACATTAATATGATAATATGATGTGTATATTTAAATTCATATAATCACTTACAAAACGCGTATCAGCTAACGGTACCTGAGATTCATCTAGAAGATTCCGACTGATTTCCAACTCGTTACGCAATCTTGTAACCTCCTCCATTGCTGCTTGAAGCTTAATTTCGGTCTCATTTAACTGATTTGTTTTCTCTGTAAGCAAATTCTGCAACTCCACAAGATCATCACTACCTTTGACCTGTTCATCAGAAGTCAAACTTTTCGACGGTGGTGGCATGTAATCAGCGGTTGAACTAGTGGCCAACACCATCCCAACATCCGCCACCATCGTCTCCTTTTCATCTTTTTCATCGCGGTTAGGTTCGACCATTGATGAATCCATGTTAGGGTTCATAGTTCCAGATGAATCATTACCACCTGATTTCAGAAGTAATGAACTAGAAGCATAAGAAGCTTCATCCATAGGCTCAGATGATGCATCTTTATTAAGTTTGTGTTCTAAAGTATACTGATCTGATAACCGATTTTCAAGCTCTTTGATTCGTTTCTCATACGATTCGCACTGCATATGCTTGACTTTCAACATATTGACCAAATGCTTCTCGTGTTCATCTTTCAAACGCAACGCCTCAGCAGTTTTTTCAGCAGAGTTTTTAAGCATGTTTCCAATTTCATCATCTTCGAATTCAACTTCGGGTGACATAGAACAAAGAATAGCTATAGTTGAAGCAAGTTCGGCTTTTAGTTTTGCATTTTCAACTTCCAATTTACTAGTGCCTGCAATCTCCACCAATTCAGAAGCTTCCACAAAATCACTATAACTTTCACCACCACTTTCAGAACCTTCTTCACCGTCTTGCGACATTGAAGACGGACCCTTTTTAAAAGAAAGCCCGACTAGATGCTCAGGGGCAAAACGGTCCAAATCTGATATGTCTATATCCAGTAAATTTGTATCAAAAGGAGCTACATTGACATTACATGTGCTAGGGGTATCATATAATCCCATTGATGCTAAAATATCGCGAGGTATAAACAAGCTGTTGACTTTCATAAAATCTTCTCTTTTTCTTATTTCTATATCCCGTTTGGCTGCAAGTCTTTCAGCTAACTGGCCCGCCATTCCCATATAAAGTTTCATTGATGCTTTTCTCCTTACTATCTCTGCCAAACATGCTCTATATGCAGGCCCGATGCCACGAACCACTTTCAAATGCTCAAATTGATCGTTTTGGCGTTTTAGTGCTTCTGTGAAAACTGAAAACTTGTACCTTACGTCTTTGATTGTGTACTGAATGTATGCAACTTTTTGCATGTATTTGTGAACAAAAGTATTCATTTCAGTTTTTTTGTTTTTGCAGAAGATTAAGAGGTTGGAAATGGCACGCTCACAAGCTTGCATTTGGGGGAGATAACTTTTGTCATGGCCCTCGTACATGGGGCCTAATGCTGACACAGCATCGTGAGGACGGAGAGAAT